>JAJEJO010001222.1:336469-393908 GCA_020662805.1 Glaucomys volans
ACAAAAAAAAAAAAAAAAAAAAAAAAAAAAAGTCTCTCAGGGGGTGGGTGGGGATAAGAGCACTTGCTTAGGATGCAGGAGGCCCTCCGTTCAATTCCCAGCACTGAAATAACAAAAATAAAAATGAAAACAAGAGTAACAACAAAAAAGTCTCTTGGATGATAAAAGTTATCTGGGAGCTCTCTTCCTGTTATATATCTTTACTAATAAAAATCTCCTTTATAGATAGATATTTCTTTTTGCAACTTTTCATAGCTACTTCTATGTCTGAAGTGTCTCAAATTAACAAGTTTGACATAATTAATATGACAAAGAGGTATATTTTGGAGTGTCATATTCTGATCTCCTGCAGTTATATTTTGGGGTGGTATATCCTGAACTCCAATGCCAGCATTAAGAACCGGTTATAGTAGTACCTGTTATGCCTTAGGTACTCATAAATGTTTGTCAAGAGAATACCGAATAAATAAAATGTCCAATCAAAACTTAAATTCTCTTTTGTCTTTCTTGAACTTCAGCAAGAATGAGACTGCTCATAATTTTTCATGAAGACCTTGACCGGACTCAAAGAGATCATTAAAGAAGTCTAAACTCTTTACATAAGGACTTTTAAAAATTTTTAATAGGAGCACTTGATTCTGTTTTTTATTTTTACAGTAATTCTGGTGACCAGTATTTTGCCCAGGGAGGAAAACTGAATACAATAAGTAGAAAAGGATTCCAGGAATATAGAGTGAGGAAGAAAGGACATTCCTGACCTCGAATGTCATAATCTAAGTGGATTAATTTTTAAGTTACCCTCATAAAATAGAACTAATAGAAGAACAGCATTATCTGTTTCTCATCAAGATTCAATTCAGCAAGCATTTACTGAATATCTTTGCAATGTGTTCTGGGTGTGTTTGAAGAAGTAAAATGCACAGTCCTTCTGAGGAGCTGGAAATTTAGGAGGTTCTCCACTCTCTCCACAGCGTGAATTAAGATCTCTGTTTTGATTTAGTATAATCCAAGAAGGCTGTTGCGGGAAGCACTAATTTCCAATGTTTACTTGCCTTAGAGCTTTGAGTTAAGGGCAAAAAAGGCTGCTAGGAAGTGTGAAATTTTTTAAGTGACCAAGAATTTCCATTCACTTTCTCCATTTTGCTATTTCATGGATTTTTTTTCCCCTTTTTTCTAAAAGCTATCAAGGGTTTATACTGGATTCCAAAGTTCATATAAACTTTGCAAATATAAATGGAATTCCCAGCATAGTGGAGAGGAATGCATGCTATTGTGAGCAAGTACTTTATAACTTTTTCCTTTTACATATTCTCATTGCCCTTTATGCTCCGTGAATTCTCCCTTTATGTGATTTTTTTTTCAGAAATGTAGAAATGACAGGCAGCTATTTTTTTACAAGTTGCAATAACCATTAGTAGATGGCACATTTAAACCAGACCCACTCACAAAATTTTTTTAAAAAATATTTTAAAGCATCCATTTTTCATATTTTAGATGAGCTTTATTTTTAGTTCGTATTATTCACTCAGTAACATTGTTTATTTGAAATCATGTTGCTTAAATGCATGAGCCTTCTCCTGCAGATAAATTTTGTGTATTTTCTCAGGATTGACTTGGAAGACAGATAATAAGCATTAAGAGTAAATTTCTGTAACACTCTCTGTTTAGGATTTCAAGGAATAGTAGTGATGGTTGGTCTAATATATGCCTTGGTTGATTTAAATTCATGCTAATTACAACTGAAATAGGAGACTGGGGTGTATCTCAGTGGTCAAGCACTTGCCTTATCACGTGCAGGGCCCTGGGTTTAATCCCCAACACTACACACACGAACACCTGAAAGAAACTTGGCTTAAATATTGCACTTTTCATGATTGTAGATTTTAGTATTAGAAGGGAACAAAAATGGCTATTTTTATCCAGCTCCCAAAAACCTTAGCTCCTGGGGGTCAGGGCTGTCTTAGTCTCCACTATTTTTGACATGTGTGCTTAAGGAAACATGAAGGAATGGAGGTAAAGGGGAAACATTATCCTCCCCCCATTTAACTGTGAGGATATTGAGGACAGGGATGATTCCTGAGACTTTGTAACCAACAAAGGTCACAATCTCAGATTTTCTGCATCCTTGTGTATGTCATGGCAAGAAATATACATTTGGTCTCTGCCCCTGGCTCCTGACACCAGGTTCTTAAAAACCTTGTAACTGCTTGATAAGGGTGATAGGAGCATCATTTTGTTATATTAGGTCTTAACTCCTAGTTCCTTACATAAGAACTTCTAAGATCCTTGGAATCTCCCCAGTGCCCTTTGTAAGTTAATCAGATGACTAGTAGCTTGGGCCCTTAGATAGCTGTAGCATGAGAGCAAGAAAGACTAAAGCATAATCAGAGGGCTTCCAAAAAGGGAAGAACGCTGCCTAGTGAATCAATCATCAATGGTTAAAATAATTTAATCAGCCATGTCCACATAATGAAACTTGCTTAAAACTACCAAGTGGATTGGAGGTGTAGCTCAGTAGTGGAGCACTAGCCTCGTGTGATATTTCCCTCTTTCCACCAACATCTACCTCCTTTTCAATTTTGAGATTCTTTTTCCTCAGGGTATTGAGCCTTGCTAAAGTCCTCTCTGACAGCACAGATGATATTGAAAGGGAGAAAGAATGGTCCAAGAGTTGGCTTACAGCATAATGAGTTAGTAATGGGGTGACTGCTTTCTAACATCAAGTGTTTGCAGAAACTTTTCTTCTCAGATGTGGTTTTGTTCATCATTAGCTTTGCACCCAGCAGGTGCTTACTAAATACCTTTCACTGATAGATGGTTTCCTTCTATCCCAGCTTTCATTCACAGGAACAGATGACTTCCTGAACCTTCATAGGATGGTCTTTCCTAAATTCTATTCAAATTCACACAGAGGTAAGAGTCAGACCCCAGCAGTCAAGTGGAACTATAATTTGGTTCTCTTATGCATTGACCCTCTGTATGAGTAGAGAAATTGACTGTTTGGGCCCTGTGCTATCTTTGCATTGCTATGACCAAAATACCTGAAAAGAACAACTTAGAGGAGGGAAAGTTTATTTTGGCTCATAGTCTCAGAGGTTTAATCCATGACTAGCTGAGTTCATTGCTCTTGGCCCAAGGTGAGGCAGAACATCATGGCCAAAGGGCATGGTCGAGGGAATCTGCTCAGGGGATAGCAGCTGGGAAGATGAGACAAAGGGGAAGGGGACACAGGAAAGGTGAATCCTTCCAGGGCATGCACTCAGTTACCCACCTCTTTTAACCATGATGCACCTGCCTACAGTTACCACCCAGTACTCCATTCAAACTAGGATGGACTGATTAGGTCACAGCTCACATAATCCAATCATTTCACATCTAAATATTCTTTTGTTGACATAGGAGCTTGGCGGGGCACCTCATATTCAAACCATATCACCCTCCATCTACATAAGGGATTTCTGAAATCCAAGCCTACCCATTCAAAGGGGCTCGTCTCCTTCACTGCCTTCATGACACACTGGTTACTTACTTACTGGTGGAAAATTTGTCCCTTGGTTCTGCCTGCATATAGTCAGGGTGGCTTAAGGGTAGTAAAACAGCAAAAATTTCTACCCTATGGGCTTCTATGCAAGGTTGGCATGCTCCATTTACCCCCGTGACAGCCGGAAAACTCTCTCTAAAAAACAAAACTGTCTTAATATGGTAGCTATTTGCTTAGCATTAGCATTCAAGGCTTAATGGAGTTTAGCTTAATTTGCTTAGGCTGCAAAACAAAATACTACCCACTGGGTCGCTTAAACAACAGAATTAATTTTCTCACCCTTCAGGAAGCAAGAAGTCCAAGATCGAAGTGCCAGAGAATTTGATTTCTGGTGAGGTCTTTTTTCCTGGCTTCCAAACAGCTACCTTCTAACTGTGTGCCAGCAGGGGCTTTCCTCAATGTGCATAGAGATAGAGAGAGCTCTGTGTCTCTCTTATTATCATTCTCTTTCTCTCCCTCTCTCTCCTTAAAAGGACACTTAGTCCTACTGGCTATGGCTCCACCATTAAGACCATATTTAACCTAAAAGACTTGGGGATTTAGGCTTCGATGTATGGATTTGGGGTGACACAGTCAATCCATAACAGGATAACCAACAAACATCCAAACATGGTGAATGTCCTTCATCATGACCCCTTGACATTTATGTTTACTCTTCCTATTATCTATCTATCTATCTATCTATCTATCTATCTATCTACCTATCTATCTATCATCTATCTATCATCTATTTTATATGTGTGAGCTTATTCCAAAGTTTTTCAAGATAGCTCTATTAATCGTTTTTGTTAATGTATATTTTCAAAGACCTGTGACAACAACATTCTCACCTTATGTGCTCTCTCAGAAACATAATTCCCCTTAAAAGGGTGAGGTCTTTGTCTCTTCCTTGAACCTGCACAGGCTTTTGTGAGTGTTTGATCAATAGAGGACAGCTGAAGTGACACTGTAATGTGCCTTACAAAGTTAGGCCATGAAAGACAATATAACTTCTTCCTGGCTCCCTCTCAAGGCACTGGGCCTTGGGAATCAGCCACTGTGCTGTGAGGATCCTGACTCTGAGCTGTGGCTGAGTTTCCATTCAGTTTCCATTCCACTGAGTACCAACTTGCTAACCATATGAATTTGCCACCCTGGAGGTGGTGCTTACTGCCCTCAGTGGAGATAGCAGCTGGTACAGGTAAGGCAAAGATAAGCTTCACATGCCCGGATTGCACACCTTAATATAAACTGTGGACTTTGTGTGATAATGATTGGTCAATGTGAGGGAGATGTAGAAGGGTTTAGGCAGTCAGGGCAAGCTAGAGAGTGAGGAAGTTGGAGAGAGGGCCAGAACAAAGGAGCGTGGAGAGGGTCTTCTGATGAGGTGAACTTCCTGCTTGATGAAAGTGCTTGTAGACACAAGCAGGGGACCCAACCAAACAGACACTTCCATACTAGTGCCCCTAAGTGGGGGATCCAAAAGAAAAATTAGAACGTGTGTGTGGACAGAGGGGGCACCAATCAATAATAGAGAGGAGCACATGGACAGGGAAAGAGATAAAGAGAGGAGGAAATTTCAGAGACCATAGAAAGAACAGACCAAAACTCCCCACCAGATTTCGAGCTCTGGGTCCCATTCTCTTCAGAGATATCTATCTCTGTCTCTTTTCAATAAACCTGCTTCTTACTTGCTATCTCTGTGTCCTGTTCTTCAATTCTTTGCTGACAGTGAACAGAGACAATGAACCCAGCACCCCTATACTGTAACAAATGTAGGGTCACTGATTGGAACAAATGGCCCCACTCTGGTGGGGGATGTGGATAGTGGGGAAGGTTATGCATGTGTGGGAGCAGAGGGTTTGTGGGAACTCTGTATTTTCTGCTCAATTTTGCTGTGAACCAGAAACTGATCTAATAAATAAAGCCATTTGTATGTATGTACACACACGAATGACATGAAAGCAAGGTTCCCAATGCAGCAATATTCAGAGATGGAGATTTAGGAAATTATTGGCTGATGAACACAAGGCCTATGTCAAAACCCAGCACCAAATAAGTAAATAAATCCATAACAGCGCTAGAATATATTTTGGTAAAACCCAGTGGGACAAAGAAAAAAAAATCAAGATTTAGGACCCATACCTTGGTTTGTTTTTTTGGTTGGTTTTGTTTGTTTGTTTGTTTGTTTCTTAGAAGCAATCAATAGAAATATTAAAAAAGAATTTCCCACTCACAAGAATAATATACATTATAAAACCTTGGCATAAATATAATAAGAAAAATATAAGAGCTATGTGACAAAAACTTTAAAGATCTATATAAATGAGTAGTATGTTAGTCATTTTCTTGCTTCTGTGACTAAGATAACTGACCAGAACAACTTAGAGGAAGAAAGGTTTAATTTGGCTCATGATTTCAGAGGATTAAGTCCATGCTGCCAGCTCCATTGTACTGAGCCTGAGGTGAAGCAGAACATCATGGTGGAAGGTGAGGTGGAGGAAAGCTGTTCAACTCATGGCAACTGGGAAGCAGTGAGAGAGGAGAAGGAGGAGGAGGAGGAGGAGGAGAAGGAGAGGGGAGAGGAGAGGAGAGGATAGGAGAGGAGAAGAGAGGACTGAGAGAGAGAGGGAGGAAGGGGTTTAGGGTTCAGGAGAATATAAACCTTTCCAGGACACGATCCCAGGGACCTACTTCCTTCAACCAGCTCCCACCTTGTAGAAGTCCATCCAGCTTCCAATGGATTAATCCATCAGAGAGATTAATCCATTGACATCAATGGATTAATCCATCATTAATCCACTGATAAGGTCAGAATTCTCATGATTCAATCATTTCCTAAAAGCCCTACCTCTGAACTTTACTACATTGGGGATTATGTACATGGGGGACATAATTCTTTGGGAGACATTCCATATCCAAAACATAACAGGAGGGAAACAATTCTATAAATATTGATATAAAACAAATACTATATATTATTCTATAAACTTTCTGTTATTCTCCCTCAAAAGAAAAAGAAGAAGAAAAAGAGGAGGAGGAGGAGGAGGAGGAAGAGGAGGGGAGTAGTCTCATTGGAATGAATTTGACGAGATGCTTTGGATTTGATTTTGTGTATGTGTGTGGTGCTGGGGATCAGACCCAAGGCCTCATGCATGCTACGCAAGTGGGTTCAGTTCCCAGAACTGCAAAACAGAAAAAAAAAAAAAATAATAATAATAATAATAAGGAATAGGTAATTAAGTTAATTAAAAACTGAGACTTTAGTAAGAGTCATATAGAGTTGCAATTCAAGATACAATAAGGTATCAAATTAATGTGGAAAGGATGAACTAATTAATAGATGGCTTTGAGATCTTTGTCCATTTGAGAAATGTTTAAATGACATTTTATATAAAAATACAAATATAGGCCCGAACAGGTGGGCAGTTGTAGAGTCTTGCTATGGGGAAGATCTTTTTAGATAAGTTACTAGAAACAAAGCAAAATTAAAAACAACTTAATGGGAGGAAATATTTATGATGTAGAAATCTATTACACTATTAAAATCTATCACACATAAAAATCTTCCACCCATCAGAAGAATGGACAAAATGCATGACAAAGTAATTCAGAGAAAAGGAAATAAGATGCTCAACCTCACCAGTAGTCAAAAATATGCAAATTTAAACAAGATACCACTCTCAACCATTTGCGTTTGAAGAATTCCAGATTGCATATTCAGTATTGGGAATGTTCTGGGCCATCAGCATGTTTACATGCTGTGAGTGCAATGTAAGCCACAATTACCTTTGTTGACAGCAGTCATCTGTGTTTAGCCTGCGTAGGTACCTGGCATGTGGTGAGCACACTGTAATTATTTGTTGACTTTATGCAGGATTACTTTTGCAAATGGAAAAAGCACAGAGTTTGTGGTCAAATGGAGATGGGTTTTATTCCTGGTTCCGCCCTTTATTTACAAAGTAACCTTTAAGCAATTGACTTAACTTTCCTATGTTCCAACTTCCTTATCTAGAAAATGGAGATGCTTCCTAGCCTGTAAAGTTATGAGAAATACTGAAACAATATATGCAGTGTTTCATCCAGTGGCTGCCAAGTTATAAGTGTTCCCTGTAGAAAAGTCTTTATTCTCTCCCACATAGTTTCCCTGGCAATCCAAGGGAAATTCATTTCTTCAGAAAATTTTCCAAGGTTCTTTTTACTTCTCCTTCTTCCTCATCTGAACACTTCCACATTTAAATTCAGCCTTCTCAGATATGCGTTTAGGTTCTTTTGTGTTGCAAACATAGTTTATTAGAATCCTCCAGTTGAGCAGGGTGTGGTGGCTCAGAACTCTAACACCAGTCATTCAGGAGGCTGAGACTGGAGGATCACAAGTTCAAGACCAGCCTGAGAAACTTAGACCCTGTTTCAAAATAAAACGAAAAGGGCTGAGGGTGTAGTTCAGTGGTAGAGCATTGCTTAGCATGTGCAAGGCCCTGGGTTCAATCCCTCCACCACCACCCCTACCTCCCAAAAGAGGGAAAGAAAGAATCTTCCAATTGAAGGTGACATTAATTACTACATCAGTCCTTAAATAGATTTGCTTTTTCTGGGTTGAATTAAGTCTCCCAAAACAAAATATCTAATCCTAACCTCTGATACCTCTAAATGTGACCTTATTTTGAAATTTGGTCCTTGAAGTAACAATCAAGTTAAGATAAACTCATACTGGAATAGGGTTAGCCCCAAATCCAATACCACTGATGTCCTTATAAAAAGAGAGAATTTGGACACACACGAATACACAGCACTACGTGAGACAGAGGCAAAGATTGGGGTGATATGTCTGCAAGCCAAGGAACACCAAGGATTGCTGGTAACTACTGGAAGTTAGGAAGAAGCTAGGAAAGATACTCCCCCATAAAGTATGTCCCTGCTGACATCATGATTTCAGATTTCTAGCCTTCAGAACTGTGAGAGAATAAATTTCTCTTTTAACTCACCACTTTTAGGATACTTTATTACAAGAGTCTGAGGAGATGAATGCCCTGCCCCACACAGGGTCATGTGAGTCTCATTATCTGTTTGGTAAGAATTTGTAAAACAGATGAAGATAGTACCAGGTTTTGGATAATTATGAATAAATCACTGAAAATATAAACTTGGTTTTCCTATACGAAACCATGCTCAGAAAAGGGAAAAATATATGTCTTAGTTGGCTTTGTACTGATAAAACAGAGTGCTATAGACTGGAGAACTTATAAATTACAGAAGTTTAATTTTCATACTTATGGAAGTTAAAAGTCCAAGATAAGAAGGCACTGATGGATTTGTTCTTTAGCTCTGCCTTAGTCTGTGTTGCTGTCACAAAATACCTGAAATTTGGTACTTTATAAAGAAAAGAGGCTTTATACTTTATAAAGAAAAGAGGCTTATTTAGATTACAGTTTGGGAGGTACAAGAGCATAGTGCTGGCATCTGTTCAGCTCTGGTGAAGACTTCCTGGTGGATGGCAGCACTTGGTGTGTATGCATGCACAAGAAAGCTCATGGTGAGACAAGAAGCCAGGGAGGAACTGGACTGACTCTTTCATAAAACATCTGCTCTTTCAGGGGGTCATGAGGACGACATTAATTCATTCCAAGATCAGTGCTCCTATGATACAATTACTTCCCGTTAGGACCCACTTCTTAAAAATTCCACCCCCTCAATATTGAAACACTGGAAAATGAGTTTCCAAAGCATGAACCTCTGGGGATCAAACCACACTTAAACTGCTGCAGGTTCTGAGATGGCACCTTGGTGCCACTTCTTCCAGAGAAGACAAACATGTGTCCCTACATGGCAGAAGAGAGAACCCCTCCTATGAGCCTTTTCCAATACTTCTCACTCAGCTCCACCTCCCAGTACAATTGAACTGGAAATTAAGTTTCCAACACACAAATTTTGGAAGGAACAAAGCAGAAGAATGTTTAAAGGTTAAATAAGTTTTTTTAAAAAAATCTAAGGAAACAAAATCAAAACTTGTTCTTTCAGGCCACCTGGTCTCAGGGAGGATGGTGTAAGATCCAGCGGCCCCTAATTACCCTGGCAGATGCCAGATGATTATATACTATTTGTGGCCATTAAAGTTCTTCTACTTCCAACTTCCAGGATCCTTTCTTCTCCACAAGGTGGTGGCCTGGAGAGATGTCTGAATAAGCATGCATTGAATTGCCAGAAATAGAATAACCCATTAAAGTAGTTTAAAAAAATAAGGAAGGCGTGGGGATGTAGTTCAGTGGTAGGATGCTTCCCCAGCATACACAAGGCCCTGGGTTCAATCTCCAGGACATAAGAAGTCAGGAGGTAAGAAATGTCAGAGGTGTTTAGTCTAGTAGCTCAGTTTATGTCAGGGCTCTTCTGTCATGGTGCTAATGGTACTAGGGATATTGAACCCAGAGCTTCACACATGCTGGGCAAGTGCTTTCCACTAAGCTACGTCCACAGTTCTACGTCAGGGTTCTGAATTGCTTCTTTACAATTTTTTACTTTCCTTTCATGGTCACAGGATGTCTACTGCAACTCCAGAGATCTTCTCCTCACAGAACAATATTCTCCTCACAGAACAACACCCAAAACCAGGAAAATAAGTTTGTCCTTGTCCATTTCTTCTCCAGGAGGGAAGCCCTTTCCAGAAGCACCCAGCAGATGCTCTTTTGTGATCAGCCCTGATCACTTAGGTCTTGAGCTATCAGAGATCATGGACCATGCCTGCCCATGGCTTGCCATGGCTAGATGGTTTCAATGTGATTATGTGTGTTTGATATCTGGCTTTACTAAATACCCAGTGGATAATACACCAATATGGAATTAGTTCCTGAGTCAAACAATTGCACATGGAATCTGAATATTGATCCAGGTGACACATCTGTGAGAACTAGTTTTTAAAACTGTATCTAGTAATTGTACTGCTTTTCCAGTTAGTCCCAAAAATGGTTCCTCCAGTAAGTGGTGCCTTCTAGAATTTATTGTTTTATTATAGTCCCCATCTCTTGAATATGACCTTGTGACTTGCTCTTGACCAACAAAATACGAATGTATTACTTTATTTTTCATTACTGTAACAAAATACCTGAGTCAGGCTAATCTATAAAGAAAGGAGGTTTATTTTGGTTCATGGTTCTGGTCTAAGCTCAAGAAGTCACATATGGTGATGACTCTCTTGCTGATCGAGCTCCCAGGTGATACAGGGTGTCACATGGTGAAAGAGATAGAGCACACATATGTATCTGTCCTCTTCAGGTTTCTCCCCTTCTTCTTTTTTAAAAAATGTTTGTGGTGCTAGCAATTAAACCCAGGGCCTTACACATGCTAGGTAAGTGCTCTACCACTGAGCTACATCCCCAGTCCTCTCTCCATCCTCTTATAAAATCAGCATTTTTCAGTATTGGAGACTCTCCCTGATACCTTGAGTAAGGGTGGGAACTATGACTTGCTTCTAATTAATAGACTATCGCAAAGGTGATGAGATGTCACTCCATTTCCCTATCAGGTTATGTCATTTGAGGTTCCATCTTAGCAAACTGGATTGAGAGTGCCTTCACTGAGTTGATGAAGTGAGTGGCCATGTTGAGGAAATCCTCATAGTACAGAACTGCAGGTGGACTCTAGGACTCAAAGCTAGCTTCTTCTGATAGCTACCAAAAGAAAAGGGCCCTGAGTCTTATATCCACAATGTAATGCAATCTGCCACGGACCTAATGACTAAGAAGCAGGTTCTTCCCTGGTAAGCCTCCAGTCGAAAACACAGCCCTGCTGAGACCTTTATCACCGATATGTGAGACCCTGAGCAGGGAGGACGCTAAGCCATGCTCTGACTCCTGACCTACAGAAACTGTGAGACAATAAATGTGTATTGTTAGAAACGGCTACATTGGAGGTGAGTTTTGTGTGCAGCATACAAACTGTGAGTACATCTCGCACGAGGAAAGGATGTGGATTGAAGTGATCCAAAGATGGTCTGAGAGAGTTTCCAGAGAGGGCTGCTATCAATTCCTTCCTTCTCTGTTTATTCATGCTGTTCCTCATATCAAGAGATAGGATCTAATTCCTGCCCTTTGGCTTTGGACTAGGCTTACTATCTTGCTGTGAACAACAGAATGTGATGGAAATGTTTTCCCGAGTCATCAAGGTTAAGTCATAAGGAGTGATGCTGTTTCTTCCCAGGTCTTATAGAATCATTACTGTTGGTAGTCCTGACTCACTGCCTAAGTTTCTAGCAGAGAGAATACAAAGAGAGGCCAGATGGAGAGAGAGGCCTGGCCATCTTAGATCCCGGATGAACCCAGCCTTCCCTATCAAGGTACCAGCCTGTGAGGGAAGATGTTTTGTATGCTTTAGACTATACTAGTCGCCTTCTGAATACTGTTCTGTGACCCCAGTTGATGTCATAGGAGCAGAACTGCCCAGAAGAACCCTGCCTGAATTAGTGACTCACAGACTTGTGAGTAGTTTGTTCCATAGCTGTCAGGCAGGATCTGCTTGGATCTCATCCAGAGAAAGCAGAGTGGCATCAACACTGAGTCAAGGATATCCCTCCATTGCAGGTGGGTGGGAAGGACTCGTGAGCAGAGTTACCTCACCCACCACATCTCAGTGGCTAGGGCTGCATAACATATGTTTACATGTTCACTTCCTTGATGAGGGGAATGGAATTATCCCATTAGACTAATCCTCAGTCGCTGCCTCATGATCCTTTCCCTATATACTTGCCAAATACTCCTTGTCTTAGGAGTCAAGTCAAAGTTTCTATTTATTACCATGGTCATTGGGAGAAATAGAAAGTCCAGTGGTCCATTTTCAGAATACAGTGTTTAGCCGTAACTGTAAAATGTCTGAGGATGTAAGAAAATCAGCTGAAGAGGAAATAGAGCAAATGGTTACCACAAGTCAATACATGAATGCGACAGATTCACAACCCCTTGACATACAGGAGGTGATGGGGAAGGGGTCTGGTCAGATCAACAAAGACAAACTTCATATGGGCCAAAATGCAGTTAATCCCAGAAAAGCTTTCCTACCACAAGAGAACAGAGGGAAGTGGGAACAGCTAAAAAGTGTATTTCTTTAAATTACCCAAGAGGAGACAGTAAAACTTAGGTGACATTTGGAAGATTGTACACCCCATGGTACTCAGCCAATGAGGAACCAGGAGAGGGACCTTATGCTCTAGGAGATACATTATTGATTGTAACTGCTCTAGGGCTGTCTGCACCCCCAACACCCAATGTTGCAATACTGTCATTTGAAAGTCTCACTTTCTCTGTACCTTTTCTCTGTACCTCTCAGTCCATTCAGATTTGGACAGGTGAGCCTGTTGCTCACAATTATCTTGCCAGGACCATAACTGATACCAATTTAGTCATGATGATCTCCACTGCTTGCTGGTTGCTGAAGATTCTTTCCCCACCCGTGTTTACTGCTCTTTGGCAAGGTTCCCAGAGGAGTTCTTTGCTTTTGTAGGACTTATAGTTTGATTTGAGTATTGGGACACATTTTCCCAGAGCACATTTGAAGATTAACTAGAGGTTCCATCCATCATCATGTCACAATTGAATCACTCACTAAGCATTAGGGTACAATCCAGGACAGAACCCAGACACTCTTTAGCACTCTTCTGTCCACATGTGAAATCCCTAAGACCTGTCTTCCAGAGGGTGATGGAAGCTCTCTAGATGGGAAGGAGCAGGGGCGCTTAATAAATTCATTAGGTTTTGGGATTGTAGCTCAATGATAGGGTGCATGCAGGCCCTGGTTTCTATCCCCAGCACCAGAAAAATCAAACAAAATGAAAAAAAAAAGATAAAAATTTCAGTAGGATCAATGTTCTCTTTACTTTTTCTTCCAGGAGGTCTAGCAAATCTGATACATGGGATTCAAGGTGCTTACTTTTATAATTCTAGCTACAAATAGGTTCCTAGTCAGGACCTTTACTAAGCATCAAAGTACTAGAAGGAAGATTAGAAGTCATTACTAGTTGTAGTGGACTCAGCCTGGAGCATTTGAGGTTTATGACAGCATCTTGAACATGTTAGTACAAAATGGTAAGAGTTTGCTGGCAGTAAGGTACTTAGTGTTAAAAATGAGACTAATATCTTAACCTTGCGGCAGTTTTGACATATTAGAAGGATCAGACTAGTAGCCAGGTACTGGAAAGTTTCCACATGCAGGCCAGGGTGTTTTATTACCTCATCTAATTTAAAAAACAATGTATTACTTCATCTCTAGTGTTTTATGTTATTGCAGATCCACTTTTATTGAGCATGGCTTTAAGAAATGCTGCAAAGGGAGGAGTGGGCATGTATATGTTCTTAAATTGTGAAAGGAGAATGCTGAAAATTGAGACCAGAAAAGACTTAAAGCTTCATATGCTTTTCCCTTCTGGGTTTGATGCCACTAATGGAAAAACAATGCTGAGCTTCCTAAGAGGAGATTTGCATTAGACAGTGGCAGCAATGATTCAAGGCTCTGCTCCCGGGGAATTTGTGCAGTGAGAAATTGAGATGATAAGACTAAAAACCTTTCCCAATGAAACTTCCCCAGTGAATAGTTTTACTAGCTTGAAAACCATTGATTCAACTTTTAAAAAATTGAAAACTTAAAAAAATTAAGGAACTTAGAGATGAAGTGACTTTAGGTGCATATACATGCCCTGCTCTGTGTGTGTGTGTGTGTGTGTGTGTGTGTGTGTGTGTGTGTTTGTGTGTATCTAGGACTTGCAACTTACAATGCTCATTTTCCCAAGACAGAGATCTATCTATCTTGTAAAAATTGAATGAATGAGGATGTAAAAGAAATAAGTTTCTTTGATTTTTAAAATACTTTTATTTTCCTTTTCTAAATACACTGTGGTAAGGGCACTGTGGTAAGTGCCTGAATTCCCTACTACTCAGGAGGCTGAGGTTGGAGGATCACTTTAGCCTAGGAGTTTGAGATCAGTCTGGGTAGAGTAGTGAGTCCTCATTTCAAAAAATGAAAAGCAAAAATTAAAAAAAAATCATCCAAAGAACTTATTGTAATAGTGTGATTGCAGTAATAGTAGTACAATGGTATAATCCAAAGCTGTGTTGATGGATTTCAGGAAGACCCTAGGAATTTCAGACCCTGGGAATATCTTGTTGCCTAAAATCCTGCTGCTTCTGCTAAGAAAGAAGGTCCGTGCAAAGTAATTTTTTTCCTGTGGAAAAGCACTTTTTTCACGCTGTCTCATGTCCAACAGAATTGGATTTTGTAAGATTTTATTTCAAAATCCAGTGCTTCAATCCCATTTCTTTTTATTGTTATTATTTTATTTAAAAATTTTAAAAAAATTTTTCAGACTGCATTTTGATTCATGGTACACAAATGTGGTACAACGTTTGATTTCTATGGTTGTACACGATGTAGATTCACACCATTCATGTAATCATACATGTTCATAGGGTAATGTCTGTCTCATTCCACCATCTTTCATACTCCTGCTCCCTCCCCCCTCTCATTTTCCTCGACATAATCCAAAGTTCCTCCATTCTTCTCTTACACCCCACCCCCACCACCATTATATATAATCATCCACTTATCAGGGAAAACATTAGGCCTTTGGTTTTTTTAGATTGGCTTATCTCATTTAGCATGATATTCTCCAATTCCATCTATTTACCTGCAAATGCCATAATTTTACTCTTCTTTATGGCTGAATAATATTCCATTGTGTATATATACAACAGTTTCTTTATCCATTCATCTGTTGAAGGGCATCTAGGTTGCTTCCTCAATCTAGCTATTGTGAATTGAGCTGTTCTAAACATTGATGTGGCTGCATCACTGTAGTATGCTGATTTTAAGTCCTTTGTGTATAGGCCAAGGAGTGGGATAGCTGGGTCAAAAGTGGGTCCATTCCAAGTTTTCTGAAGAATCTCCATACTGCTTTCCAGAGTGGCTGCACTAATTTGCAACTCCACCAGCCATGTACAAGTGTGCCTTTTCCCCCACATCCATGCCAACACCTATTCCTTATGTTCCTGATAATAGCCATTCTAATTGGAGTAAGATGAAATCTTAGGGTTATTTTAATTTGCATTTCTCTAATTACTAGAGATGTTGAACACTTTTTCATATATTTGTTAATTGTCTATATATCTTCTTCTGTAGTGTCTGTCCAGTTCCTTGGCCCATTTATTGATTGGGTTCTTTGTATTTTTGGTGTAAAGTTTTTTAAGTTCTTTATAAATTTTGGAGATTAGTGCTCTATCTGAACTGTGTGTGGCAAAGATTTTCTCCCACTCTGTAGGCTCTCTTTTCACAATATTGATTGTATCCTTTGCTGAGAAAAAGCTTTTTAGTTTGAATCCATCCTATTTATTGATCCTTGCTCTTATTTCTTGCACTCTAGGAGTCTTGTTAAGGAAGTCTGGTCCTAAATCAACATGATGAAGATTTGGGCATACTTTTTCTTGTATTTCATACAGGGTCTCTGGTATAATTCCTAGGTCCTTGATCCATTTTGAGTTGAATTTTGTGTAGGGTGAGAGATAATTTTTTAATTTCATTTTACTATATATGGATTTTCAGTTTTCCCAGCACCATTTGTTGAATAGGCTATCTTTTCTCTGTTGTATGTTTTTGACTCCTTTGTCTAGTATGAGGTAATTGTATTTATATGAGTTTGTCTGTGTCTTCTATTCTGTACCATTGATCTACCTGTCTATTTCAGTGCCAGTACCATGCTGTTTTTGTTATTATTGCTCTGTAGTATAGTTTAAGGTCTGGTATTGTGATATCTCATGCTTCACTCTTCCTGTTCAGGATTGCTTTGGCTATTTGAGGTCTCTTATTCTTCCAGATGAATATTCATGATTGCATTCTCTATTTCTATGAGGAATGTCATTGGGATATAATTGGAATTGCACTGAATCAGTATAGCACCTTTGATAGTATCTCATTTTGACAATATTAATTCTACCTATCCAAGAACATGGGAGATCTTTCCATCTTCTAAGGTTTTTGATAATTTCTTTCTTTAGAGTACTGTAGTTTTCATTGTAGAGGTCTTTCACCTTTTTTTTAGACTATTTCCCAAATATTTTTTTTAGGCTATTGTGAATGGAGTGGTTTTCCTAATTTCTCTTTCAGAGTGTTCATCACTTATAAATAAAAATGCATTAGATTTATGTGTATTGATTTTATATCCTGCTACTTTTCTGAATTCATTTATGAGTTCTAGAAGTTTTCTAGTGGAGTTTTTTGGATTCTCTAAATATAGAATCATGTTGTCACCAAATAGTGGCAGCTTGAGTTCTTCTTTTCCTTTTCTTATCCCTTTAATTTCTTTGTTCTCTCTAATTGCTCTGGCTAGTGTTTCAAGGACAATGTTGAATAGAAGTGGTGAAAGAGGGCATCTCTGCCTTGTTCCAATTTTTAGAGGAAATGATTTCAGTTTTTCTCCATTTAGAATGATGTTGGCCATGGGCTTAGCATAGATAACCTTTCCAATGTTGAGGTATGTTCCTACTATCCCTATTTTGAGCTTGAAGGGGTGCTGTATTTTATCAAACGCTTTCTCAGCATCTATTGAAATAATTATATGATTCTTAACTTTAGGTCTATTGATGTAATTAATTATATTGATTTCTGGATGTTGAACAAACCTTGTTGCATCCTTGGGACGAACCCCACTTGATTATGGTACACTATCTTTTAAATATGCTTTTGTATGTGATTTGCCAGATTTTGTTAAGGATTTTTGCATCTATGTTCATCAGGGATATTGGTTTAAAGTTTTCTTTCCTTGATGTGTCTTTGTCTGGTTTTGGTATTAGAGTGATACTAGTTTCATAGAATGAGTTTGAATGGGTTCCCTCCTTTTCTATTTCATGGAATACTTTGAGGAATATTGGAATTAGTTCTTCTTTAAAGGTCTTGTAAAACTTGACTGAGAATCCGTCTGGTCCTGGGCTTTCCTTGGTTGGTAGGCTCTTGATGGCTTCTATTTTGGTACTTGAAATTGATCTGTTTAAATTGTGTATGTCTTTCTGATTCAGTTTGGGAGGATCATATGTCTCTAAAAATTTGTCAATGTCTTCGACATTTTCTATTTTGTTGGAGTATAGATTTTCAAAGTAGCTTCTAATTATGTTATGCATTTCAATATTGTCTGTTGTGATCTTTCTGTTTTCATCAAGAATTCTAGTAATTTTAGCTTTCTCTCTCCTCTTCATTAGTGTGGCTAAGAGTTTATCAATTTTGTTTACTTTTTCAAAAAACAACTTTTTGTTTTGTCAATTTTTGAATTGTTTCTCTTGTTCCAATTTCATTGACTTCAGCTCTGATTTTAATTATTTCTTGTCTTTTACTACTTTTGGTGTTGACCTGTTCTTCATTTTCTAGGGTTTTGAGAATGTTAGGTCATTTAGTTGTTGACTTTTTATTCTTTTAATGTATGAGCTCAGCACAATGAACTTTCCTCTTAGTACTGCTTTCAGAGTGTCCCCGAGATTTTGAAATGTTATATCATTGTTCTCGTTTACCTCTAAGAATTTTTTTCATTTTTCTCCCTGATGTCTTCTGTTATAATTGCCTCATTCAATAGCATATTATTTAGTCTCCAGGTGTTGAAGTAGTTTCTGCTTTTTTTTTTTTTTTTTTTTTTTTTTTTGGTACTGGGGATTGAACCCAGGGGCACTTGGCCATCAGCCACATCCCTAGCCCTATTTTGTATTTTATTTAGAGACAGGGTCTCACTGAGTTGCTTAGTGCCTCACTAAGTTGCTGAGGCTGGCTTTGAACTCGTGATCCTCCTGCCTCAGCCTCCCAAGTGCTGGGATTACAGGCATGTGCCACCGTGCCCAGCTCTGTTTTTTTATGTTATCATTGATTTCTAATTGCTTCCCATTATGATCTGATATAATACAAGGTAGTATCTCAATATTTTTGTATTTACTAATGGCTGCTTTGTGGCATAACATTTGATCTATTTTAGAAGGGATCCATGAGCTGCTGAGAAGAAAGTGTATTTGCTCAATGATAGATAAAATACTCTATACATGTCCATTAAGTCTAAATCATTGATTGTATTATTTAATTCTATAGATCCATTATTCAGTTTTTGTTTGGAGGATCTTCCCAGTGGTGAGAGCAGTGTGTTAAAGCCACCCAGTATTATTGTGTTGTGGTCTATTTTTTCCCTGCAATTGAGAAGGATTTGTTTGATGCACATGGATGTGCCATTGTTTGGGGCATAAATATTTACAATCATTATGTCTTGCTGGTTTATGATTCCCGTAAGCAGTATGAAATGTCCTTCTTTATCCCTTCTGACTAACTTAGGTTTGAAGTCAAGTTTATCTGATAAGAGGATGGAGACCCCTGCTTTTTTACTGAGTCCATGTGTGTGGTATGTTTTCCCCCATCCTTTCACCTTTAGTCTGTGGATATCTTTATCTATGAGATGAGTTTCTTGAAGGCAGCATATTGTTGGGTCTTTCTTTTTAATCCAATCTGCCAGTCTATGTCTTTTGATTAATGAGTTTAGGTGATTAACATTCAGGGTTATTATTGAGATATGATTTGTCCTGGTCGTTTTGGCTTATTTTCCCTTTTTAACTTGACTTGGTTTCTCCTTTGTTTGGCTTTTTCTTCAAGGTGGCTCCTCCCTTTGCTGACTTACACTGTTGATTTTGACTTCCTCCTCATGGAATATTTTGCTGAGAATGTTCTGTAGTGCAGGGTTTCTATTTGTAAATTCTTTTACTTTTGTTTATCATGGAAATTTAGTTTTGCTGGGTTTAAGATTCTTGGTTGGCATCCATGTTCTTTCCAGGCCCTTCTAGCTTTTAGGGTCTGGGCTATGAAGTCTGCTGTTATCCATATTGGTTTCCCCTTATACATAATCTGATGCTTTTCTCTCGCATCCTTTAAAATCCCATCTTTATTTTGTATGTTAGGCATTTTCATTATAATATGACTTGGTGTGGATCTGTTGTAATTATGTGCATTTGGTGTTCTGTAAGCCTCTTCTATTTGATTTTCCATTTCATTCTTCAGGTTTGGGAAATTTTCTGATATTATTTGTGTGAACAGGTTGTTCAATTCTTTGGTTTGTATCTCTGTGCCTTCCTCAATCCCAATAATTCGTAAATTTGGCCTTTTCATAATATCCCATAATTCTTGGAGATTCCCTCCATGATTTCCTGCCATCTTCTCAGTTTGTTCAACTTTACTTTCAAGATTAAATATTTTGTCTTCATTGTTTGAGATTCTGTCTTCCACATGATCTATTCTGTTGGTGATGCTTTTTATTGAGTTTTTAATTTGGTTTATTGTTTCCTTCATTTCAAGTATTTCTGTTTGTTTTTCTTTTCAGACTCTATCTCTTTATTGAAGTTCTCTTTTGCTTACTGCATTTGCTCTTTTAACTGCTTATTGGAGTGATCATACGTTACCTGCATTTGCTCTCTTATCTCATCCTTTGCTTCACAAATCATTTTAATTATGTACATTTTAAACTCCTTTTCTGGCATTTCTACTGCCATGCTATCTTTGGATTCTATCAAAACAGCATCTTGGCTTGTTAGGTAAACTTTATTCCCCTGTTTTTTCATGTTATTTACATATCTTCCCCTCTAGCAGTGAAGGTCTGAGGTATTGCAGTGTCGGGGTATTCCGGGTACCCCCAGCTCTATGCTAAGATGGCGGCTGGCAGGTTGCCAGTGCGGTTTTATGTTGAAGTAAACAAGTCGTTCTCACCACGGAAGTAGATACTTGACTGGCTTAAGCATCCACCTGACCTGATGACACTGAGCATGTATATAAGGACTATGCAGGGTGGGTAGCAGAGAGACGCCAAAAAAACAGCAGCTCTGTGACATGTATTAGGTGCTAGAATAAAGTGTGTTAAAAGCAACAACCTTGTGTCGCGTCTTACCGCGGGCGGAAAGACAGCAACATTGCAGTTCCCCCCTGTAGGCTTATTGTGACCTTGCAGGTTTCCAATACTTCTCCTTTTAGGGGGAGATGAATATTAGCAGTACTGAATACGAACACAATATGCAGTCCTAAACCAGATAGCCTTTATTAGCAATATCGTAATAAACAGGATGAGTTCAATTATTATCTACAGTATAGCCAGTAGGCTTGCAATGAGCTGTACAATTTCTAATGGTGAACAAAGATGATGGGGAGGGGCGTAGGATGTAACTGTTAATGAGATAAGAAAAAAGTATATAGAGGTACTAGATCATGAGAGGAGTGAGAGTGGGATCAAAAGAAGTTGGTGGTTAGCATGAGAAAAGGGAGAAAGAGACTCTGAGGAAACAGGTAAATAAAAGGAGAGTGAGAAAAAAAGAATAAAATATTAAAAATTAAAAAAAAAATCTACGGCACAACAGTCATCCACCACTTAAACCTCCTAGTTCTCAGTATCCTGATGCAAGCGAGATACCTGTCAAAGAGCTTTCATTCTCCAGCAGGCATCTCAGGATGGGAACTACCCAACCCAAAGATGGCGGCCTCCCACTCAGGGGTAATTCAAGATTGCTGCACCAGCGTCCAAACATGCTGGGGAGCTGCATCGCAGGCCCAAGTGGGTGCTGAGTCCAAATAGGGCGCAGGTGGTCTGGAGTCCAGAAGCAGTGGCGGTCCTGGGCAGTCTGTCATCAGTGTCTGGAAGCCCACTTATTTCTTACTGGAAAACTGGCGTAAATCTTTGAGTGTAAGGAAAGTAAAAAGGAAATGGGTCTATACTTCTGCCTTGTATAATTTGTTGCTCCAACCCTTCTTTTTCAATCACACTCACATACTGTAATCATCTCACTAATCTTTCAATCTTAGGTAAGAGCACTGAATCTGGAGTCTGAATCTTACTTATGGCACCATGTCAGTCAGGATTTAGTGCTAGACGCAGCGACTGTTATAGATATTTCAAGCAGAAAGTCACCTACTCCGTGTTACTGTGTTTATGGAAGCCCTAGCAGGTTTATAACTGCCTTACCATCTGTCTTATAAATTTTCCAGAAAAATATCCTTGTTTTCATCTCTGATCGTCAATGTTTTGTAACTATTTTCTTTTCATATCTTTAAATACTTTATTTTCAGCCCTTAACGATATTGGTTTAATTTATTTATTTTTTTGTTAGGCAGGAGTTCAGGGATGCCAAGATGGCCAAGGCAGGGTACAAGAAAAACACCACTGGAGGACAAGACAAGGAGAGGAGTCATCGTGTCCCTGTTTATGATATCCTATTACCATGACAACTCACTGAAGACTTATTGCCCATGATAACTCCTGCTACAGGTTCAGTGTTCTAAAATAACCGGTGAGGGCAAAGACTGTAAGTTCTTTAATCAGGGCCAGATAGGGAAAAAAAACACCTCAAACCTCAGCACATAAGACACCAATTTCCAGATATCAGGGCTGTGAGCTTCTTTCTTGCTCCGCCCACTCTGCTCTACCTTATGAAGTGCTACTTTCAGCCTCACCTTCAATGAATCTGTACTTTGCCTGTTATTTCTGTGTGTCTTGCTCAATTCTTTGTTCAGGATATCAAGGACATGGACCCCAACTAGACACCCCAAAATAACATCTTTACTGTCACATTTTTTACTTGGATAGGTGAATTTTCAGTGTTCCCTGGTGTGAGAAATGAGGACCATCTCCTCTGAGAATAGATTTTGCTTAGCAAGTTTTTGGAAGGGTCAATTCACATGAAAATAGATATGTTTCTAAAGATAATCTAGTATATTTCAAAGACATTTCTTGCTTATACTGAATTCCTCTAAATGAATGTGTTTCCTCTACTTAAGGATCTCATTCTTGCTACCAAATTCCAAAAGCAGAGTCAAGGTATGAAACCAGACAATTCTGTCTATAAAACTAAGGAATGTTCCTGAGGGGTTGGGGGAGGGGTTGATTTAATCTTGAGTTTTCCTGATTTGGGGATTCCAGGTCTGCATCACATCCTGCATAATATGTTGAGCACCGTCTCAAATCAGTTTGTGATTTAGAGCGATTATCTGAGGTTATTTATTGGGGGAGAGGAGTATGTACAGGTGAGAAGCAGAGTGGAGGTAGGGAAGTTTATCGCTTCCCTTCACACCTGCTACCCTCTGAGTCACCCACACTGTGCTCCTAATCCTGCCCAAAGTGCATCTGCCAAATGCGAGCTAAATCCCACAGAAACCAAGCTGGGACCCTGCGATGTGTCTGAATTATTTTTCGACATTTGCCACTTCCAGGGTTATTGACCCGTGCAGTCTTCACGTCATTTCTTTGTGCTGCACATGGGTGGGGCCAGAGGCTTTCCTGGCTTGCACAGCCAGTCCTGCAAACTAGAACACTGTACTTTTAAATCGAGCTACTTGGAACCTTGTGCATACTTCAAGCCTCAGAAAAAGCCCAAAGTCAGAAAGCCAGTTTAGGGGTGAGGTTAGTCTTTCCCCACATCTGTGACCCCACTTAGGGCCCTGTAACACTAGCGTCCTTCGAGTAACATAAAACCAGACTCAAAAAGTCAATGCACCAGATTTCCAGGTATTATTTCTTAAAGTCGGTAACCCCAGTCCTGGGACGCCTCGATGTGGCATTCAGGGCTTTTTCTTAACAGAAAGGTCAACCCATAGTTCCTCCCAGCATCCTCGGGTGACATCGGGATTCCTGGGAGATTCGGAAGGGCGGAGGGGAGCACGCAGGGACGGAGCTCAGCCCGCTGGTGCCCAACCCCTCCTCCCTCTGCCCCGTAGCTGGAGGGGCTGGCGCGACAACTCGTGGCCTTCCTTTCACCCGAGGCGGCGGCGGTAGGCCCCGCCCCTCCCGCGCGGCCGCTGGCGAGGGGGCGTGGCTTGCCGCGGGCGCCGCGGCAGCGTAGCGGGCTGACGCGAATGACGCGGCGCTCGCCAGGCCTCAGCCCCGCCGCTGGCCGCGGGGCCCGCCTCGGCCCGCCCCCGGCCCTCCCCGCCCGGCCTCCTGCGAGCCCCTGTCAGACTGTGGCTACCGGCCGCGCGGTGCGCTCTCCTCTGCCTGCAGCCCGGCTGGGCGGCTCGCGCGCGGCACACCCCCACATCCCAGCCGGCGCAGCCGCCCGAGCTCTGCTCTGCTTCGCTCCGCCTTGCCGGGCCCTGGGCCGCACGCCCGCCTGCCCGCGGCGACATGGCACACGCGCCGGCACGCTGCCCCAGCCCCCGGGGCTCCGGGGACGGCGAGATGGGCAAGTTCAGGAAGGTGGCGCTCATCACTGGCATCACCGGCCAGGTGAGTGCGGAGGTGGGGGCGGGCCGGGCCTGCTGCTGCCAGGCACGTGTGCGTGCGCTGCCTCTGCTCGGGGCTGCCGGTCTCCAGGAACAGCCCTCTGGGCGTCCCGGAAGGTGTCTGCTACCGGGAGGTGGGCCGGCAAATGCGCTTCGGGGAGTGTGTTGCATATGGAGAGGGCGAAATGTCTCTTAGGCTTCTGGTCTTCCTCTGGGGGTTATGAGCTTGTGTTTCACACGGTGTGAGATCTTCATAAGTGGACAGGATTACCCTCGCCCACCTGCCCACCAGGTGACTTCAGCGCTTGTATCCCCAAGCCTGAGAGTGCAATTGGAATTTCGTTCTTTGCAGATCTTAGTGCCCAGGAAGGGGAAAGAACCTATTATCTGTGAATATGGATGTGGAGCCATCCTGCTTAACTTCAGTGCTGGGAAGCAGGGAAGGGGATGCCTTGCTGTTTTCGTTTCCCCTCACCAGATTTCCAGATACAAAAGAAAGTAATGCTGTGGTGTCACAGACTAGCAAATATTTGGGTAAGGGGGGAACTCACAAAAACTTTTAAAATCATATGAACTTCTGAGATTCATGATCACATTTTGCAGGTTTCTCACGGACAAGTCCAAAAGTGATGCTAGCGTTTTATTTCCAAAGAAATGAATTCCTTCAGTGGGGTAATCAGGTGGAGCTGTCCTGAATGTTGGGATCCTATACTGCAGGCTTAGAGTGCCTAGTTTGTGACAGTCTTCTCCTAGAGGTGTTGCAGCAGGTGGGGCAGACCACTGTGTCTTATCAAGCTTCAGTGGTGATATAATAGTCATATCACATATTGCTATAGAAAAAAATGTGATATATGTGTTCCTGGTTAGCTCCTGGTAGCCGGGTGGCTAATTGAATGCTGAAATAAAGATGTAAAGATGATAATAGCTAATACATATTGTGCTTTTTATGGTCCAGTTACATGACTAATAATAACTTACTGGTCCTTACAGCAAACTCCCTATCATTCCCACCTTGTAGATGTGGAAGTTGAGATTTAGGAGTTTGATTTGCCTGAGATCAAACAGTTGGGAAGTGTCTAGTTGTATCAAAGCTACTTTCAAAGCTCCCTAGCATTTTAGAAAAGGAAAAGTTGAAACTGGTCAGACACACAGTCCCTGAATATTAGACAATTTCAACTTCTGTATGCTGATTAATTTCTACTTGTGCATCTTGTTTTGTGTAAAGTTATTAAAACACAGGTGTTTCAAAACTGGGAAGGGGTAGTTAGGAGAAGGATCTGAAGTTGAGGAAGAAAACCCATAATGTCAGGTAAGACTGGTCAGGGCCTCCCTACTATCTCATTCTCCATTTTTTGGTGGTGCTGGGGATGAAACCCAGGACTTTATATGCATATTCTACCCCTGCAGCCCTGTCCTCTCTTATAATACTGGAGACCTTTCTACAGATGATTCTTTTTTCCCACAAAACTCAGATTAGCTCCAAAGCTCAACTGTTAGCTAAATTTACATAATCTCTTCAAAGTAGCAATCTTTTTAGAATTGTCAAGAAATTGGTAAAAATGTTAATGTGTGGTGTGTATCGCTTATACCAATTTAAGTGACTAGCAGTCAATCAGTGCAGGTTAGAAATGGAACCTTATTTAGACCTTTGAGAGTGGTCACTTATCTGATACTGAGTGGCTAGGAAGACTTAAAAGTGGCCCATCACTCTAGTTTGTCCTGTAGACTGCCAACAGGTGTGTGTGTGTGTGTGTGTGTGTGTGTGTAGGGGTGTCTTCTGAAGCACCATTCTCAGCATACCCTGACTACAATTTTTTGGCTCATTTCCAGCTTTAAACACCTGCCAGGCTCTGTGGTGCACACCTGCAATTCCAGCCACTCAGGAGGCTGAGGCAGGAGGATCGTAAGGATAGCCTCAGCAATTTAGCAAGACTGTAAGCCATTTAGTGAGACGCTATCTCACAATAAAAAAAAAATAAGAGGCTGGGGATATGGCTCAGTGGTAAAGCACTTCTGAGTTCAATCCCCAGTAACAAACAAATGAAAAAAAGCCCACTTTGCTCTCAGCTTCCTGTTCTCTGCCTCAGCCTCCTATTCCTCAGATCCTTCCAACATTGACTTTCTATTGTTGCACTTAGCACAGTGCTGAATTCTGGAGCTGCTACATAAATACTTGCTGATAGAATTTACTGCTGTTCTAAGCTTCTTACTTATTTTCTAGGACAGTGCCTCCCAACCTGAGCATCAAGGATCCCTGGAGGACTGTGACATGAATGCAAGGGGTTCATACCTTATGGAACATTTTCTTAATAGTATTGGCTGAGAACTTCTTGTGCTACTCACTCTGTTTGCATTTTATATATATCTAAGAGGCAGGTATATAGGGGCTGGGGTTGTAGCTCAGTGGTAGAGCACTTGCCTCCCATGCCTAGCATGTGTGAGGCACTGGGTTCGATCCTCAGCACTACATATAAATAAATAAAATAAAGGTCCATTGACAACTAAAAAATATTTAAAAAAAAAAGAGAGACAGTTATAACTTGTCTCCCTATTTTACACCTGGCTAAGTAAGGTTCCTTGAGAATACCTAATGAGTGTCAGAGCTGAGATCTTAACCTGGAGGCAGACTCCAGGGCGGTTTATCCAAACCATTTTGTTTTATTGTCTCAGACACATTAATTGGAAAGAGAGGGGGGGAGAGAGAGAGAGAGAGAGGGAGAGAGAGAGAGATAGATAGATATGAATGATTGAGTGACTGAAAGATTTTCTTAGAAGACTCAGATTCAAGTGCTTCTACTCTGGCACATATGGCTGTCATTGCAGATGTGCCATTGAGCTTAAATGGGCTATCCCAGGGTGTCTGTCTTATCTGTTATGCATCTCTAGCATGTACTCTCAGGTTTCTTATTCTGGCTTTCCCCTCTGATCTATTCCTGTCACAGTAGTGAATCCTTTTCCAAAAAGTGTACCTTATTAAATCATCTTTAAATAAGCTCAGGCTCTATTTTTCCATTGCTGCTCTAGGCCCTCTGCCAGCCATCCCCAAAGCTCACCTTCATTGTCTGATGATGTTTGCTGTTCTTTACTAATTGCACGCATGGAAATGTTCTTGCTGTTCTTTGAGTACTCTTGCCTTGTTCCTCTTTGGAGTCATTATTTGTGGCTGAATGGACAAATCTTATTCCTTTTAGCTTGACTAAAAACCTCAGTGTTCTCAGACTAATCCTGCCAAATGCAGCCACTCCAGGAACTTTCTTTGATTTACGTATATGCAATCCCTGTTGGTTGTATAGGTAATTTACATATCTTCATTTGTCCAGTTTATAAACTGGTGATAGAAATATCACTTTCAGCCTGCTACCTCCCCACATGACTTCACCTAGTGGATTTTCAAAAAGTTTGACTTACTTTTTCCATGAAAAGAACACATCTTTAATCTTTTTTTCATCTGCAACATAAAAGGCTTGTTTTGATCCTGCTTGGGATAAAAAGATGTGTAAGATAAATTCTGTTCCTACCAGCAACTTGGTATTTGAAGAGCTTAAGACAATGCACATGAAGTCAGTGAACATAAAAAAATTAGTACTGCACAGAAATGTTAGGATCCAAACAAGTATTTCATCCAACCTCAGGAGTTTTTGAATGGTAGAACAGAAGAGAATGTTCTGAGTAAATAGTATATGCAGTGTATAGAGAAGGGAGTTTGGGGACAGCAGGGATAAACCTATAGTAATAACAAGAGAAACACTGATTTTGAAGAATTGTTGATATCACTTCCAGAATTTTTTTTCCTTCTTTTTGGTGCTGGGGATCAATCCCAGGACCTTGTACATAAGCACATGCTCTACCACCAAGCTACACCCCCAACTCCCACTTCCACAAAAGATTTTGAGGTGGTTTCAATAAAACCTGGACCATTGTACACATCCTTAAAAAGGAATTGAGGGGTTGGGGTTGAGGCTCAGTTGTAGAGCACATACTTAGCATGCATGAGGTCCTGGGTTCAATCCCCAGCTACAAAGACAAAACCCCCTAAAACCCAGCACCACAAAGACAAACCCCCACCAAATGAAAACTAGGGGTCTATGATAAAGGCAATAGGAAGATGAAAGTATTGTGCCTAAAAATCCAGGGCCAAGGACAGCTGCATGCAGTTGAACATAAAATTCAGTTTTGAGCTTCCTGATCATCAAGTCAAAGTGGGTAGGTCGCATTGTTAGTACTATTAGTACATAACTCACAGGGATTTAACTTTTACTCAGAAGGCTCAGAACAATATGACATACAATATATACTTGATAGTAGTTTTTAAAAATGGGACAAAAACATCTAAGGGTACTCTTACAATTCTAATGAAAGGTGAAAGTACACTTTTGATAGGTAGAGATGTTAGAAAATTAATCGAGTAGAGTGGTTATGGATTTTCCCCTTCCATATACCAGTTGTCTCACACTGGTTTCTGCCAGGGAGCAGCAGGTTTGAACTACAGGATACCTTGTGCTGTTTCTGGGAAGAGAGCCCTGTACTCTCCATACCAGGTGGGTTTGAAAGGAGGGTTAATATTGGTGTTTAAGTGTGAAAAAATTTGACAGGGTGAAGTTCTTTCTACAAGGTAACCAGCCTAAGTTTTCCTAAGGAAGTGGTTTAGATCTGGCTAAAGTGTTTAAATAAGTACCAATTAAAGGTTCCAGGGTATCCCCCTATAGGTAATCTGATGCTTTTCTCTCGCAGCCTTTGAAATTTTATCTTTGTTTTGTATGTTAGGTATTTTCATTTAATGTGCCTTGGTGTGGATCTGTTGTAATTCTGTGCGTTTGGTGTCCTGTAAGCCTCTTGTAATTGATTTTCCATCTCATTCATTATATTTGGGAAATTTTCTGATATTATTTCATTGAACAGATTATTCATACCCTTGGTTTGTATCTCTGTGCCTTCCTCAATCCCAATAACTCTTAAATTTGGTCTTTTCATGATGTCCCATATTTCTTGGAGGTTTCAGATTACTACAGTGATGCAGCCACATCAATGTTCATAGCTGCTCAATTTACAATAGCTAGATTGTGGAACCAACCTAAATGTCCTTCAGTAGATGAATGGATAAAGAAACTGTGGTATATATACACAATGGAATATTACTCAGCCATAAAGAAGAATAAAATTATGGCATTTGTAGGTAAATGGATGATGTTGGAGACTATTATGCTAAGTGAGATTAGCCAATCCCAAAAATCCAAAGGCCGAATGGTCTCTGATAAGTGAATGATGATACACAATGTGGGGTGGAATGATGGCAAGAATGGAGAAAGGATAGAGAGCATAGAGGGAAGGGAGGGGTGGAGTTGAGGTTGGGGGGTAAGAATAATAACAGTATGTGTGACAGACATCATTGCCCTGTGTACATGTATGAATGCACAGATGGGGTGACTCTACTTTGTGTACAACCAGAAAAACAATTGCTGTACTCCATTTGTGTTCAATGAATCAAAAAATTAAATAAAAATAAATAAATAAATAAATAAAAAATAAAGGTTCCAGGGTTGTACACCATGATGCATGGAAGACAACGCTTC
This sequence comes from Glaucomys volans, assembly GCA_020662805.1. NCBI lineage: Eukaryota > Metazoa > Chordata > Mammalia > Rodentia > Sciuridae > Glaucomys > Glaucomys volans. The sequence goes on from JAJEJO010001222.1 coordinate 365,801, forward strand.
TGTTTTAAACAGTGGACTAGCTAGTCAGTCATGGTCAAGAGGAGGTAACTTGTCTGCAGATTGAAGACAACAAAATGTAGGTAAATCTTGCATGGGTGAAGGAGTGAACTCTTTGACTTAATCAGGGTCAGGCTATTTAAGCCATGTTATTTTGTCTCAAAATTTTATTTTGATGGCTTCATGTTTGTATTTTCAGTATTTTTGTTTCTTCTGAGCATATTTTAGTTGTCAAACAACCCAAGCCTTTATAGAGCACACATGTAAAAATCGATGACCTGAGGTCAGTGGCCTGGGGTGCTTACACAGGCTTCATCTTCTTCATTTGAAAATTAACTTGCAATGTTAGAAAATAGTGATTGAGAATTAGCAGTAAGGATCATTCTTTCCACAGTGCTCCTTAAGATTTTAAAATAATGTTCAGTTGGGATATAGTTGATAATAAGGATATTTCCTCTTAATGATTTTACTTTCTAAAAAGTATTCAATTTCCTACAAGTTTCTATCTATTAGTATAGATAATAACAGAATAATCACCTGTGTAGGAGATCTAGGTTAATGTGATGAGGTCTGTTAAAACAAATCCATTTGATTGATAATGGCTACTGGAATCCTACAGCCAAATCTGTATCTAGTTGAAGAGGAAGCATCCCATGATGGATTAGTGACATTTGACTGGGAGAGGAATGGGAGTACTGGCATCTATGCTTTTTCTTTACAGAATTGTGACTCTTTGGTGATAGGAAAAAATGTCTTAATCACTTACCTATTCTGGTACAACTGGTATAGGATAGGTACTTAAAATATTTGATAATTTAATTAATCTTTAGTTGTAGAAAACTTGCCTGGAAATTGTAGAAGTCTGTATTTATAAGAATGAATTGTTTTGTGTTCCTTGTTGGTTGGGTAGAGACAAAACATTGTCAGGGTTCTGGGGAGAATTGGATAGTATATACTTAATGGAAAAGTTGACGTTTAGAGAACAAAATGATGTGTGTAACTCTAGATTTAAAGAATTTAGAATGTACACATTTAAGGGAAGATGTGCCATGATAGTTTTGCATGATAAATTTCCTACTGTTTTTATACTTACATGAATTGCTGAATTTAAATAATATTCTTTTGGCACACATGTTGGAACTTTAGAACTCCATTTAAATTACTATAATTACAGTGGAGAGGAAAGGAGACTGAAAATGTGGTATCTTCAGGTCACACAGCAGGTTAGTACTGGAGTTAGGATTAGATACCCATACTCATGTCTGCTGGTCATTGGTCTTTCCATTGTCTTAAGCCTCTGATCAACACTGTTCCCTGCTGACAACCAGAAAGAGACTGGTTTGAGCCACAGAGGTTGGAATGAAAGATTATATGCATTAGTAAAATAGATATTGCAGTGTTCTGTAAAGTTGAATAACAAATGAACATCTGAATAAGTATTTCAGAATCTATTTCAGTATTCAAAGGAAAACTAACTTTATGTTAACTTTTACATTTAACACTTTGTATTAACAAAATATTTATAGTTTGAAAAATTGAGGGACTTCACAGTATTTCATTAGAAATCTTTAGTATTTGATCTATATAGGAAGATTAATAAAACTGTTGGGACTAAAGAAAGGGGTTAACCATAGACAACCTTCTTTAGAGCACTTAAGATATACTGTTCATTACAGGACTGGGCCCCAGTTTCTGGGAAGACTGAGGCAGGAGGATTGCCAAGTTCAAGGCCAGTTTCAGCAACTTAGACTGTGTCTCAAAGTAAGGGTTGGGGATATAGCTCAGTAGTACAGTGTCCCTGGATTCAATCCTAGTACTAAGCCCCCACCCCCCAAAATTGTTGTTTATTTAAGGTCATATATCATTCTTAGCTGGTAGTTTGCCTCCATGCCTCAAAAATTATTTGAGTGCTGCCTTGTCAACTCATAACCTGGGAAGACTATATGTATATCCATGTTTGTCTTCAAGACTCTTAAGATTGAAAATGAGGGTGAGTTTTACTAGTTCCTAACTTGATTTTTCAGCAGACTGAAAGATTCTCTTATTTGACCTTGTGATCCTGAGGGGCTTTTTTGCATTAAAGAGCCCTCAACTTGCCTATCCTTAGATTTTTTTCATTTTTTTCTGGGAATTGAACCCAGCACCTTGTGTATGCTAGGCAAATGCTTAACCATTAAATTGTATCCCCAGCTCTTGCTTATTCTTTGAAGCAGGCTTTCCTTGAAAGTCAGACAGAAATGATCACTGCATGTTTAGCCAAACTGGAATTATTTGGCTGTAATTCCATGGAAAGAATCAGGCATAAGGGGTGAGGCAAAATGTTTACAGTTTGCTAGTTTTCTGGGTACTTCATGGGTAACTGAAGGGTGGATAAAGAGAAAATGTCACTGATGTTTGTGTAATGATTACTGGGTGCCATAAATTGTCTCAGGAAACTTCAGGTGGTGCCTGTTTTTACTCTCCATGTTACATTGTCTGAGGAAATCAGGGCTTGGTGAGCTTTCAACCTGCCTGAGGACCTAGATATGTTAGCTTTTCCTTGGAATCTCAAGTGTCAAGTCAGACTATCTCTGTTGGCCGTTTTGTGGACACACTGTAGAAATTTGCTGTTCTCTAGAAGTAAATTGTTTTTAAATGCAACTATGTGTTTGAGAAGTGCTCTACCATCCATTGGGTGATGTTAACGTGATTGGCCAGTTTGTCCTAGAAGTCTGGAATAAGGGTGAAACAGGGAGGTAGAGGGCTAGTTTATTGGAGGCCTGGTGAAACTTCAGGATTTTTTTTCACTACTTTGAGGGTCTTATAGGTAGAGATGAAAATGGTGAGAGTAAAGTGCCTTTCCCTGTCCATAAACCTCTGCTTCTTCTGGCAAGAGGGTCAGGAGCCAGTAGTGAATTCAGGTAATCCTCAGTGGATGTTGGGCCTGGGGCTGCACCTTATGGGTGGGCCATCTTGATGAGCGTTATACCCAGAGAGTCTGCCTCTGAGTATTGAGAGCATGTGGAAGGTACAAGTATCCAGTGTGGTGAGAGAAGCAGGTGCAGAGTGTTCTCAGTGATCCTGCTCTCACCTACATACTGATGTGAGTTATAGTCGCCTTGGTGTTGCCTGTGCCCTGAGGTAAGTTACTCCCTCTCTAGGGATGCTTTCCCTCTCTGTGGAGTGGGATTTGTGCTAAAGGCCCACATTGGATTTGCCTTGTGAGATGCAGGATTCCCCTATTTTAGAATCTTGCACTTTATTTTGAACAGAGAATTTAGTCTAAGCCTGAAACATGCTTGTGCTTGCACCCCTCTCCACCTCTCTTTTGGTACTGGGAATGAATCCAGGGCTACATCCCCAGCGTTTTTTTGTTTTTTTTTTTTTAAGACAGGGTCTTGCTTAGTTGCTGAGGCTGGCCTCAAACTTATGATCCTTCTGCCTTAATCTGGGATTATAGGCATGCACCAACCACTGTGACTGCAAGCTGAAACACTCCTGTTCTATAAAAAGCTCTTAGCTTCTCTGATCTAATGTTCCCCCCACCTGGTGATTTAGTTTGGCTGAAGAGATGTTCCCTTGACTTAAGGATAGCCTCCTCTTTTTTCTCTTCTATTAAGCATTGCACTTGAGCTATAGTTTGTTCTTTCTTTCCTCTCTTAAATTTCTGAGAAACAGTTTAGGGCTTTTTATCCCCCTATGCTTGATTTATCTTTTCTTCTTGAGGATATCATATTTGGGGGCAAATTATTCTGTGCTTAATAATAGAAGTGTTAGTAATTAAAATTAATTCATTCAACAAGTGAGTGCAGACTGTGTTTCAGGCACTGGGACTATAACAGTGAACAAAGTATAAAATTACCATTTTATGACACTGATGTACCAGTGGTGGTGGTGATGATGATAGATATGATTATAATAATTAATATGTATTGAGCATTTACTTTGTTCCAAGCATTATTCAGAAACTTTCCATTTGGTTTGAAGTGCATTACTCGTTGAAGTAACAGAATCCTCCTGTGAGGTGGTTTACTTATCATCTCCAAGGAATAGAGGTTGAGGTTGTGGTCTGGAGGTTACTTGAATTGTCTGAGTTGTCATTTGCAGAGTTAGATTTCAAATATAAATCTCAGTGATTTTATTTCCTGTTAGGTTTGGAATTCATATCAACAAATAAGTTCTAAGGAGAGGTAACTGAACATGACCTCAAATTTAAGAAACAAAGCATTTCAAGAGTTTTTGCAGTTGTACAAAGGTGGATTATGATAATGAAATAAGCCTGTATTAATTACTAAATTATATGCCCTCCCCCCCATTTTATGGGTCACTTATTAGAAAGCCTTTCGGGTTATATCTTCAGTTAATTCTTTCAAGTGTACATGTTGAAGACTTAATCTTGCCAACTCCCTGAAGACTGGAACTCTGTCATGGAGTGGAGTGGAGGAGAATGAGTTGGGTTTCTAGACTGAGTTGGGATTCTAGACTAACTTGGATTTGAATTACTGCTTAACAACTTTCAGGTGATATGGCTTTGGGCAAGTTACTTATCTTTCCTGCCAGCTTGGAAGAGTAATTCATACCAAAGAGGAAATAAGTTTGCTACATAGCAGGAACCTTTGCTCCATTATTCGAATAGACCTTCCTTCACAGTGTTCACAAAATAATATAAAAAATATTGAATTTTAGGAAAGGAAGTTGAATGTGGGAGGTCTTAATAGGAAGACTTGCTTTGCATGGGGAATCCATTAGCTTGGAGGGGAAAGTTCATAGCATTTAGAATCAAGCATAAGACTAAAGTAGTGGGAGGCCAGAAGATTTGCTGTCCATTGTGTCTTATAGACTAATTTGCAAAGCAGATCTGGTCTTATCTTCTCATATAAGAGGATTGTGGGCATTGACCTTCTACTTAAATCTTCCTTCCTGGGATTTGCTGTGCTATGATGAAAGGTTTGGCATAATTGGAGATGAGAGAGCTGTCTTGAGTACTTCCCTGCTTTGATCAAGGACTGTTATGTGATGGGAAGACTTTCAGGTCTTTACATCAAATGTAATTAATTCAAAGTGCTCTGTCCTGAGAAAGTTTTCTGTCCCAAGACTCAGAAGCTGGGTTTTACTCCAATTAATTGTATAGTCTTGCCGGACACTGTTGTGCATGTCTGTAATTTCAGTGACTTGGTTGGCTGAGGCAGGAGGAACACAAGTTCAAGGCCAGCCTCAGCAACTTGGTGAGGCCCTAAACAACTTAGCAAGACCCTGTCTCAAAAGAATAAAAAGGGTTGGGGATGTATAACTTTAACCTTTTTATGAGTCAGTTTCTTAACATCTAGCATGAAGGATTACCTGATGATCTCTAAGGTCTGTGACTTGCATGCTGAACCATCACTATGTGTAAAGTAAAAATTTAGATGCGTATGTTTACATTTAAGCAGTGCAATCATTTAATATCACTTTAAAAGATGAAGGCCAATGGGAGAATTAAAAAAAATTAAACCAATGAACTGTTTACAGAATTTAGACTTTTAAGTATGTCAACTAAGAATTCACATAAGAATTTATTAATAAGGTTAGAGTGAAAAATCTGAGGTCTCCACCTTCAGAGGACATACCAAGTGAATGAAGTGATACAGGATTTTGAAAGTTCCTGTTATTGTTATTTTTGGTGGAAATATTAAAGATACATAAACATATATTTTGAACTTAGGGTTTATGTATTTGAGTTTTATTCATTCAGCAAGTATTTGTGTTGTGTGCTGGTTAGGTGCTGGGGATGTAGCAGTGAACAAGATAGATATCTTTCTGTCTTCAAAGACATGATTATCTGGTGGGGGATAAGCAATTAGACAGGTAATTATATTGCTATGATGATAATTCATGAATTATAGCATTGTAAGAAGGTCTGCTCTTAAAATGTTCTAAAAGATCATTAGTTCAACAAATTAATTGAGCATCTCTTACTGTAGATATTTCTGGTTAAAAATGCCATGCTGTTAAAAGGGTTGGTTGTGAAGTTTTTTTTTGTGTGTGTGTGTGTGTGTGTGTGTGTGTGTGTGTCTGTGTGTGTTAAGCTAAGCTGCCTAGGGCCCACCTGTTTGCTGCTTTATTCTATTAGACATAGAAATCTTTTGCATAATCTTGCATTAAGTGAAGGCTGGTTAAAGAAGTTTTTAATCTTACTTTCCTATCTTAGAAGCTTTATTTTCTGCCCTGAGCATTTATTCTAGTTGGAGTCCTTTCCAATTATTTAATCACATATTTATGTATACACAGGTGAGTCATAGAGCAAGCATTCGAAGAAGTAAAGAAGCATTTGATGATTTGATGATCTTGTGATGATATAATATAGGGGGCAGGTCTACTGATAGTTTTTTTTGTTTTGTTTTCCCTGCGAATCAAGAAAACCAGATTGAGACTTGCACTTGATGACCTAGCAGAGTGGTGTCAGAGACACTTGTAATAACAGAATTTAGCCTTGGCTCAGGCTGAAACCTGAGCTCAAATCCTCTTTCAAAAATGAGTGTATTAGCTGGGCTTGGTGGTGTGTGCTTATAATCCTAGCGACTTGGGAGGTTGAGGTACGAGGATTGTGAGTTCAAACCCAGCTTCAGCAACTTAGGGAGGCCCTAAGCAACTCAGCAAGACCCTGTCTCTAATGAAATATAAAAAAGGGCTGGGGATATGGCTTGGTGGTTAAGTACCCCTGGGTTCAATCCCTGGTACAAAAAAAAAAAAAAAAATGTGTATTAAAGAGAGTCTACTACTTAGTGTACTTAGGCAAGCTACTTAGTCTCCTTGAACCTTTACTACTACTTCTTTAAGATGGAGTCAGCTGTACTCACATTGCAGATTGATGCGTGGAATAGAAATGGTGGTTATGATGATGTCTCTAACAATGCCCAGCAGAATACTGTTTATGAAATGATAGATGTAATTATTTATTATGTGTAATAAGTTCTGAAGATGGGGAGGAATGCCAGAAGGATGGAGAAGTGTTTGGGAATAGATTTTAGGGTGCAGATATGTAGAATGAACTTGAGCAGTAAAAGAATGGAGGAGATAAGACCAGCTGTTGTAATGACAAGGATGTGAAGTGGAGTGGTTGTGAAGGAAAGAGAATTGTTAAGTATAGGAAATGTGAGACAGGGAAGAGTTGGCTATCGAAGTTGGAGACTGGCTGGATGGTATCACCTTGGCTTGAAATGCAGCCAGTGGGAAGAAAAAACAAATCTCTGGGAAGGATAGTGAATTCATTTGTTCCTCTTGAGTTTGAGGTGAGAGTATGACATTTGAAATAACCTATAAACTATTTAAAATGTGTGCTTGGAATGTAGGTGAGAGAACATACAACCTGGACAGTGTCAAATGTCAGAGGTAACTGCCGTGGAGTGGGAATGTCCTAAAAGTATCCCTGTTGTTCTGCTGTAACCAGTCCTCTTCCCCCTCCTCCAGAACTTCCTGTGACTCCCACTTACCTAACCTCCAAAGTAACAATTTCTCTTTAGTTTTGTGATTGAAGTTAACCAGGTTGCTTTCAGTATTCTTCAGTTTTCCATTATTGATTGATTCATTGATTGATAGATACTCAGGGTTGAACCCAGAGGGCATTTAACCACTGAGCCACATCTCCATCCCTTTTTGTATTTTATTTTAGAGACAGGGTCTCACTGAGTTGCTTAGGGCATTGCTAAGTGGCTGAGGATAGCTTTGAACTCATTATCCTCCTGCCTCAGCCTCAGGAGCCACTGGGATTATAGGTGTTCTCTACCCTCATTTATTTTTATCCTAATGCTGCATCCTTGTACAAGGTCCCTCCAACTTTTAGCTTGCCATCCTTTTCTTTCCTTGAGGAATTACAAATTCCACATTCCCTGATGAAAAGGAAGCAAGGTGCTCAGTTCCACTAACCATTCATTTGTGAGCTTAATACATAAATGAGTGAGGGAAGCGTACTTGGAAGATAATCAAGGAGCCCATAATCAGTAACATTCGTGGTATTGGGGCACCAGTGTGCCAAACCTAGGCTTGGCAAGGCCTGTAAGCAACTTTCCTGCCAAATTTTGTGATTTACCTTAAGTAGTAATCCAACTGTTTATATAAATCCACTCATTAAAATGAGTCTGCTTTCTAGGGTGTTGTTTTGGTGCTGTTATATAAACTGAATTATGTAGAATTAGGGTTAGATGATTTTATACATGGTGACTTTCTTTGCTGAAGGGTGTTTACCTCCTTTTTTTTTCCAGACTTTTCATATTGTGCCTTTTAAAAAATTTAAAATATGAATTTTAGGGGAATCCTTTCTTAGACCTTCATATGTATTTTTTTGAACTTCAAGGGTGAAAAATAAAGGTATTTATACAAAGTATTTTTTATACCCTCAGTTACATTTGGGAAATGTAGTACTAAAGCTTGGTAATATTGTTTATACATTATGCTTAAGCTTTGGGTTTGATTATCATGTGAAATGAATTACTTGCTTATGTTTAACAGAAGCTTGTTCCTAAACGAGAAGTGAAGAAGTCTCTTATTTGCCCTTTCAGTAGCCTTTTAAATTAAGACATAGTTTTCTATGTTTCTTAGAAAGGCATTCTGTTCATATAATCATTCACAGAAGAAGTTTTTGTTATTCCTTTTTTCAAACTGTATTTGTGTGGGTTCTTTAAAAATGATAAATTGGAATTGTGGAGAAATATGTAGGCACTGGTAGTATTTTTCAGTGGTCAATTTAAAATAAATATTTTTATTTTATTTGTTCTTTTAGACATACATAACAGAAGAGTGTATTTTGACATATTATGCATATATGGAGTACAACTTATTCTAATTAGAATCCCATTCTTGTGGCTGTACATTATATGAACATAGCAGAGTTATGTCTGATTCATTCTATTGTCTTTCCTATTCCCATTCCCCCTCCCTTCCCTTCATTCCCCATTGTCTAATCCAGTAAACTTGTATCCTTCCCTCCCAACCCCCTACCTTATTATTTGTTAGCATCTGTATATCAGAGAGCATATCCAGCCTTTGGTTTTGGGGGATTGGCTTATCTCACTAGCATGATATTCTCCAGGTCCATTAATTTACTGGCAAATGCCATAATTTTATTCTTCTTTATGACTGAGTAATATTCCATTGTGTATATATTCCACATTTTCTTTATCTACTCATCTGTTGAAGGGCACCTAGGTTGCTTCTATTGTTTAGCTATTGTGGATTGTTCTGCTATAAACATTGATGTGGCTACATCACTGTAATGTGCTGATTTTAAGTCCTTTGTATATATACCAAGGAGTGGGATAACTGGTCAAATGGTGGTTCCATTCCAAGTTTTCTGAGGAATCTCCATACTTCAGTGGTCATTGTTGATGTTGATAAACTGTAGCTTAGAGTGGAATCTCTCAAAATGTAATTGTGGTTGTAAGATACCCATGCAAATCTGAAATATGCTTCTGTTTGAATGTACCTAGTTAAGCAAAAAGACTGGGAACTCTGTCTGTCAATGATTTGGGGCCTCTTGAGGTTTCTCCCTATTTGCAGTTTAATAATTTAACCTCCTTCAGTTTCATGAATGATGGCAGAAGACGTAAGCTCATGGGTCAGAGACCACAAGACTTTATTACTCAAAACACAGTAGGTAGCATTAACTTAATGTTTGCAGCAATTCTGTTTGCACAGCATTCTCTTGATTGCTCTTATTCCATCACCCAAGGCGCAGGGGCAACACAGTGGTGGGTTGAGGTGGATATTGCCTGTGCTGAGGAAATGTGAGGTTAGGAAACACCAGTCTGTGTGTGTGCGTGCGTGTGTGTGTGTGTGTGTGTGTGAGAGAGAGAGAGAGAGAGAGAGAGAGAGAGAGAGAGAGAGAGAGAGAGAGAATGGGGTCTTGCTATGTTGCCCAGGCTAGTTTTGAATTTCTGGGCTTAAGTAATGCTTCCACCTCAGTCTCCAGTCTCTTGATGTAGCTGGGACTACACGCATGCACCACAAAACCTGGTTGGGAAAGATGATCTTTTATAGTGTCTGCTAGTAAACCTGCCCAGCCTTTGCCTTGAGAAAGACATAGTATCTTTATTATTCTGGATAGGAAACAAATGTTCTCCCTTCTCCAGAAAGAAAAACTGTCTTTATCTTAAAGCCTGACAACATTATGGATGTCCTTGAAAAGGTAGTCCTGAAAAAGCTGTCAGTATATTTGCTTATAAGTTAGGTAGAAACTGGAGAGACCTGTTGCCTCCCTGCACTGTTCTGTTACTGAAACTCACCAGTTTGACAACCCAGAATAGTTTCTGTCTTTATTTCTCCATGTATCTCTGGGGTGCTTGAGCTTCACTTTGGATCCTCATTTTCTTTTTGCTTGAAGAACAGAATGGTAAGACCTGGACTCAGATACTTAGTGTAGTCCCCTTTACTTCTTTGGTGCTGGGCATTGATCCAAGGGTCTTATGCATGTTAGGTAAGGGCTTCATGTGGCATGGTTGAATGGGAATTGCTATATTTAACTATGTATATGAGAGTGGGTAGTACGGTAGGCCTGTTCTTAATGAAATACTCATTAAGTTTAATCTGATATATTACTCTCAGCTGGTGTGAAGAACCCCATTCCAGAAGAATGCACTTCCATGCTTCTCCTCAGTCTGACCCCCATTGAATGATTCCATCCCAGTAGGAACTGTCCCTTCCTCATTTGGCTCCTGTGTAAACACAAGCCATTATTTATTTTTAATTTACTCACTGAGTGATCATAGGTTTCTTTCATTTTTTTTTAAATGTTTTCTCTTGCTTTGTTTTAGAATCATACCTAAACCCTCTTACCTTCATTTTGAGATTACTGATATCAGTTTTGAGAATGTTTGTGTACTGTCTACTGCATGCTAATAGGCCCTACACTCAAGCCAAAAACTACTTGGGCCTTTTCAGATTTTCTCAAAGGTCTTGTTTTGATCATTATGAGTTTCAATGTTACCATTGGAATTTAACCTGAATATCTGCATGTCTTATAAAGAGAGTCTGCTTTCTTTACTAAAGGAATACTTTTCTTTTCTTTTCTTTTCTTTTCTTTTCTTTTCTTTTCGCTTTTTTCCCTTTTTTGTAAACATTGGCCTATTTTACTTTTTTTTGTGTGTGTGGTACTGGGGATTGAACCCAGGACCTCACACATTTTAGGCAAGTACTGTACCACTGAGCTAAATCCCCAGCCATGGAATTATTTATCTAGATAAGTGGGGCCTCAAATAATAGATAGGAAGGAGTAAGAAAGATTGTGAGAGGAGAATCTCAAAGGACTTAACTACTGACTGGATTTTCAAATTTGGGAAACTAAAGGAGAAGGGTTTTTGCTTTGTTTGTATTCATGACTGTTGTCAGTTATATTCATTTTGTCTATGTCCAAGGGCTATGTTTTATTGCCATGTCCGTAGTACAGTGCTCAGAATATGGTGGGCTCTCAATAGATACTTGTTGAATGACATCTAGTGTTAAAATCTAGAGGAATGACAGAGGAAATATACTGCACATAAAAAGGACTTGGAATATAAGTGTGCAACATATCATACTTTGGAACAGGATTGACAAAACTATAGCCTATGGGCCAAATCCAGCTGCCACCTGTGGTTTTTTTTTTTTTTTAATTTTTATTTATTTATTTTTTTTTTGCGGTGCTAGGGATTGAACCCAAGACCTTGTGTTTGTGAGGCAAGCACTCTACCAACTGAGCTATATCCCCAGTCTGCTGCCTGTTTTTATAAATAAAGTTGTATTGGAGTTTTGTTTGTTTGTTTAATAATTATTTTATTTCTGACTGTATCCACATAGTGTTGAATATCTGCAACAGGGATCATATGTTTTACAAAGCCTGAAGTATTTATCACGTGGCCTGTTATTGAAACAGTTCACCAAACCTTGCTGTCCAGCTGTCTTCCCAGAATGATAGTTGAGTTGCCACAGAAGTGGATGATACCTCCAAATGGGACAATCTGAGGACAGAAGGAATACAGGTGATTTGGAGAAGATGTTTGCATTTCAGGTTGGAAAAGAAGGAAGTTAGTGAGGAGTGGTGAGAGAGAGAGAGAACAGAGTACTGAGTAATATCATGAAATCTGAGGGACACCTTGGTATTTCTGTTGTTTTGGTGGAAAAATACATGGAACAAAATTTACTGTTAGTGACATGTAGTATCTTCATGATGTTGTGCAAGCATTACCACTATCTAGTTCCAGAGGTTTTTTTTTTTTTTTTTTTGGTACTGGGGATTGAACTCAGGGGCACTTGGCCACATACCCAGCCCTATTTTGTATTTTATTTAGAGGCAAGGTCTCACTGAGTTGCTTAGGGCCTCGCTAAATTGCTGAGGCTGGCTTTGAACTCCTGATCCTCCTGTCTCAGCCTCCTGAGCTGCTGGGATTATAGACGTGCACCACTGCACCCAGCCCAGAGTATTTTTTATCATCCTAAAATGCAACCCCATACTCATTAAGCAATCACTCCCTGTTCTCTAACCCCTGGCAACCACCAATCTGCCTTCAGTCTATATGAATTTCCCTATTCTGGATATTTCATATAAAAGGATCATAATATATGAACTTTTGTGCCTGACTTCTTTCAACTAGCATAATTTCTGCTTTTCCTTGCTATGACAGAATACCTGAGACTAAGTAATTTATAAAGAAAAAAGCTTTGTTTTGGCTTATAGTTTTGGAGATTGGAAAGTTCCAGATCTGTTGACTCATTCTGTTCAGGGCCTTGTGCTGCTGATTCAACTTATGGTGGAAAGTGGAAGGGAAGTAGGTGCAGTCAGATGAGAGATCATATGGCAGAAGAGGAAGGAAACAAGATAGATGAGGAAACTCAACTCCTTTTATTCTATATTTCTTTTTTCTTTTTTCCCCTTTGATATCAGGGATTGAACCCAGGGGCACTTAACCACTGAGCCCCCCCCTTTAAATTTTTTTTTTTATTTTGAGACAGGGTCTTACTAAGTTGCTTAGGGTCTTGCTGAGGTGCTGAGGCTGGCTTTGAACTTGCAATCCTCCTGTCTGAGCCTCCTGAGCTGCTGGGATTACAGGCATGTACCACCATGTCTGTATTCTGTATTAGATTTTGTGGTGCTGGGGATTGAATTCTAGCCTTGAACTTGCTAGGGCAAGTAGTTTATCACTGAACTACACCCAACCTTGAACTCCTGTTATATTAGCATGTTTTTATGGTAATTAATTTAGCCCCCTAAGAGGAAGAACCCACTCTCCACATGATGGCATTGATCTATTTATGAGGGCTCTGTCACCGTCATTGAAACACTATTCACTAGGCCCCACCTTCTAACACTGCCACATTGAAGAATCAAGCCTCAGCATGAGTTCTGCTGGGAACATGCCATATTCAAATCATAGAAATAATGTTTTCAAGATTCATCTATATTGTAGCATGTATTAAAACTTCCTTCTATTCTATGACTGAATAATACTCTATTGTATAGATATGTATTTTGTTCAGTTACCTATTGATGAAAATTTGATTTGTTTCCACTAAAATGCTACAGTGAATACTCATACACAAGGATCTGTTTGAATACATGTTTTCAGGGGTTTTTTTTTGGTATATACCCCAGAGAGGAATTGCAGGACAGAGTTTTGAGTAAAAGGACTTAATATTGCAAATGTTTCAAGGGAGGTCAGGAAGATTTAGGACTGAAAAAGGGCCTTTTGATTTTGGCCACCGAGAAGTTATTTGGTGGTTTTCAATAGAACGAAGAAAGGGATAGCAATTGGATTACAGAAATTTGATATGAAAGTAAAAACCTTAAGTAGAACAAATTATTATCTGCTGTCATTCACTTTACACACTAAAATCTAAGGACATACTCTCAGAATAAAGAACAATGACCAAGTTATCTTTTAACTATGTGAACTACTTTAGTATCTCAATTTTTTTTCTCATTTTGCTAAAGAATGGTTTAAAATGTGTCATATATTGGCATTAGTCCATGGATTATATTTGAGAATCACCATTGAATACTATTTTTAAAAATTCACTTGGCTGATTCTCAAAACTCAAAATGAATTTCTTGGGGATAGGGATCGTCTTAAATTTGTGGCAACATTTTTTTGGACTTCAAGATTGGACACATAACCTCATATGTATGTGATCTAGAGTGGGGCTAAGTATTAAATAGCAGGGCTGTCTGGAAGACTGCTCTCCTTCCTGGTACTCATATGATATTGAGCACCATGAAAGGTACTTGGGAAACATCAGTTGGTTGGTTGAGATTTCATTTTTTACTTCCTTTGCTATGCTGGCCAGACTCCTAAGGCAGTTTTCATCCTTCACATATTATTCTGTCAAAGCTGGTAGAGTAAAAAATGCCCTTTTGAGTCCTTCTAGTTCTGTTTCTGCAGCTGTCCCCAGTCTCTGAGTGTGCTTGGGAGGAATATTCAAATCACTGTTGTGTTGTTTCAGTTTTAATTTGAAACTGAAATCAAGTTTTTGGGTCCTTGTGGTTGGTGACAGATCTCATAGTTTTTGACTAGATACCCTTTCTTATCTGCCTTTATGATGTTGACTTGGACATCCAGTTGATCAGCCCTGGGTATATGATGGTGGAGGGGGATTGGCAGGGGAAGGTATTAACTATATTGGACAAATTTCTCAAGGTGGATGGAAAGATTTTGGGATTTTGGGGGTTGTTTTGAGGTAAAGTGATACTACATGTTTTTTGCAGTGTTTGTGTATATGTCTTTTTTTTTCTTTTTGTGGTACTTAGGATCGAAACCTAGGACTTTGAGCTTGTTAGGCAAGCGCTTTTTCCATTGAGCTATACCTCAGCACCACCCCCCCACCTTTTTTTTTTTTCATTTTTGTTTTGAGATTGGGTCTCGCTAAATTATGGAGGATGGCCTTAAACTTGCAATCCTCCTGCCTTAGCCTCCCAAGTAACTGGGATTACAGTTGTGTGTCTCCATGTCTGGCTTACTTTTCTATCTTTAAATATACATTTTGAAATAGGAATGGAGTAAGTATTGACCATATTGAAGTCCCTGTATTTTTATCTTTCAACTGTTTCATAGATTGTAGTGATTTTGAAATTTTATTTTATCTCTTATCCATTTTGCTATTTTGACTAGTTTAGGATGGTTTGAATTATTTCAATTTATGCAGAATTTCTTTCTATTGTGTTTTTAATCTTTACTGATGTTGAACATACAGGTTTTGACCCATTTCGGCATAATCAAAAGTCCATACTATAGCTAGACTGTTATGGGAAATTTGTTTTCAATTCCTAAAAACAAGGGAATATTTTAAAAAATGATTGGGAGCTCAGCTAGAAATCTTAGAAGGTTCACTGTATAGTGCACAGCAGTTGTATTGGCCTTAGAGTTGGGTCCAGGAAACCTGAAATTACTGTTGAGCTCTCTGAAGAGTTCAGAACAATTAACTTATATGGATTTTTATTTTTTTCCTCTTTAAATACACATTTCAGAAAATAGATATAAAAATACATAGAAGATAAAGGCATCTAAATTTTTCTTTAGTTTTCCCAAGTTAAAATTTATGACATGTACAATGGAACCTAGAATTTAGTAGGACATTGTCAAATGTGGATAATTTTTACTGTTTGGGTTTGAGAAAGATTTCAGGAGTTAATCTGCTGGAGGAACTCTGAAGAGGAAGCCAACTGTTGGTTCTGAGGAGGGGTCTTCAGAAGTGTCTGATAACTGTCATGGAAGAGGTATCAGCATTGTTTCTGAAGTATTTTGGGCCAAGGCTGCTCTAGGAAGAAATGAGCCTTGAGGTTTATGAGGTAGAGGGACCTGCAGAAAAACCGGGTTGCAGTTTAGTCTTCCTCAAACAACCAAGTAACGCTTTGAAAGGTTATCTATATAACTTGATGGTTTCATTTTCTGTTTAAATGTAGTAGGAGTGTGTTAATAGGCAAATATTTTATGTCAGGAATGATGAGGGCAAAGGACCCATTTCTGGTATCTGAATCCTTACCTTAGCGAGAAATCTTTACCTGAGAGAAATCTGTTCCCAAAAGAAACAAAGGCAGAGGAGAGCCAGATGAACAGGAGTTTGATTCCTGACCTCAGTACTTACTGGGTGCTGTGGGCAAATTTCTAAATCTCTCTGTACCCTACTTATTTGTACCAGGAAGTGATAAAACCTTATCTTACTAGGAAGTAAGAAAGGGCCTTGCACAATGGTGTTTAGGAAAAGAGAATAACATTATCCTATCACTTTGGTTTTTCCAGTATACCAGACTGGATGTTGGCTATGCCCTACCTCCAGGCACTTGATTAACTGATGACTCTTCTGTTGCAGTGGTGCCCTGAGGGGGTTGGTGGGAGGAAGTAGTCTTTGGACTACCTCCCATTATTGGAAATCCACCTCAGGAACTCTTGCTGTTTCTCTGCCTTCCTCTTGCCTCCCATTCGAAGTCTCTGGTTCTGTTGCTGCTCACAGCCAGGCCTTCCCCTTCTATTCTCCCTTTGTCCAGTGGCACCTTGTTTCACTCTGTTTGTCTGATACCCATGTGATGAAGTAGTTAGCAGATGATATTGGGGGCTAATTCTAATTCTAGAGGACTGAAAGGGAGCTCCACAGCACTGCCCTGTGGGAACTGAGAAAGCCATTCCATATAGCAAAACCATTATAAGTGTTGCTTTTCATATGTGCCTCAGGAACTAAGTTTGTGTTCAACTGAATGCCCTTCCAATGAAGAAATGGGTACAAGTTTAAATAATTTATTTTCAAGTGTATTTTTGGAAGGATTTGTTAAAGCACACCCCTTTCATCAGTTAGTACCACCAGTTAAAAATCCCACTCAACTTAGGTTGAAGCATGACCACTCTGCTTATTGGGAAGGGCTGCTTTCTGATTTACTCTGCAGTAATGTGGTTCCTTTCTCTTAAAAACTGTTTTACCTGTTCAAAAAATGAGTTCATTGCATGGCAGGTCATTTAAGAGGTGCAGGTGCAGAAGGCTTGGAGTGACAGTGAAGGAAAAGGGAGGGGCTAAAAAGGGAGAGGAGGAAAGGAAGAGAGGTCAAAGGCCCCAGAAGTGCGGGGAAGCACAGAAGGGTCGTGTTGGGTCTTTAATTTTCATTTGCCTCTGTGAATTAGTCCTTTTAGGTCAGTGACAGGATGTCATAAACATTTAATCCTGAGCGACAGTCGCATTGACACAGCCTTGGCTGCTTATTTCCAAGTAAAGCCAAGCACACTCAGACAGGTATCTGCCATTCTTGTTTCTTTAGGAAAAGTTGCTGAAGGCGAATTGTACCTTTGTTTTGGAGAACGGTACATTTTGTCCTGGTTCGGCACCAAAAGGGAGGTCTGAGCAACTGCTTGCTTTCCTTTTACCATATACTCCACACTGTGGATCCGCCACAGGCCTGGGCTGTGAGCTGAAAAAGAGTTTGCACAGCTGTGTCTTGGTTTCACTGAGTACAGGCATGTGTCTGTTTCCCATGTTGCCTGGAAGTGCTGCACAAACTGTGAAGGTAGAATCAGATGGGAGAGCCTGTGTTTGGATAGCAGTCCCAAGTTCAGGGAGTGTGTGTTCCAGGAGGGGACATCACCTGCTTTCTTCTCCTTCCTTTGTCCCCCTGCGCCCCGCCCTTTTTTTTTTTTTAAGATACTGGAGATTAAACTCAGGAATACTCTACTACTGAGCAACATTCCCAGTCTTTTTAATTTTTTTTTTGTGTGTGTGTGTTTTGAGACAGGGTCTCGCTAAGTTGTTCAGGGTCTCACTGAGTTGCTCAGGGGCTTGCTAAGTTGCTGAGGCTGTCTTTGAATTTGCTGTCCTCCTGCCTCAGCCTCTTGAGTCTCTGGGATCACAGGCATGTGCCATTATGCTGGGTGTGGCCCTGTTTTCTTCTCACTTGGGTGGCCTCTTAGATTCAGCTGCCTGTGTGGCCCAAGGGGTCACTGTGAAACAGCCTTTCATTCTGGAGCCTCACGGAAACCTCTGTGCTGCCCAGGCCTCTCCTTCAACTCCAGGCTTAAATGCTTACTTCACCTGCTGTGTCCAGTTCCGTCTTGGATATGTCCTATTGAGCTGGCTTTTCCCCGATTCACTGCCTAGGAATTGCTAAAATTCTCATCAGTACCAACTGGTTTTCTAGATTTGGAGCTCATCCCAAAGAAGTGTGTGTGTGTGTGTGTGTGTGTGTGTGTGAGTGTGTGAGTGATTTGACCTTTGATTTTAATTCTTTACAACAAAAAGTAAGTCACCTTTTGCAGTTAAAGAAGGAGCAGCCTTCTTTATGGATATGGATATTGATCTTATAGTGGGTCTGGGATCTTTCCTGAGTGATTCTTTGGAATTTGGCAGGTACTGAAGTGTACCAGGGACTATAGGGTACTGAATGCATTTGGGGTTTTAGAGGTAAGGAGTATTTCCATCTGGAGACTTCTTATCAGATAACCTGCTTGACCTCTTATTAAAATTGTCAAAGACATTTGCTCCTATATTTTATTGCAAATGTTATTTTTAATTTCATATTATTTTAATATGATGTAGTTCAGGGCAATAAACACAAATAGACTCACAGTTCATTAGTCTTTGACATATATAAATACTTCTAAACATTTTTCTGTAGTGTTGCTTGAAGATTGCATTTCCAGATGTTCATATTCCATTTCTGCTTATCCTGATAGGGAGGTTATGATGCTTTTGTTGTTGGGAATATCACTGTGGTGTATTATTTAAGTTTTGTTAATGATATACTCTGTGAAAGTACTGTATTTTCTTGATTGATTAATTTTAATTTTATCACAAAACTTAGTTGTGCTCTTGCTTTTATGAATACCTACCATAAGCTAAATATGACTTTTAGATCCAATGAGCAATCATGATTTCACATATCTGCAGCTCTGACAAATTCTTTCAAAGTTTGTGAACTGCATTCTGGGACTCTACTGTAGAGGAGACTTTCAACTTTATGAATTTCATGTTATTTCTACCCAAGAATCAGGACTCTGCACCCAAAGCCAGTTCTGAACAAAATCAAATATAGTCGGCTCTCTCTATTGATGGGATTTACATCTGGGTTCAGCCAACTGTGGAACAAAAATATTCATAAAAAATTGCACTGAGGATGTAGCTCAGTGGTAAAGTGCTTGCCTAGCATATGAGAAGCCCTGGGTTCAATCCCCAACACCTGCCCCCACCTCTCCAAAAAAAGAAAAATATTGTATCTGTTCTGAACATGTGCAGACTTTTTTCTTATTCCTTAAACAATATAGTGTATAGCTACTGACATAACATTTACCTTGTATTAGGCATCATAAGTAATCTAGAGGGGATTTAAAGTATATAAGAGCACATGCATAAGTTCTATGTGAATACTGTGCCATTTTATATAAAGGACTTGAGCATCCACAGTTTTTGGTATCTGTGGATGGTCCTGAAACCAGTCACATGCAGATAATGAGGGACCCTGAATGCTATTGATAGTGCTCAGACCAGGGTGGCCCATTGATGGTTTGGAGAGGGAGGGTTCTCACTTGGGTACAGGATGAGTTTATCTGGATTTCTCTGTTGATTTTCTGCTACTGAAAGTCTTGTGTAGTCATAGTGACATGTTGAAAAACTCTAGTAAAAAAGCACAGGGTCAAATCTTCACTGCTCTGCTGACTTGGCGTTGGTCTTTAATTACGTTAAGAAACCTGTGATCTTGTTGTACCCAAAGAAAATAAAATCATCCAAGCATCCGATCACATAAAGCCAAAAGAAGCCTTTATTTTAGCTGGCCAGCGACAATTGCCCTTATTCCTAAAAGCGGGGTGCCGGGAAATTGCATGGTAGTTCTTCCACTGCCAACTTTCATACAGCATGGGAGGGATTAGGGTTGGGCTATCGGGAGGGGGGATTAGAGTGGGGCTGACTCTCTGCTGATGGTACTGGAGAATCTTTTTGGGAAGTATAACATTCACCACTGGTCTTATCCACATTAACAAATCCTTGTTTAGAAAACTAGTGGTTTTTCGGTTTCCAAATTCCCAGACTCTGATGGGTTCCATTCCTCAGTTTGACCAGATATCTTATTTTACACTAACTGTCTGTCCTTAATTAGGAACTTTTTAAGGAGTGGGGGCACTGACTGCTCTTGCTGCTTCGAGCTGGAAGTGGGCAGAGTCTGGGGAAGCAGTTTGAAGTTCCTTTTAGAAATCTGGTCAATGAGGAGCAGAAGTCTGCTTGGGAGGAGCACGTTGTAAAGTCATCTGGGGTGGGTGCTTCTGTGAGAGAAACAAAATGACATAAGTACCAAAATGAGATTAATACAGAATATCATGACATGGTGGAAGTCAATCTCTCACCAGGTGGAAGAACTGAAAAGTTGTTCCCATAACAAGGCCTATCAAAGGCTGGAGAGGTTGAGGCCTTTATTTGGGAACTTGAGACTCCAGTCCTATTCTAGGGGCTAACACAAGTACATCTTAAGTCACATTAAACTATTGTTTCTTTTAAATTTTGCTAGGTGTTAAAGATCAAGCTGGTCAGATTGACCTGTTCATGTCTCTTAAGAGTCAGCTGAGTTCTCACAGGGGTCACTCGTGGGGAATTTGAGAGTCCTGGGCTTGCGTGGTGGCAGTTCCTGCATTTCAGCAGCTCCTCATTCCAGCAGCCTCTGCATTCTGGGGTGGGCAGCAGTGCTCCTCCTGATTCCAGCAGCTCCAAGGCAGTGGCTTCTGCCTTGTGGACAGCTGACAGCTCTTTGCTTCCATTCAAAGGGAGGCTGGTCCTTGCTTACTCCCATCAGCCCCAGGAGGGCAGGAGCCAAGCCTGTCTGGCCCACTGTTGTGTCTCCCTGTTCTCAGCAACCTTTGCTGCATCTCTAACTCTGGGGGACAAGCCTGGAATGCACGGGTTATTGAGAAGCGTCCACTCAGATTGGGTTCTGTCCTGGACAGCTCCGAGCTCTGGTGGCGGTGGCATCTGGGCCCCAGTGGCTCTTTTGATCTAGTTATGGCAGTTCCCGCAACCTGGAGGCTGATGGCAGTCAGTGTTTCCTCGGCTCTGGACACAGCCATGCCTTCTGTGCAACACAGAAACCAGGTGGTGTCTTTTGCCCACTGTCTGCATGGACGAAAACTCTATGAGTTCTGGCAGCAGCGAAGGCAGTAGCATTGACCTGGAGTTGCAAAGTTAGAGAAGCTCTCTCATTCCCTGGACGCAGGCTGACTCTGAGGGCAAGAACCAAAACTGGTTTTCTTGGCCCCTTTGTTTTAATCTCAATCCTTAAGTTTGATCTTAAACATCCAGCAAGCCAGTTTCACCAGTTACTATCTCGTCTATTTCATAGGTGATGGCCTAGTATTCTTCAAAACATTAATTAGGTATCAACTACAGAGCTCACAAGGAAAAATACAAAATAGAATTAACAATCTAATTTGTGTAATAGTCATCCTAAATCCTGAGTTATATATTATATTACCTATTTGATATCTCAGTAATTCTATAAAAAAACACAATCTTTTGAATATAACTTTAAATGAGCTGAAAGCTGACATATTTTGGAAACATTCTGCCTTCTAGCAGGGTGGGAGGCAGACCCTTATTTCAGGTAAGGCCTTTTACAATCTTAGGCAGAGTGTTCCAGGTTTGAAGTTATTTTTGCCTCCTCTTAGGACATCATTTTACAGTTTACATGTATTGTTTCCTGAATCTATGTAAATAGTTGTTAAAACAATATATTGCATTTAAAACAATCAAGGAAAGGCTGAGAGCTTTAAACTTTCCTTTTGTGTGGCAAAGTGACCAAATATTTTATATTTCACGATATTAACCTTTAAACAAATCAGGCTCTCACATTTGCATTTAAAAAGTAACAAACTTACATATACCCTATTGATAGCAGGTTCTGTTACAGAATATTAAATGATCCCCAATAAAATTTGCCATTCCCACAAGCCTAAAACTACCAACACAGACAAATCTAACCTGGAGAACAGCAGCCTGACAAATTCCCTGCTCTACAGACCTGCGTACCCAGAAGACATGGACACATGAATATACAAAGAGCAACCAAACCTAGTTTTTCAAGGAAGAAAAACCTAGACTCTACAACATAGCACAATACCCTACCAGTTCTTTAACCACAATAAAGAATAAAACTTAAAGAAACCTTGTTGTAAAGTTCTCAAAAGGCGAAAAGGTGGCCAAAAGGAGTAAGCTCGCCTGGCGGGTTCACCAGAGTCAGACAAAAGTAGTGGCTTGAGATTTATTGGAGTCTGTGTCCCGGGCGAAATCTCCAGCCCTCCTGGGGTGAAAGTCGGGGTGGGAGAGCCAGAAGAAATCGCACGTGGCTTTGGCTGCTCAGGGTTTTTATGCAGGGGAAGGGGTCAAGGGTCCTGCCCAGGAAAAGGTGGACCCAAGGTGGACATCAGGGTCAGCAGGTCTGCTTCATTGGTCACTTCTGGCACAGTGTGTTGCTAGGTGACTTTGCTCCCTCCCCCTGTAGCCACCCAAATTGGATCTGACATTCCGACTCCATAGGGTGCTGGAGTCTGGCTACTTCCTGCATGGTTAGGGGCATCATGGGAAAAAAGATTTTGGGGTCTGGGTCGGTGGGGAGGTGGCTGTAAGGGTGCAGGAGCATTTGGTTGTATGTCATTCTGGCAACCTCACTCATGCAGCTCTAGGCAAACTCAGATGCAGGAGAGTTTTCTCAATGAGTCCAGTTTCTCAGTCTGGTTTCGTTGATGCACTAGTAGTATTCTTCCTCTAGGAATAGACATGTTTCTCCTTTTTATGCTGTCAGAAGTCTAGTGCTCGGCGGTTCTGTAAGGAAACTTGGGCAACAGATGTTATTTGTCTCTATAGGGATGTCAGGGTTTTGAACAGGCCAGATTAATTCAGCTTCACTATATAGTGTTAATTGAGGAACCAAAGTGGAGGGCACACAGAAAGCAAAGGGCATATTGGGATCTAATTTTTTGTCAGAGTACCATTACACCAGAAAAAGAATCCTGGAGGAGCAAACGTGGGAGAAGAGGCCTGTATGGTTTGGTTGCAAGGTACTGAGTTAGAGGAGGTGTAACAGTACACGAAGTTCTCTGAGGAGTTGTTGTAAAGGGGAACTCTCTCCAAAGGTGAATAGGGGTCCTTTGAGCCTTTGAGGAAGTACTAAGGGGGATACTCATAGGAACGGCTGTTAGCAGGGTCTGGTCCAAACCTGTACAAAGAAAACAATCTGAGATGTTAACTCTGGAGAGATTGAGAAGTCGAAGACCTTGATGAATCAGAGTAAGACCTGAGAAAGGATTAGCATTAGGGTGAGTAGCTGTGTTGATCTGGCATTGGATCTCCATTTCCTGCTCCTGGATGGTTAGGTGAGCCTGAAGAACCACCTGAATATAAATTTTTAGATTCTAAGTGAACCTCAGGACTGTTGGTTGTTGTCCCTGTGTAAACTTTATCATCGAGGATTGAGGTCGGTAGGGGATATGGAGTCTTCAGGTGATGTTGAGGCTTCTGGAGACTAGTTGAACAGTCTGAGAGGTGAAGGCTGGACTGTCGTCTGACTGGATGGATACAAGAAGTCTGAATCTGGGAATAATCTGATCAATGAGGACAGAGGCGATGTCAGCAGTTTCCCTGGGGGTAGGGAAGGTTTCTGTTCAGCCTGAAAAAGTATCAACCAAGGTAAGTAACAGAGCTTTTTGTGTCTGAGCATAGAGGTGAAATCAATCTGCCAGTTTTCGCCTGGAAAAGCTGTTCACTGTCAGCTGTCAAGACAGGGTGGCTCCCAGGAGTTGGAGAACTTCTGTGCCTAGGAGGGGGACTGGACAGGAAGAAATAACCAGGAAAGAGTGTATGAAAGAATGTGCCTCCAGGGCACAGGATAACTTGGCTGTTCTGTTTGGCAAGGAGGGTTTCCATCAATTCCCATAACTGAAACCAGGGAAGGAAATAAAGGCCCAGAGTGGGCAGGCAAAACAGAATAGGTACCTCCTGTGTCCATAAGGTTACCCGGGAGCGTGCCCTGGGCTCAGTGATCCTCGAGTCCAGGCTTCTTCAGTCTTCTTCGAATCCCAGCAGTTGAGGGGAAGGGACCACCTGGCTGGTCACACCCCTGCATAGAGGCACTAGGGAGGGGCCAGTCATAGGGTAGTCACTCTTCCAGTGTCCTGCTTGGTTGCAGGTGGAGACGATTTGGTTGGGGCCATGGCTTGCCCCTGGAAGAGAGGACAGCTCGTCCTCCTTTGGAGTTCTTGCTGGAGCAGCAGACCACAGGTTAACTACCAGGGAATGGGACTGGAGTGTTACTTTTTTCTGTAAATGAGCCTGCCTCTCAGGCATTGTAGAATTTAAAGGCCATTTTTACCAGATTTTGGATAGGGGTTTGTGGGAGGTTCTGGATTTTTAATCTGGATTTTGGGTAATTTCCCTCACTTAATATAAGTAGAGGAATCAGTAGAGAAAGATGAAAGTGAGGAATTAAGAAAGGATATTTGAAATTAGGTGGTGGTGATTCTGTATAAACACTGCATAAGCGGCCTTGCAGCATACATCAGGTTTCAGCATGAGGCACTTTCAGCAGCAAGCCCAGCCCAGAGTGGGGTGTGCACAGGTCGGCAGAGGGGGTGGAGAGATGGAGGAGACAGAGGAGGAGACACCGGAGGCGGCAGGTGGCAGGGGGAAGGGGAGCAGCTCGCAGGAGAGTGTTCGGAGGCTGGGTCCTGTGGGCGGGTTTGGGGGGGGCACGGAGAAGCTGAACCTGAATGCACAGTGCACGTATGGTTCCCAGGCGATAGAGCCAGCCCAGCTCAGCGAGGGAAGCTGTAGCGGCTGCTGCTGCAGTGGTGAGTTGGCGAGCGAGGGATAGCGCACCGGAGGGAGAGTGCTTCTCCGTAGTGCTGGTCACGCGGCTGCTGCGGCGTTGGCAGGCAATAGCTAGTCCGGTGCAGGTCAGTGGAGTGGGTGGAGAGAGGGAGGAGAGGGAGGAGACAGAGGAGTCAGAGGAGGCAGCAGGGGAAGGTGCGGGCATGCAGTCACCACTGCTGCGGTTTCTGCAGAAACTGAGGGGCGGGAGCAGAGAGCATTTCCCATGGGTCTGAAAACGTGAAGGAAAAGAAAGCAGGGAGGTTTTAGGCAGGGAAGCAGACAGAAAAAGGAGAGATGGGAAGGCGGGACACAGATTTCAACAAAACCAAGGCTCTACGTGTCTGTTTAGCGGCATGATAAATTGGTTATTTCCTCTGGTGGTCATTTAATGAAATTACTGTAGTGGCACCCAGTCACTGTTTTCTAGAGCCTTTCAGCGTTACTCCAGGAGTGAACACGAGCAGACGGGCGTCCCCCTCCGGTCGTGGTTCACCCGAAAAACGGAATGGCCCAGCCATGGATCAGGATGTCTCCTGGTCCTCGGGGATCCAGAACGGAGAAAATGGGGGGCTAGCGGAGTCTGGGACGTCTCCCAGGCTTCCGTGCCCAAACAGCGGGGGTCTGTGGTGCGCGCAACTTACGGACAGACCAGTAACGGGAGAGTACTGGAAGACATTAGAAAAAGACCTCTTACCCCAGTTTTCTGGTTCTTTTAGAGGAGAGAGTGGACCTCAGTAGAAGTCCAAACACTCTCTCCTGGGTTTCGGCAGCAAATGTAAAGCTCGCAAAAGGCGGCGGGTGGCCAAAAGGAATAAGCTCGCCAGGCAGGTTCACCAGAGTCAGACAAAAGTAGTGTCTTGAGATTTATTGGAGTTTGTGACCTGGGCAAAATCTCCAGCCCCCCGGGGTAAAAGTCGGGGTGGGAGAGCCAGAAGAAATTGCACGTGGCTTTGGCTGCTCAGGGTTTTTATGTAGGGGAAGGGGTCAAGAGTCCTGCCCAGGAAAAGGTGGACCCAAGGTGGACGTCAGGGTCAGCAGGTCTGCCTCATTGGTCACTTTTGGCACAGTGTGTTGCTAGGTGACTTTGCTCCCTCCCCCTGCAGCCGCCCAATTCAACCTGACACTTGTTATTTTACAATATTGATTACACTTTGATTTATATTAGCCCATTAACATTTGACCTTAGGGGAAAACTTTGAACAGTTTTTAATTGATGGTCTCACATACATATAACTACTTAGCTACACAAAAACTTGTTGGAATTTACCCTTTACTTACACACAGATTTTCTTACCCAGAAATATTTTTCTTTTCCTTTTCCTGAAAATATTTTCATACCTAGAACTTTCCACTTTCCCTTTACCATCTGTTGACTTCTTCCTTCATTCTAAAACAACTCCTATGAAATTTCTGAATTTAGATAAATTATTAGGATTTCACTGTTAGTAACCTTGCTCTCAGGGATGATACAAAACAATTCTAAATCCCTTTATTTACCAATCCATGAAAGCACCAATAATGCTAAAGCATGTCACCCCATGGAATTAAGCTGTAATATATTAACATTAATTTACTTATTTTACTGTAATAATCAAGATCAGACAAGTATTTTGAATAGTATTTGCCATCTCTTTCCTGTGGAAAAGTCCTAAAAAACAATTGATATTACACATTTTATAGACATCAACAGTTTTTTAATTGACCACCTAGAGATTTGTGAGGTTAGATATATTTTACCTTCATTTATTTACCAAATTTAAATTGAACCTTTTTAATCACGTGAATCAAATATACTTGGATCCATCTTTTCTTTTAGTGTTATGTTAATCTCTAGTATCCTGTACATGAATTTTTGACACAGTATACACTTAAACAAAGGCCTTGTAGGTTTTTCTCCATTGCAGTGTAACAAGATGTTCAAAAATCTAAGTTGAGTACTCCGCCGGCCGTTAGTTTATGAGCTCAACAAGTATTCTCAAATAAAACACTCTTGTTTTTTTTTTTTCTTGGGTTGGAAAATCTCCTACTGGGTTTTTTGCTTCCTCTGTTAGCATTTCAATATAAGTTCTACTTGAGATTTGGTTCCAGCAGAAACCTGATATCTCATGCTCTTATCAGGAGAGGGTTTGAATGCTTAAGAGCTCTGTATTGGGTTTTTGTTATTCCTCTTGGGTGGAGGCACATGTCATTTACATATTGTAAAACAATACGCTGTGGGGGTGTTGTAACACTGGGGGGGGGTTTGGACCTGGTTCCTATTCCCCCTCTGGAGGGTGAGAGGGCAGGTGCCCCCAGCCATCTTCTCCCTCCCTCGGCCCCTGGCTTTTGGCAGAGTTACCTGAGTCTCCAGGGATTGGTAGCAGCGCGAGCTGCATTTAAGTCAGGTCTGGCCTTTGCCGTCAAACCAGTGCAGCCTCTCCTAGTTCCCGAACTAGCTGAAAGGCAATGCTTAAGCCATAATCCAAATTTGAATGTAAGGCACCTGGTCCTGATGGTTTGGCCGCCCAATGCCCTGAGAGCACCAATCAACCTTGAAACCACCCGGGCAGCGGCTACCTGTCAGCCAGCCACGCGGCCCGAGTGGGTCATTTTGATTCACAAAACTTTAAGTTACATCCATTAACAGAAACTCCGTAGTCAGCAGCACGTTCTTGGAAGTCCTGAAAAGTATCTAAAAAAACAAGTTAGAACAGTGGGGCATGTGGTTGACTGATTCTGTCCTGTAGTAGACTGTCCTGAAGAGAGATGCTACATAGAAAGCAAAGCCAAAACACAGAAAACACAAATGGCCATGAACCAGAGTAACAAGACAAATACAGACAGACAGACAATGACTGGAGTAGGCCCCACAGGGAGGCCTGTTGGACTGGGGCCCACACGGAGGCCGAGCAGACCGGCCCCAGACAGTGGCTACCTGTCAGCCAGCCATGCTGCAGCGGAACGGCAGCCCCAGAGAGTGGCTATGAGTAAGCCACCCACACGGCAGCTGAGCGGATCTGCCCCCAGGGGGCGGCTACGCCTCAGCCACCGGAGGCCGAGTGGACCAGTCCCAGGCAGCAGCTACCGGGCACCCATGCATGGCGGCCACCTGTCAGCCAGCCACACTGCAGCCGAGAAGATCGGTCCCAGGTGGCGGCTATGCTGGAAGCCAAGCAGCGGCCATGCCGGCAGCCAGCCATGTGGCAGCCGAGCAGACCAGCCATCAGCCTAGCAGACCGGCCATCAGCCCTGGACGGCGGCTACCCGTAAGCCACCCACGCGGCCCAGACCAGACTAACAAAACAAATACAGACAGACATCGGCCTACCAG
>JAJEJO010001223.1:2923-194896 GCA_020662805.1 Glaucomys volans
ACTGAGCCACATTCCCAGCCCTTTTTATTTTTTATTTAGAGACAGGGTCTTGCTAAGTTGTTAAGGGCCTCTCTATGTTGCTGAGGCTGGCTTAGAACTTGTGATCCTCCTGCCTCAGTCTCCCAAGTCACTGGGCTTACAGGCATGCACCACCATGCCTAGCCTGGGACTGTTCTTGTTGGTTGTGAAGATCATAATATTTCTGCTGATGCTTTCCCCTCTGTCTGTGAACAACTGTGGAGAACCTGAAAAGGAAACCCTGGAGAGCCTGTTATCATCCCATTGGAGCTGGATTGACCGGCACCGGACCGGACTCCCTGGAGAAAGTCAGAGTTCTGGGTCCCCTCCTGAGCACAGGCTTATAGAGAAGTTGAAAGCAGTTCTGCAGAAGGATGAACAAACCTTGATCAGACCAGTGAAGATAAAGAGGTGAGTTTAATAACATATGTCTTCAGTATTCCTGTCCCATCTAGCCTCTGCTTACTTTGATGCTGCTCTGACAGTGCTCTCTAGTGGCCCACAGGGAGAGAACATTTCCAGTCCAGAGTGGGAATGAACACATTGCACAATGTGTGTAGACCATGGAATACTATGCAGCCCTTTTATTTTTTTTCAAAGTAGCAGATATATTTAATTTTAAAGAGGAAAATAGAAAATTTTATAAGAATTTCCTTTTTTGGATTCTTTTTTATTAAAAGTTTTTGTTGGTGAATTATTATTGTACTTAACAGTGAATTCACTGTTACATATTTACACATACACACAATGTAATAACATAGTTTTGTCAGTTTTGTTCCCTAGTACCTCCCCTTACCATTCCGCCCTCCTTACCCTTGTTCCCCTTCCTGTACTCCACTGGTCTCCTTTCTATTTTCATGAGATTCTCCCCACCAACTTTTTTCTCTAGCTTCCATATGAGAGAAAATGTATGTACAACTCTTGACTTTCTGAGTTTGGCTTATTTTACTTAACATAATACTCTAAGTTTCATCCATTTTCCTGCAAATAACATAATTTCATCCTTCTTTATGGACAAATAAAGCTCCATTATATATATATATATATATATATTGCACTTTTTTTTTTCAAATCTTCCAAAAGTTTATTGTCATTACATTAAAAATTCTGACAAAAAGGAAAATTTTATTTTATTTTTTAATTTCTTAAATTTATTTTTATTTTTTTATTTTGATTCACTGTACACAAATGGAGTACCACTATTGTTTTCCTGGTTGTACACAAAGTAGAATCATACCATTTGTGTATTCATACATGTACATAGGGTAATGATGTATGTCTCATTCTATTGTCTTTCCTTCCCTGCCCCCTCCCCAAAATACATTGCATATTTTAAAGAGTCCATTCAACAGTTGATGGACAGCTAGGTTGGTTCCATAATTTTGCGATTGTGTATTGTGCTGCTTAAACATGGGTATATTGCTATAGTATGCTGACTTTGATTATTTAGGATAAATACTGAGAGTGCCATATAGTGGTTCCATGCCAAGTCTTTTGAGGAACCTCCATACTGATTTCCACAGTGGTTGTACTGATTTATGATCACCTCAACAATGTAAGTGTTCCTTCTTCCCCATACCTTCTCAGCATTTTTTATTATTAGTATTATTGATGACTGCCATTCTAGTTGGGCTGAGATTAAATCTGAATGTAGTGTTGACTTGCTCTGAAGTCCTTTTAAATGAATGAATTAAAGTGATTCCAGTAGAGTTGGAAGAATTTCTAGGAGGATTTGAGGGATAAAAGCAGGATTCAAAAAAGCACAAACACCATGAACTCAGTCCTGTAAGGCAATGACCAGAAAAAGTTGTTCCTATAAAGTATAAATGTGTATGTAGAGGATAGAATGAAGTAGAATCATATGAATAAAAATAACACATTAAGGAATATTGGTTAGGTGGTAAAAATGGAGTCCCTTACAGTGAAAGTAATGACTGATAAATACAGAAAGAAGAAAAAAGATCGAAAAAGTCAACCAAAAATGAAATTACAAAAACACCACATTTATGCATTTATGTAAAATTATGCCTGAATATGTGTGTGTGTGTGTGTGTATGAAGGTATATTTACAAGTAAAATAATCCAGATGATGACATTTTTGAAAATTTTTCCAAGAGAAGTAAAATTGTGTGAAAGGTAATTCATTCATATATTTACAGAGATATTTAGTGATTTTTTTTCAAAAATCTAAAATGTCTACTTTTTAAAATTATGATATTGCAAAAGTTCAATGTGTATAGTAGAATTTGTTGAGCTATTTCTAAAACTCTTAGTGCAAATTGTGTTTTCTGAATTCCCAGATTTTGTTTCTTACCACAAAATTGTGAAGAGAATTTCAAATCTGACCCTAATATTGTACTTCTTTCCATTTTTAGCCTCCTTCACATGCAATCAAACTTTGCCAATGCTTGCTAGTTTTCTATTCTTTATTCTTCACTAACTTGTGAAGAACTCTGAGTGTACTTACTGAAATATATAATAGTGTGTTAGTCTGTTTTCTCTTTCTATAATGGAATACCTGAGGCTGAATGATGTATAGAGAAAAGAGGTTTGTTTGGCTCACAGGTCTGGTGGGTTAAAGTACAAGGTTAGATAACCCCATTAGTTCAGCCTCTGGTGAGGGCCTTCTGGCTACATCATAAAATGATGGATAACATCATGGTTGAATAACATGGGAGAGGGAATGTGCAGTCACAGGAAATAAGAGTTCAGAGGCTAGGTTTACTCTTTTCCTAACAACTCACTGTTGAGAGAACTAACTCACCCTGTGAGAGCAGCATTAATTCCTTCAGAGGAGGGTGCCTCTTTGACCTTCTTTACCTTGCCCTAGGCTCCATCTCTTAAAGGTTCTATACCTTCAGTACTGTCAAACAGTGTACCAAGCTTCTAACACATGAAACTTTGAGAGACACATTCAGACCACATCCAGATCATAGAAAATGCTCATCTAGGATAGTGGAAAGATTCCAGACTTCAGTCTCAGTGCTGTCACTCACTAAGTATGTGAACCGTAGCAAGTTATTATATTTCTACTCTTCAGTTTCTTCACTTGCAAAGTGGGGATCATAATAGGGGATAACTCTTAGGATTTTGTGAGGATTGGATAAGATCAGGTAAAGTGCTCAACATGGTTCTAGGCACACTGTACTCACTCATACTTATTGAGTGTTTACTGTGTGCCACCATCTGTGCTGGATATTAAGAATAGAGCCATGTAGCCTCAGTTAACCTGTAAGTTAATAGAGGATGCAGAAAGTCTAATGGATATCCAATGAGTAATTGAAAACTGATATGTGCTCAGAAGAAAATCTGTAGGAAGCAATGAGAGAACTTGATCCAGTTGGGATTCAGGGAAGGTTTTTCATGAGTAAGCAATGTTTAGGCAGAGACCCAAAGACTGAATAAATAGTAATTTGTTGAAACAGGATGAAGAATGTTCTAGGCCAAGAAAAGAGCTTACACAAAGCCTGAGGCAATGGGTAGAGTGATTTATTCTATGAATGGCATTTCAACAAATGTCTGTTGCTAGTTATTTAACCAAACCCACTCTGCAGTTTCTGACTAAGCCAATTTTATGGGGACTATGAAGATTAAATCATATCTTCTTGCTAGTGTGTGAAAGCAAGAAAGTGTATTTAAAGGATGCTACTTTATACATAATAGGTACACTACAAATGTTCTCTCCTCCAATATCTTGGCTTTGTCATTGAGATGTTTAATGTGAATTAATTGCTTGATTAATTATTGTTAGTGTAAATAAATACATATTTGAAATAATTTATGCATATAATCTACCTCATTTAGATCTATATATCCACATCTACATGTAGCCACTGTGTCCAGCACTACACCTAGAGACATGGCTTTGTTTGTGCAAGGTGAAGTTTTACCCCAATGAAATCTGAGCCTTCTCTGAGTTTCATTTCAAAAGATTTCATGCCATTAACTTCCCTTGATGAAGTCCCAGAAGTGGACTATATGGGGAAGAGAAAATTGGAATGATGACTAGAGCATTCTCCAGCCATATATGTGTCAGGTAATAATCTGTTCTATGTAGGATAATAACAAGACACTAATTTCAGTTCACTACGACAACATATGCTGACTCTATGCTAGACATTAAAGTAATTGCTGGGTAATCAAAAATTATTAAAACAGAGTCTATATTCAGTAAGGGAGACTTTTATATAATAAAATTAGTGCTTATTAGTCTTCTGCTCTCCTTGATGGTAGCAAACCAAGCCTGGAGGCTAAGAGTAAGAAGCCATGCAGACTGGAGAATAGCTCGCCATCTCTCCCCAAACTGTGCCCAGGCAATTTCCCTCTAATGCTGCTTTCTGCTCAACTCTAATGAAATTAGGGACCATCCAGAATACGCGTAATCATTTTAATGCTCAGAGACCAAACACCCCCACCATTGGGCTGCATATCCACTGTCCTCCAACACTGCCACCTGCCCTCATTCACGTCTACCTCAGGTGTTGCACAATTGTGTCTTCTTGGAGTAACTTAGGCCACATGAAAAAATCCCAACTGATAGGAATATTTAGAAATGAAGTTTCATCTTTCTAGCCTTTATTGTACAAAAAAGCATAATAAAAGGGTTGTAGATTAGGAGTTGAGTGAGACTGTTGTCCGTACTTTCCATAGTTCACCTCTTTATCTGGGTCTGCAGAAACCTGTAATTAAACTTCAAAGCAACAAAGGCAAGAGAAACGTTTTTCATGCAAAAAGAAATGCAAGTATTCTTTCTTGCCAAAGGGAAAATCAAAATCTTGACAGTTCCTACAAACATTCTCATGTACATCAATCCTTCTGTTGAGGAACTGACCAATTATTGTCTCCAGGCCAAATACAGCTACCTTTCATGTTTGAAAAATAAAGTTTTATTGGAATATAGCCATGCTCATTTACTTACATGTTGTCTTTGGCTACTTTTATGGCTCAATGACAGAGTAGAGTGATTGGTGGTAATACTGTATCACACACAAAACCTACAATATCAACTATCAGGCCTTTTACAGAAAATGTTCACTGACCCCTATTCTAGTCTCATCACAATCCTGTCTTGATATCCCATAATCAAATTGTTGTATCAGTCACCAGGGGAAATAGCAGGGGACAGGGAAGAGGGAAATTTTTTTTAAAGAAATGGTTAATATCTTTTAACAAAGAAGAAATCTAAGTATAAGTTTAGATCATCATTTCTATACTTTTCTCCTCCTATATTCTATGATCCCTTTACCCTCAGTTAGTGAGGATACCCTCCCTGGTTAGACAACCCATTACACTATAGTTGGCTATTGATGTCCCCCAAAAGTCCTTGTGTTGAAAGCTTGGACCTCAGGTTGGCAACTTGTAGGAGGCAGGCCCAGTTTAAGGTCCTAGGGGCCACAGGTGGACTGCCCTCCAAGGCAATTGTGGGATCTGGATCTCTTCCCCCTCCTGTTTCTTTCACCTCTTTTCTTCTTGGTTCATGGTATATGCTGCTTTCTCTGCTGTGTATCCTGTTGTGATGTGCTGCTTTGCCAGAGACCCATAGCAATAGGGCCACTCAGTCATGAATTGGATGTCTCCAGAGCTGTGAGCCAAAACAAACACCTTCCCTTTGTAAGTTAATTGTCATAATGATGGAAAAATGACGCATATGGCATACTTTCACTCCTCTGGATCTTAGTCTTATAGGTTTGCCTCTGTGGTTACTGGAGTTGTTCACTGACCATTGAGGGTGGTAGTACTGGGAGAGGACCCGCAGGGATCACTGGCTTCCAGATGACTGCTTCTCTGGAGTTCAGAGCTTCTTTCTTATTGATTATTATAACCAATCATCTCAATTCACAAAGTATTCCCTTGGACCTTTTTACCCACAAAGTCAGAGTACTGAGGACTTAAAAAATGATCAGGTAGCATTCATTATCTTCTAGGTCAAAGAGACTATTATTTTGTTAGCTAAAGTTGTTCTTCTTCCTTTTGGTGCTTTGTAAGCAGAGCCTCCAAAGAATGAAAGACAAAAATCTTGCCAAGGGTTTTTAAGTGGTAGCACTGAAAAGTGCCTTTCCAACTTCTGTCCTTTCGGTCCTTGTTACGGGCTGAATTGTATCTCCCCCAACCTAAATCCACATGTTAAAACACTAACCCCACTACCTCAGGATGTGCCTGAATTTGGAAATAGTACTTTTACAGGGGTAACAAGGGTAAATGAAGCCATTAAAATAGTCCTTAATGCAATGTGACTGACGTTGTCACCAGAGGAGGAAATTGGGACACCAGCATAGAGAGGGAAGATGGCTGACAAGCAGTGAGAAAAGTCTGGTAAAGATTATTTCCCCAGAAGGAATCAACCCTGGGGTAGATTTGATTTTGGACTTGTAGCCTCTGGAACATTGGGAAAGTAAATTTTGATTATTTAGACCACCCTGTGTGTGGAACATTGTGTAGGCAGCCCTATCAAACTAATGCACTCCTGGACCCATATATTTTGACTATGAGAGAAACAGCACCGTATATTGTCTACTTGTTTAGAACAAATTAAAGAACTATAATTCAGACTCTTAGCTAGGGCTGTAAGTCTTCAGTAGGCATTTCTACTATTCAGTAAAGTCAGCTGTTTTTGAGTGGTAGAAAGTATCATAAGATCAATGTCTTCTGTGAATGGAAACTATTACTTTACTCTTTTGCCATAAAAGTGGGTGAGTTAGTTAGAGGTTATATTTTGTGGTCTACATTAATGGCAAGTCCAAGGATGGTGATGTTAGCATAAGCATGCCTGGCAGAAAAGGCAAATCCACATCCAGGAGAAATTACTCCAGGGAGGAGAAATTACTTCATGGATGGCTGATTTTTCAGTGGTGTGTGCTAGCTGTTGGTTTGTGTGGTTGGAAGTTTGGGTGATCATCAGTGGAATTGGCCAGATAAGGTTTTGTGCCTTTATGCAAGTGCATTCTTTCAATCCTGCCATTATTGTTACTTAATAAATAAGTCCATTGAGAAGTCCTTAAGTACCTAGGCAAAGATGCAAATTGACATTTGCAGAGTAAGTAATCTTGTCCACGTGATTGTTGATAAGCATTCTGAGGAGAGCACTTCAGAATAGTACAGGTATACAAAAGTATTAATACTGATTAATTCTGAAAAGTTCACACACATGTCTTCCTTGAAACCTTGTCATAAATCCAATTCCTCTACATCCAAACCACTAATTACTACCTTCTGTGAATAATTATAGATTGGAGTATCCAGTCATTATTCTTCTTGATATTTCCCTCCTGCTGTCCTTTATGGTCACTTTTGATTGGGTTGCATTATACAATCATCCATTTATGGCTGGTGCTGGGATATTGAATCATTTCTAGGCCAAACTAGTATTTCTGTCCTCTTTAATGAACTTCTAAAAGGCAACTATCAGGTCATGTATGTAGCAATACAGGAGAAATAGGTATACTAGGAATATGTATGTAACAGTACATACACATGCAGCTTATTTGTATTTTCAGGACTTAATTGAGCTTCATATTAAATATAAATCTTCACTGACTGTGAGGCGCTTCTGGGTATACTCCTGTTCATGCCTTGGTGAACCAAAAACCTCAATTTATCACATGCAACTTAGATATCATAGTTATGTTTGGTCTTGTTGTCCATCTTCTCAGAGCCTAGGAACAAGTCAGAAACTAATTTCTAGAAGAATAGTGATTTTCTAAGAAGTTCATGGTTATTTTCCAAATTTAAAGGGACTTATACTGTAATCCTCCTATTTAGACTTGCTACAATGACCACACACTATCCTGTTTTGTGACAGATAATCTAAACACCACTGAATTTTCTGGGTCCTAAAGGCCAATTGGCACAATGGTTTGCCTTGCAACTAGAAAGTTGGGAGCTTTTTCTTTTCTATGACCCCCCCATTCAAAGATGGCAGCCTTACATATTATTCAAAAGTATCAAAATGAGGTACATGTTAACCTACCAGAAACCTGAATGAAGTGGCAGATAAATGAACAGCTACAGAATTTATCTGCAACACTCTAGCATGCATGTGTCTTCTGGCATCTAATGTACCTGCTACTTTGTAAGATCATGCCACTGTCATGCTACTCAATTAGGGACCACCATGATGTTCTGTAAAATGGGAAGACAATCCAAGCCCTTGTAGAATTAATTATGGCAATACTCCAGAGACTATCTAGAACTCTGTGGCAAAAGAATGTAGGCAATCTGTTGACTATGTTAGGTGAAAATAAACTGCTTCTGGGGTTTTATAACATATGGAGTAGGAAAAATAAAAGCATTTCTCAGATAAGTGGCTGCATATCACAAGCCAAGAGCTATGTGGATGTTCTAATAAATAGTCTAAAATGGAAACAGGAGGAGCAGTTGAAATTAACATCTGATTAACTTAAAAGATGCTATTATTTACCAAAAACCAGCTGTGTTTTATAAAAGTGAAATAGGCAAGTTAAATAGGGTTCTAAAGATATTACCATCTGTTTACCAATTCTCTTATAGATGCAGTATTTTTTAAGTTTGTCATTTTGGAAGTCTTATGTAAATAGATCAGGAAGCCAATGTGTGGTGTTTATAAAAATTTTGGTTATATTTATTTCAGTCATAAATACAGGTATCATGGAAATGAACAGAAAGTGGATTTAAAGATTCTGCTAGCCAGTTATGATATTCAATACAAACCTAATTTATCATGTGATCCACAGAGACTTCCACTATGGCAAGGAGACAGTAGTTTGTCTAAGATCCCCCAGAGATTAGTATTAGCATAATTCATCCCTCAAAAGGTTGGAATAGTTGTCTTTTGCCAGGGTGCAGCCACTCTAATGAGTGGTTAGAGTCAGTACATCTTTGAGGACCTTTTTTCAAGAGTACCATTCTTCTTTTTCTTTTGCAGTGCTAGGGATTGAACCTGGGACCTTGTGCTTGCGAGGCAGGCAAGCTACCAACTGAGCTATATCCCCAGCTCAAGAGTACCAACTTTTTGAATCAAGAAGCCTTGCAGTCAGGAACTGACTTAATCCAGAGTTGATTGATAGGCCATAACTCTGTTGCCAGACCTACAGTTTTCAGTTACACAGAAAATTAATTAAAATTAGTGTGCTGCCAATCATTTCCTAATCTAAGGGACTATAAGAATTTTAAGTCATGGTCAAAGATCCTTGCAGATCAAATCATTCTGATTATCATTTAAGTATTATTGCCTATTATAGTAACCACTTATTTTAGTTTTTTTTTTTTTTTTGCCACTGTGACCAAAAGACTTGACAAGAACAAATTTTTCCACATTTTTTTAATT
Source organism: Glaucomys volans (assembly GCA_020662805.1). NCBI lineage: Eukaryota > Metazoa > Chordata > Mammalia > Rodentia > Sciuridae > Glaucomys > Glaucomys volans. The sequence goes on from JAJEJO010001223.1 coordinate 12,243, forward strand.
GGTGCATTATAGATTTAGATATTGATGGGATTTGTAGTTACACACATTTGTTCATGCACACAACATACTAATATAAATTGGCCAATATCAATCCCCAACCCCACTCCCATCCCTCCCTAACTCCTACCCTTTTCCTCTACTAATCTCTTTCTGATTTTTAGGAGATCCACCCTCACCTTTGTTTTCTTTTTTTCTCTCTAGCTTCTACATAATGAGAGAAAACATACGGCCCTTAATTTCTGAGTTTGACTTATTTCACTTACTATGATGGTGTCCAGTTCCATCCATTTTCCTGCAAATGCCATAATTTCATTTTTCTTTAATGGCTGAATAAAAATGCCACATTTTCTTTATATATTCATCCATTATTGGACACCTAGGCTGGTTCCATAATTTTGCTATTGTGAATTAAGCTGCTATAAACATGGGTATATGTGTATCAGTGTAGTAAGATGCCTTTGAATCTTTAGGATAAATATCAAGAAGTGGTATAACTGGGTCCTATGGTGGTTCTATGTCTGGCCTTTTGGGGAACCTCCTTGATGATTTCCATAGTGGCTGTACTAATTTATAATGCCAACAACAGTGTTGAAGTTTTTCTTTTTCTCCATATCCTCTTGTCCCTCCACCAGGGACAAAATATAAACCCCAAAGGCCTGGCTCCAGTGACCTACCTCTTTTAGCCACACCCTACCTGCCTGTAGCTATCACCCAGTTAATCCATTTAAGTGGATTAATGCACAGATTAGGTTAGAGCTTTTATAACCCAGTCATTTCACCTCTGAACTTCCTTGCATTGTCTCACATGTGAGCTTTTGGGGAACTCCTCATATCTAAAACATATTGCCACTCTCACTTTGTTTCTTAAACATAATTAATGATATTACCTGGCTCATACAACTTCAGGATCTCCTTATTCCCACTGAAATTAGGAAATCTTTCTCAACAGCAACTTCTTTCATCTTCATATCTGGCCTACAGAGGATAAATACTAGGTTCCTTTAAATAAATCTTGGTACTTTCTTCATTGATGGTTAAGTTGATAACACCTAATAAGTTCTTTTTTTTTTTTTGGTACTAGGGATTGAACCCAGGGAAACTCCATCACTGCGCCACATCCCCAGCCCTATTTTGTATTTTATTTAGAGACAGGGTCTCACTGAGTTGCTTAGGGCCTCACTGAGTTGCTGAGGCTGACTTTGAAGTCATGATCCTCCTGCCTCAGCCTCCCAAGTGCTGGGATTACAGGCGTGCGCCACCGCGCCCAGCTAATAAGTTCCTTTTGACATTCCTATATTGTTAATATTCAGATTCCTTCATATACATTTTAATGGGGACTTTCTGCTCTCTCAACTTCAGTTCAGCCCAATTAAGGCTGCGTTTTACCAATTATCCGCATAATCAAAACCACTGATAATGATTGAAACAACACAATGATCCAGAATCTAAGTTCACTTATGTAAAACTCTTGCCACATCTGAAATTACCTTTCCCCTCATTTCTGCTTATTATTCTTAGAATCCATTTCCATACATATGCCTGAGAATATGTGTATGAATTTATATAATCTTGCATTTCTATTGGTGTGTAAGGGTTTTCCTTCTAGGATTGTAATAGATCTTCTGAAACATGCTGGGATTTGACTTTTGTTAATGTTTGGAGATAATAGGAAATGTAGGTAGAGAAAAGAGAATTGACAACTCTTTAAAAGTGATAGTACTAGATCTATAAGAGAGGCAGGAAAAGTCGTATCTAAGGCGGTGGCAAAGGTTACTTCTGCTAATAAGGGAGGCTTGGAGGAGTTTGAGAGAATGAGTAACTTGAAGTTTTCAAGGTTCTAAAAATTTCCCTATTTCTTTTCTTGAGGTCCCACTCTTTCCAAGTTAGTGCCCTAACTCTCATATAAAATCTTAGGTGAGTCTGTAATTCAACTTATATTGTAAATTAGCAACCCAGAAGATCAGACCTTTCAAATGCTGTGCACATCTCCCCAGCTGCTAAAAGGGATGTCTGCGTTAGAAAAGTCATGTTCTCTGAACGAAGCCATTGGCCAAAGCTTTAAAAACCCCAAGTTGGCCATTTTCTGTATTAAGGCTTTCTGTAACTAGCATTAAACTCCCATTTTCTAAAAGATGCTAAGCTTTTCTGGTACAAACTCCTCCATGGGCCAGAATTATTAGTTGCAAACAACAGAATCCATTTTAGGTAGTTTGGGCATAAAATGATTAATTGTAGGGCATTAAAGTACATTTCTAGGAGGACCAAGAAGTCATATTTATGTACTGTCCAATCAGAAACAACATAGTATAAAGATGCACCAAACCATCATGGGATTGTTTTAATGGAAACTTTCCTGGTGCTGTTGCCTGCTACTTAACATGCATATTACTGACGTGAGAGTAGAACCTTGGTCATAGTTGCCATGTGATCAAGATCTGGATGCTTCTTGTAAGAAGATGTGGTTGGCTCAGGCTCTGCTGCCTCTCGTTGTTTGGTTATACATTACATGTCTCTAAAAAGAACATGTGCAAAAGAATCCTGGCCATATAGACATTAACGTTTTAGTTCATGAAGACACATGCTAGAGAGGGCCAGAAGTAGGTGGTGAGTGGGTCAATATGCAGTATCTACCACAACTTTTGTGGAGCCTAATGAAAGATATTTGTGAAGATGTCAATACACAAGAAGATTCTCAGTCTGGCTTTGTGTGATCTAGTTTGAATATTCAAGCAAACGCTCTATTTTGGGAATGTAATCCACAGTTATTAACTGAGTCTCTTTTGGGATCCTACCCATCATACTAATTCCATTCTGTGGAGGCATGGCACAAAAAAAGTATCATTCTTCTACTTTAATGAGCAGCCCATTAGAACCATGTTATTGCACCTGGCTGCCTCATTTCCTAAGTATAGCCAGCCTTTTAAGGATACTTTAGGGAAAACTGGCCTTGGGGGAGAAAGCCAAATTGAAACCCTAACTTGTTTTCTTTTTTCGAGCATTAGGTACCATCCAGCATTCAGGGTATGTAAGTGTCTCAGTTCTCTAAGATCTTTTTGAATGGTTCAGGACTTTGTTGTTGCTTCCACAACAAGGAAAAATTCATAGTACAGGTCGACAGGCTGTGGGCCACTGTCTGTCCCTGGGGTCCTCCTGGATTTTGCTCTTCCAATGCCATGCCAATTCCTTTTTAATCATCCTAACAATGTTGTATGTTTAGCAGTGAATGCTGTTTTCTGGTCATCTTTCATCTTTTATGAAAAAGCATTCTGTCTTCTCTAATAATAAACTGCAGGAACTTATCTCCCTACATTCCATTTTCTCACATTCTTCGAAGGTCTGAATGTTGAAAAAAGATCTATAATATTTCTATGAAAAATACTACAAAATGCATCTCAGAACTTTGGCCAATCTAATAGGGGCTTTGTGACTGTTGGCTAAGGGCAAGAGCTAATGGGAGACGGGGTATTTCTATGTCTAGGAGATCTTTCTTGGGACTAGGAAAAGAAACATTTTAAAGAACCCATTCAGGAAGCTTGTTTAGAAAGTAAAGAAAAACTGTAGACTCTATTTTAATGAGAAGCATATTCTGCCCTAGAGAGGTATTTGGGCAAAAGACTTCTTTAAGGGGTAAGGATGGCTGGGCTCACTCTGTAAGGGAATAGTATATGTATTCTTGGAAGGAAAAGAAATGGTCTTAGAAGAGAAAATGTTAAAACAAAGGTTTTTGAAGTGAATCAGACTGAATCTAAATTCTAACTATTCCACTTGCTACCCATAAGCCAAAGCAAGTTCTCTTTTTGGTTATTTATACCCATGGATATAATAGCTGCCCATTGGTATATTGTGAGGATTAGTTAGATAATGTATAAAATATTTTATGCCTGGACATATCCAGTAGCTTTTATCATTACTGGTGATTTTATAGGCATTTAATATAATCTAACATTGCATGGATATATCCACCTGTAGAGTTTTAGGACTATATACTTTAGTTTTCAGTTATATTTATCTGATCTTTTGGTTTTATTTGCTAGTAAATAAAAATAATTCACATTTACTCAACCTTTGTATGGCAGATACTGCCGGTTGTCTGCACAGCATCTTTTCTGTCATTTTCCTGGCTAAGAAGTCCTATGTGCTCAACTAAAAGAGTCATATTTTTGCAGTTGGAAGTATTTACATGAAACAGTTCTGACTGAGAGACAGAAAGCAGCAGTCTGCTGATGATTTCGGGAAGATTGTCCTTTCCTAACAGCATTACCGGCCTTCCTCCTTTTTACTTTCTTCTTCCCTGTTGGAAGGTTAAGATGAGGATGGAGGTGGGGTTTCCATCGCCCAAGGAGTCCATGAGAATGAGCGGCACACACGGAGGCTTCAGATCAGAAACAAGTAACTTACTGTATAACATCATAGAGTAGCTGCCTTGTATCTTCTTGATATTCTTTTTTTGGTGGGGAGGGGGGCAATACCGGGGACTGAACTCAGGAGCACTTGACTACTGAGCCACATGCCCAGCCCTATTTTGTATTTTATTTAGAGACAGAGTGTCACTGAGTTGCAGAGACTGGCTTTGACCTCTCAATCCTCCTGGTTAGCCTCTGGAGCCATAGGGATTATAGGCATGTGCTACCATGCCAGACTTTTGGTTTGTTTTAAATATGTAAACCTTGGATTTTTTTTTAAAAGAGTGATTTCAGGTGTATAACAAAATGAAGCAGGAAGTACGAAGAATTCCCACTTACCTCCAGTCATCACATGCATAGCCTCCCCCACCACCACCATCTTCCACCAGAAGATACATTTATTATGATCAGTGAAGCTACAGTGAGACATCATTGTCACCCAATGTCCACACTTATGGTTTATTTTTGGTGCTGTACATTCTATGGGTTTTGACAAATGTTAAATGACATATATTGCCACCAATGTAGTATACAAACAGTTTCACTGTATTAAGAATCCTCTGTACTCCACTTATTCATCCCTTCACCCCAACTAACCCCTGGCCACCACTGATCTTTTTACTGTCTCCACCACCTTTTCTTATCTGTTATATAGTTACATACAGTATGTAGTCTTTTCATATCGACTTCTTTGAACAATGTGCATTTAAATTTCTTCCATAAATTGATAGCCCTTTTCCTTTTAGGGATGCATAATATGTCTTCGTCTGGGTGTGCCAAAGTTTAGGCAAGTTATGAATAAAATTGCTATAAACATTGTATGCAGGTTTTTATGTGGACATGGTTTTCAGTTCATTTGGGTAAATGCCAAAAAGTATGATTGTTGACCATATGGTAAGGGTATGTTTAGAGCTGTAAGAAACTGCCAACTATCTTCCAAAGTGATTTTGCCATCTTGCATTCCCACCAGCAAATAATGAGTGTTCTTGCTGCTTCACATCTTCAACAGCTTTGATGTTGTCAAAAATTTGGAGCTTGGCCATTCCAATAGTGTATGGTGGTATCTTGTTTTTTGGGTTGGCCATGTGCTGATGATAGTCTACAAGGTTGAACATCTTTTAATGGTCTTGCTTGCCATCTGAATACCTTCTTTGGTATTTATTCAGACCATTTTCCCATTTTTAAATTGGGCATTCCTTTTTTATTTTTGAATTTTAAGAGTTCTTTGTATATTTTGATAAGAACACTTTTCTTTTACAAGTATTTTGCAAGTATTTTCTCCCCACACGTGGCATGTCTTCTCATTCTCTTGACATAGTTGCTGACAGAGCAGAAGTTTTAAATTTCAATGAAGTCTAGTTTGTTATTGATTTCTTTATTGTATTGTGCCTATGGTGTTATATCTAAAAAATCATGTCCATATGCAGGGTCATCTAGATTTTTTTTCCTGTTATCTTTTAAGTTTTGCATTTTTGCATCTTACTTATTGATCTATTTTGAGTTAATTCTGTGAAGAATGTTTAAGGTTAGTATCTAGATTCATTCATATATATATGAATTATATATATTATATATATAAATTTATATAAATTTTTTTGCATGTTTTTCCAATTGTTCTGGCACCATTTCTTGTTTGGTCATGTTGTCTTTGTTATTTTGTTAAAGACTTGACTGTGGGTATGTGTATCTATTTCCTGCCTCTCAATTCTGCGCTATTGATCTTTTAATCTATTCTTTTGCTGGTACCACACTGTCTTCATTACTGTAGCTTTATATTAAGTCTTGAAATTGGGAAATGTGGGCATCTGGCTGATACTCATTTATTATTCCTGAGTTGGCTGTTCTGAGTCTTTATGAATTTTAGAATCAGTTTCTTGATATCCATAAATTAAGATGCTAGGATTTTGATTGGAATTGTCTTGAATCTATAAATCAAGTTGAGAAGAGCTGATACCTTGACAATATTGAGTCTTCCTATCCATTAACATGAAATAGTTTTTATTTGTTCAGTTCTACTTTAGTTTCTTTTACCAAACTTTTGTAATTATATATCTAAGTATTAAAATACCTAAGTTGTTGTTGTTGCTATTGTTATTATTATTATTATTATTATTATTATTATTATTATTATTGACACTGGGTATTGAACCCAGGGATGCTCTACCACTGAGCTACACCCTCAGCCTTTTTATTTATTGATACAGAGTCTTGCTAAGTTGCTCGGGACAACCTCAAATCTGCAATCCTCCTGCCTCCGCCTCCCAAGTAGCTGGGATTGTAGGCATGAATCTCAGCCCCCAACTAATTTTTTATTTTTGTGGATACAAATATAAATGATAACAAAGTGCACTGATAATTGTTGGTACCTAGGAAAGCAATTCATTGTATATTTACCTGGTGTGCTACAACCTTGCTATAATCACTTAATAATTCCAGGAATTCTTCATTGATTCTTTCAGAATTTCTGCACAGATAATCATGTCTTCTGTGAATGAAGTTAAACTTATTTCATTCTTCCTAGTCAACTTACCTCTTATTTTCTTTTCTTATGTGAGTGCATTAGCTAGGACTTCCCATACAATGTTGAAGTGATGAGAAAGTGTTACTTGCCTTGTTCCTAATCTTAGCAGGAAAGCTTAGAGTATCTCACCGTAAATGTGATTTTTGCTGTAGAATTTTTGCAGATAGTCTTCAGGTTGAGGAAGTTTTCCTCTCTTCCTAGTTCGCTGAGAATTTTAATCTTGACTGGGTGATATTATCAATTGATTTTTATACATCTTATCTTTATGATCATTAATGATCATATGATTTTTCTTCTTTAGCCTGTTGATGTGATGTATTGAATAAGTTGACTCATGAATATAGAATCAGACTTGCATATCCAGAATAAAATCCACTTGGTCATGATGTCTGTGTTTTTAATACAATGTTGGGTTTTATTTGCTAATATTTTGTTGCGGATTTTTCCATTTATGTTCATGAGGTATATTAGTCTAGTTTTTCTTTCTTGTAGTGTCATTGTTAGTTTTTGGTATTTAAGTAATGTTGGCCTCATAGAACATTAAGAAGTATTTTCTTTGCTTTGATTTTATAAAAGATATTGTAGAGAATTTGTATAATTTCTTTCTTAAACATATGATAGAATTCCTCAGTGAATCATCTGGGTCTGGTGTTCTCTGTTTTTTAAGGTTATTAGTTATCAATTCAATATTCTTGATAGATGTAGGACTATTCAGATTGTCTATTTCTTCTTGTATAAGTTTTAGAAGATAGTGTCTTTCATTGCATTGTTCCATTTCACTTACATCAAATTGGTTAATAGTTATTTAAATATTCTAATTTTATTGGTTATAGCATCTTCTTATTCTGTTAATGAGAAATGAATATTATATCTCTGTGTCTTCTGTTCCTATTAATTTCATCTATTTTTGTTGTTGTTGAGGACAAGTTTTTATATCTTTCTGGTGGATTGACCTATTATTATTATTATGAAATTTCCCTCTTTTTTTCTAGAAATTCTCTTGTAAATGCTAGGCAATTGGTCTACCATCAAGCAGGATCCCAGCCTTTAAATATTTCTTATTATTTCATTTCCCCTTTACTTGTTTCCTAGGAACATATTCCTTGCTTTTTTAATTGTTACCTAGAGATGACAATGAGTCACTATTTATTAGAGCCTAATATAAGTTATTACTTTTAACATATTCAGGAGAATGCAAGAGACTTAGAATAGCTTACTTCTCTTTATTTCCCACCCAGTGGTGTGCTGAAGCTGGCTCATGCTAGCTCCCAAAAATGGGTGGTTGAAATTGGCATGATGGGAGCATTTATCCCAGAGAAAGTGAAAATAATCAAAGTAGGGTGTTTTTCTTTTTCTTTGTGAAAAAGGTGTTAAGCATCTACTAGAAAAATTACTGCCTCCATCTCCAATTGTGTTCCTGTTTCCATATATTTTAATACTGTATGTATTTTAGACTTTATTTTCTTGGGTAGTGTTTATGTATGAATGGAATGAATGGAATCAGAGCTCTCTGACAAAATTTCACAGCTACATGCTTTTTTCAAATTAGCATGTTTTTCATACCACAAAGGATTGAAGTACAAATGAACAATTATTTAATACCAGCAGAATATACATGAGTTAGCACCAGCTTTGCCTCATCTCAACTCTCTTTCATGTCAGCAACTCAAGTGATATTTTCATAAATGTCAGCTATCTATTCAAGCATTCAGTTCAGTGTTTGTTGAATGAATGACAAAATTAATAAGCATGATATATAACTTTTTAGATATTGTTATTTTGGCTGCTGCTACCATTGTTACTAATACAATAAAGTTAAGAAAGGTATTCCCTTATTATATACCCCAAACATAGTGTGTTTTCAATAAAGATTTGTGGAATTGATGAATGAATAATAATAAGCCATAAATCAAGCACATTTTCTCACTAGTATATTATCTAAAACTGGGAACATTCCTATTTTATCTTGAAAAGTCTATTCATTGTTTAGGCGTCAGCCTCCTCTGGAAAGCTTTTTCTGACTGTCCAAGATCACGTTAGGTATCCATTTGTGCTCCTATACTCTTCTGCACTTCCCCTAGCACACCACAGAACATTGCTTTGTAATTGCTTGTTTAATTATTGATCATTTCCACCATGCTGTGTTCTCTGTGAAGGCCAGGATCGTGGCTCTGCTGACATACAGTAGACAGTAAGCACATTTAACTCAAATGCGCAAACCATAGATTTCCAAGGGCAGGTGCTAAATTGAATCTTCCTGTTGTAACTTTGTCACTTGACCACAGTACTAGATTGCAACATAGTTTTCAATTAATACTTCTCATTTGAAATTAACGCTCTCCCTTAAACCAGATGTTCAGAAAAAAAGAAACTGCTTTTAATATTAACTTGAACAAAAACACAGAAAACAAGCCTGACTTGAACAGTTTCAGGATAATATCTGAAGTATTTTCCACTTGAGCTTTCCAGCTTTTGCTCCGCTCCAACAACATGGGTGACTAAGCCCTTTTAGCATTTCCAAATAGCGAAACAGAGGAACAGAGCACCTTCACTGGAGGATTTCCAAATATTTTAAATGATCTGGGGTGGGGATGTTCAATAAAATGGAAGCAGAAATGAGTCAAATATGATATCAGAATTAAAGTAAAGAATTTTGACTCCCAGTCTTGTGGTTGAATAATTTTGTTCTGTTTGTTCAGCAGGCAAAATGTGTTGGAAATTGTTGTGTCCACTTTGGTCCATGTCATCCCCAAGACGTCAGAATCTCAGTTTTTCAATCCAGATATCATTATTTCACAGACTTCATTGAACAATTGCTTTAACCAGAATAAAAATTCTCTTGCCTTTCCACTGTCAACGCATATTGTGAAAATTTAGAATTATGTATTTGTCATTGCATGAACTTTATATAATTCCCTGGATGTGGCCTTCAGCTCAAAAACAATTGGCAACTCCAGTTGGTTAGAAAGATCAATTACATTTGTAAAGGTTTTATTTCTTAGAAAATCCTACTCTAGGAATAATGAGAAAAAAAAAAATCTCTAAGTTGGCTGGGATGAGGCTGATCATGTCATCTGTCCTAAATTTAAATTTTGGGGAGTGAAGAAGATACAAGGTTTTTTTTTGTTTTTTGTTTTTTTTTTAAATGATTACAAGTCATGATTTTCATAACCAGATTGCTTTTGGCAACCTATTATTGTGTTAAATGGCACATGGAGAGTTTTCAAATCCAAATCATGACATCTTCTTTTTTCCTTTCTATTTGCTGATCATGGTCTGCTTTGTCTAGATCTTTTTTTTGGCTGGGCTATTAGAGACTCCTAATCAGAAATTCCTTAGGGAAGACTCTTTTGGGTTAGTCACTGTACACTTTTTTTTCCTGCTTCTCAGGCCACTTTTAGTGAGTAATTGAAACCAGTAGGTGGTCTGTTGTCTGGTTTGGAGAACACATTCAAGTTCTCTGGCAAAATGTGACCAGGGCACTGAAGGAGATGCAACCTGTGCCTGCTATAGCTGAGAAAGTGTTGCTGTTAGATCAAGTTGGAAGAGTGCCTGCTCTAATGGCACCTCATATATTTAACTCCTACTTCCCTCTTCTATTCTGGGCAAACCCTATGACACTCAATTTAAACACAGGACTGTGTTTATTTGTGCATGCATGGTATATGGATACAATGTGGACCATGTATCTGTGTGATTTTATAACAGCATTTATTTCCCATCTGATGCCTATTAGGTGCAGAGAAAAGATGAGTGGTAATTCAGGGTTTCTTAAAGGAAGTGGGGAGAAGTCATTCTGTCTTCAGTATTGTCTTTGACCTATCTGTCCTCCTCTGAGTCCTCAGCTCTAAGTGGGAGGCCCAGGCAAAGCTGCATCCTCTACCTTATTTCCTTTATTCTTCCTCCCCGCACCCCAGTGGTGCTGGGGATGGAACCCAGGGCCTCACACATGCTAGGCAAATACTCTACCATTGAACCATATTTCTAGACCCTCTTATTCTTTAACCACTGATCTGGAAGCAGCAGTCTTCTGCAGGTTCTTGCTATTGAAGCAAAGTTCATTCTGGCTGAAACTTCCTAAGGCCTTCCAACATGCATCTTGATGATGGAGCCATAGGATGATTCAGAATCCTGGACTACCGAGAATGAAGATGGATTGGTTTAATTCCCCTTCCTGAAAATAAAGCACCATTATATATGTGTTACAAAAATGGGACCATAATGTTTATATTTTTAATACCTCACTTGAAAAATATGGACAGTTATTTGCATCCTCAGACATAAATCTACATTGTCTTTTTAAAGTGACTCCATGCTATTCCCTCATAATTTATTCGAACTTCTTTTGCTAAATTAAAAAATAAAGGATTTCATTAATAGAGCTCTTTTGTAGTAGTTGCTATGATTTATTTCAGGCTGAAAAAGTTGCTATTTCTGCACTTGGGAATATTCTTTCTAAACCTTTATAAGGCTTTTCAAATCTTTTAAGGTTTTTCAAAATACTGTAAGTGAATATGATACTCATATCAACTATTAATGGTCCAATACTTGCAGATGAGGTTTAAGGTGCCCTAGAGAAGATTAAGAATAACTTTTAGAAAAATTCTCTCATTTTCAGCATCGATTGGTGAACAAACTTAGACACCTGCATCTGACTCAGGCTGAGTGCAGGTCCTCTGGACATAGGTGGCACCACTGTCACTCACATGATGTCCTGCCTCAGCTTAGCCTGTCAATATTTAAACACTGTGAAACATCACAATAACCTCATTATTTTATTTTGTATTCCATGGTTATGAAATCTGTTGTCGTTGGGATAATGTACACTATGGTTTAAGTGAATTTGAGAAGTCTGGTGTCTTTGTTTTCTCTTATTCCTACTGAAAAATGTGAGAAGCAGAGAGGAGAAGCCTATTGAATATCCAGTATAGGAAGAGGGCCTGACTGAGAGGGCTGGAAGAGGGTTGGGTGGAGGCTTCAGGAACTCACGGTCTGCGATCTCTACAGGGCAATTTGCTAATCATAGCTTTGCCCAACACAGTTTCTAATGGGAAAGTCTACCACTCTCATCTCTTATGAGCAAATGCTATCACTCCCCACTTCACACACACAATTGTGTTTATTTTTACATGTGTGGTGTATGGACACAATAAGGTCCAGGTAAAGATGATGGTGTCAATTTCAGGTCTTATATCCTGGGAGGGGGCAATTTTCACACCAAGTATCCAGATCCTATAAGGAGCTTTAAGAAAGAAGACTGGCTTTATAAACAATCATTGGGAAGAGATTCTCTTAGTCATTCAGCACATAGCAAAGGAACCATAGGTCAGAGAACCCTAAGTGCTGTGCACATACTAATTTACTGTCAGCTGCGCGCCCTCTAGGGGACAGCTGGTGGAGGAGATGGTCCAGGCCCCTGCATCTTGCCCTCTTTGTGTTTTAGAACTTCTGTGGGTAATAGCATCAGCAATGCCTGATACTATTTGACGATTAAGTGTTTCAAGGGTCATCGTCATTCCTATGGATTCAATAACAATTCCTGATCAGTTTATGTTTATCAATTGTGAGAAGTAAGGTGAGTGGCTTACTTTGTAATCCAGGAATTGCTACATGGAGATGAGTAATCATTACTATAAGGCTGTCTGAAATCTTATTTCTCATAAAAAAACTATAAGAAGCAGGAAAGGAAACTCAATTTTTCAAAATGAAAATCACTCCATTTTCATTGGGTTATGAAAAATGCTTATGTTTTGTCTATCTACCAATCAAAAGGAATATATATTTAAAATTTTGATACATATTCTTCAATAGTCCTTCAAAAAGATTTTATTAGTAAGTATACTTAACAGAAGTGTAAGAGGGCAGCTTATTAATTGCACGCTTGTAAATGCTGGTTTTTGCCCATCTTTTTAATCATAGCCAATCTGTTTTATTTGCATTTCTTTGATTACTAGAGAGGATGAACATCTGTTCATATATTTACTGGCTCTATTTCTTCTTGAATTGTTTATTCATATCCCTTACTCAATTTTCTTCCTCTTTTGTGCTGATGTTATTATAAGAACTTAATGCACTATGGATATTTACCTTTATTTTTAGCACATATGTTACAAATCTTTTCTCCAGGTGTTGTTTGTCTTTTACCATGATTGTGATGTTTTTGTTATTAAGGAAAACATTATGTTTTATGTAGTAAGATATACTAATATTTTTATTTATGGTTTCTAGCTTGAGCACCAGAAAACTTTCCTTATTTAAAGATGTAAAATTGCCCACCCATATTTTCTCTGAAAATAGCATTTATTGGATGGCTATATATGCCAGAAACTGTGCTTAGGTCATTATGTGTATAATTTCATGACAATATTATGAGTTAGGTATCATTATCACAATTTTGCAAATAAAAAATTTTACAGGGCAGAAAGCACAGTTTATTCATAGTTACCTGGCTGAGAAGTAGTAGATTCTTGACCCGAAGTCTGGTCTCTAACTCCAGAGGATTGCCAGGTGTTGTGGTGCATGTCTGTAATCCCAGCAGCTCGGAGGCTGAGCCAGGAGAATGGGGAGTTCAAAGCCAGCCTCAGCAATTTAGCAAGGCCCTAAGTGATTCAGTGAGACCCTGTCTCTAAATACAGTATAAAAAAGGGCTGGGGATGTGGCTCAGTGGTAAAGCACCTCTGGGTTCAATCCCTGGTACCAAAAAAAAAAAAAAAAAAAAAAAAATTCAGAAAATAAACTTTACAGGTATTCCATATTCCAGAGATGACCCTGCCTACAGACATTTAATTTGAATAAGTTAATAAATTAGAGGAACTCTATTACAAATACCTCAGAAAAAAGTACCCAAACCTAAAAAGAGTTAATTTAATAGTTTCATGCAAGCTAAACAATTTTTTAAAAAGTAGTGAATATTGAGAATGCCAAGAACTAGTTTTTAGAACAAAATTCATTAATTTCTATAACATAGAAGGATGGGGTATTTTGATTATTCAAATATTCCAGTTAAAATAAATTGCAGAGCAATATCACCATGAGCCAAAAGGATGAGCTTTCTAAGGTTTTCCAAGGGCAGAAAGTTTGTCTTTTCTATGATCAGGGAAAAAAATGAATGATTATTATTACTCCTTTTACAATAACTGCTTTCTACGGTCAATATTTTATTCCCACCACCTTTATATATTCCAAATGTTAGTTTATTTTTATAGTCAAGTCTTGGTTTCATATCTGTTCTCTTTCAATTCAAAACAGGTTTGATGCCTTACCTAATTGTTTTCTTTAAATTCTTTGTTATTTGATTCCTTTGTGGACCACTTCTAGCAAAATCAATCCAGTAAACTACAAAATTTCTTGTAAACAAGCTAACCAGGCCTTTGCTAAAATGAGAACTGATTGGCAAATATTAAAAAATGTAAAATTTAATGAAGATATTGCTATGGATATGAACCTTTCCTACTGATTCTTTGAGGTTTTGCTACTTTGATAGGATTTGTAGAGGAAATGAGATATTTTTAAATTATATGGAAAAGAAGTTATTAGCATTCTGAGATGATTTCCAATACTTTAAGGCCAAGAAAAAAAAATACAATGGATAAAAAGGCAAAAGGAGATTGTTTAAACCAGTGCCATATCAGAGAGGGTTGCAGAAATAATTTCATTTTGATTTCCTTATAAAATGTAGTAGACATAAGAAGTAATATCCAAGGAGGTTTTTTAATGTTTTGACTGGGGTTGTGGTTTTAAAAAAAAGATAATTTTATGTATTTGGTTTGATGGTCTTAAAGTGATAATTTATAAGATGTGAAGGAAAAATTTTGCAGGCTAATTATTCACTATGTAAGGGAATACAGTTAAGGCAACATAGAAGAAGTGAGTCCAAAGGATATTTTTAGATATCAAAGGTTAAATAAATTCCTTTGAACAAGCCCAAAATCCCCCTGCCCCTTTTCTCTTTAGGTAGGAGAGAGAGGAAAAGAGAGAGAGAAAGAGAGAGAGAGGGACAACAAAGGAGGAGGAGGTAGAGGAGGAGGAGGAGGAGGCAGGTAAGAAGGAAGGAAGAAGAGAGGAGTGGAGGAGAGCAGAGAAGGAGGTAGGGAGGCTCTGACTACTAATAAATCAGTTTCTCTATGGGTTGGTCCCTCCTTAAGGTAGACAGAGTTACACAGAGGTGGAAGGTTATTATGACATGAGTAACCGCATGGACATTGGTGGAATTTTCTACAATGGGAAATAGGTAGAAAGCCGAGGGAGAAGTGGAAGTAGGCATATCTGGAGTTGGTGACAAGGATCTGGATTGGAGATACACAACCAGAAGTCAGAATTCATTTATTTATTTCATCAATAAAGACCTATGGAGTGTATACTGTGTGCTGGACTCGTTTTGGATTCTGAGGAATAGTATCCTCTTGCTGCAGCTTTAGCCCATAGACAATTATTGGACTAATGGGGAGAGTCCTAGGGAGGTGTTTTTTTCTTCTCACCAGCCCCTCAGTCATTCCTTGTTAAGGGATGGAGAAGAGGTTAATCAGTAGCCCAGAACTTGAAATTAATGTGCTGTATTTTACTGAGGGCAGGGCCATTATGTTAATATGGATTTCACGTTAATGGCATGCCCTCTTCTTTCATGCAATTTCCAGACCCAGGCTGTTGGCAGTTTATAATGTCAAGGACTTTTCCTCTGTGTGAAATAGTTATTTCTTTTCCCTAGTCTGTTTTCTTCTATGGGTCTGCAAAATAAGGTCAGCTCAGAGCAACGCTTTAGAGTTAGTACTGTCCTTTCTGCCGGCTGCCTCTGTTTCTCTGTGACTGGACTGATGAAGCAGCCTTTGAGTCTTGTCCTTGTGGACAGTTGCATAGTGCATCTGGGATTGTCCTGCAGTGCTGGCCTTTGTTATTCACTTACTCCAGGCAGATCTAGTCTCAGGGTCTAAGACTGGGAAGCTGGAGGTCTCACTGTGATCTCAAGGGTAAGCTATTTTTTCCAAATCATCTGTTACAAGAGCTCTGATCTGTTAATGCCATTAATAAACAGTATGCTTTATTTTTCTAGTGATCTTTGGATGCATACTTCTTTGGTCATGGCCTTGAAGGGGAGGAGGGGAGAGTGAAAGTTCAAACTTCCGAGAGTGCCTAAATAACATATAAAGCACCTGAGCCTTGGAAATAAATGTGGTTTCTCAGGGATGGTATGTAAAATGAGTAAAGAGAGAAGAGGATGACAGACTCCTCAGAAGAAAATCAATATTCAACAGGCAGGTATGACATTATGTAACCACAGTGTGAAAGAAAAGGTTGGGTAAAAGTCAGGTGGAAATGTGACTATGTGGATATTGACACTGTGGAATTGTATTATTCCTTTTGTTTTTGCTTTTTTACCTTTAAAAGTAGTTTTTTTTTTTTTAAATGAGCAGTACCTACTTTTATAATAAATTTTAAAAAACTTAGAAGTCGGATGGAGAAAGAGCTTGATTTATACAGAAGAAAAATCCTTTAGAATAATAAAGGCTTAAGGTGTCAGCAGATTCTAAAATATTACCATCTGCCTGTGGCCTCAAGGAGAGACGAATCTTCCTCCTATGCAGTGAAGAGACCCATTCCTCAACTGCACACGTTATCAGTGCACTTCTTTGGCAATTAACACATACGAAGCAAATATGGATTTTGACAAAATTCATGTTGTGAGGAAATAAAAAATCATCCTGTCAACTTGTGTGAGCAACTCTTTAGGAACACTGAAGTCTGAGGCCAAGAAGCTGACAGTGACATGAGGAAGCTGGGTGCAAAGGAGAGAAGAAACCTGGTGTGACAATGAGCAGAAGGGATTTATTCCTCTACTCAGCAAATCCTTACTGAATGCCTGTTATGTGTCAGGTCCATGTGAGGTGCTGGGGATGCAGTGGTCAATAGTACTAATGTGGTTTCTGAGCTAACGGACCTTCCACATTAGAAAGATGGGGCAAGAAAGAAGGAAGTTATAACAGAATGATAAATGTCATGATGGGCCGCTGTGACAGTGGCACTTAGCAGGTCTGAGACAGGCCTTGGTGAGGGAATGCAGGAGAGGGTGGTAGCCATGGGGATGGTGGTGTGCACTTAACTCTGTTGTGGGCCTACATCTGCTAATTTGGAGAGTCCCTCTTGGACAAGAAAGGAACACTTTCCTCTAATAACTGCATACAAAGTTAAGATGCTTCAGTGTGGATACAGAGATGTTTCTGTGACCAAATAAATGACTATTTTATTAACAAAATAGCTGAATACTCTGAATACCATGACTGCACTGCCCCAATATCTGAACATGGCCTGAAAGGCCTCTTTTCACATTAGAAGTGGTCTAGTTTCCGCACCTAAACCCAGCTAAAAAGCTAACTTGCAAACAGTGGATGGTGAAGCCAAGACAGGCAGGGCATCCCATGGCAGCTGGAGCAGATCACAGCCTGTTAAGTTTGTAAAGACACATGTCATTGTGCCACTCTGCTCTGGGGAAGCCATGTGTTCTATTCTTGAATGTTTTGGGTCTGAGTTTCCCCAAGGTTTCAGCTCTGTGGTGCTGTGTCTCATTGATGTGTAGGGAGCCAGTGACATCAGAGCTGCACCTCCTAGGCTCAGAGTGGGGGAAATTGCAAGAGCAGGGATTGAAGCAAAGATTGAGATTAAAATGTGTCACCTGATGGTTTTATTGTATTGCTGAATGGCTCTGAGCTGACATTCTGTCCAAAATGTCAATCCAATTTCTTCTATAGTTTTCATTAGTTAGATGTTGGAATTGGTGTGTATAAAATAACCAAGCTGACTATGTGAAGGGCTCCTCTCTGCTATTTGGGTTTAGAGATTGTGTTAGCTTTCTGAACTGCAACAAAATACCTGAGACAATGAGCTCATAAGGAGGACAGTTTATTTTGGGCCCTGTTTGGGTCTGTGGCACAGCAGAGCATCATGGGGTGGAGTGTGCCACTGGGAAGTCAAGAAAGAGGAAGGACCTGGGATCCCAATATTCCTTTCAAAGGCACACTCCCAGCGACCCAATTTCCTTCCGATAGGCCTCACCTCTTAGGGGTTCAGCCATCTCCCAGCAGCACTACAGGTCAGTGACCAAGCCTTTAGCACATGGGCTTTGGAGGGACTTTTTCTCAAACCATGACAGAGCTGCAGGGAGTTTTATGGGAGGATATGTGGTGAGACCCTAACCTGGGTCAGGCGATGTGGGCTGAGGGATGCTCTGAGAAGCCTCTGGAACTGTAGAGTTCTGAGGATTTAAAAACAGAACGCTCCTGAGAACACTTAGGATATATATTATGCAGTCAATATATCCCTTTCCTAAAATCCCTCCCCTCCTCACTTGGCTCTTGGATCCTATGAACTGTTTGGCCAATTTATTTGGGAACACAGAACAATAGGCTTTGTGGAAGTAACACTATGGCAACAGGGCCATTCTTTGTATTTTGGCTGTCAGGGGAAGGACATAGTCTTCTCAACTTAATTGATGGCTCTGAAGCATCCTTCACCTTGGATAGAAGGCGGTTCAATTCCCAGGTCACCTCTGGAATCTCAGTCAGGTCCTGAGGACAGATAATCAGAACACTAGATGCAAAAAAGCAAGGCCCTCATCATGACAGTGTTTCCTTCCTCCTTCCTTTCTCCCTTTCTTCTGTCCTTTCTCACCTCAAAAAGAAAATAAAGCAGAAATAATTCATAAGGAGTAGAAAGAGAGCTGAATTATGAACCTGAGCTAAGGCATTCCCTATAGTTAAGTACCAAATGTAGCTCTAAATTTACTAGAAATAATACAAAACTACTTAAGTGGTCCAGGGTCCCAAATAGGTTATCTTTGCAATTTGAAAATAATACATTTGTGGAAAATCCTCAAATTGACTTGTTCTGTAGACTGTATTTTGTAAGTAACTATAGATGAGAAAAGACAGTGTCTCCATTTATCTTCATTCCTTCTGTGCATCAATTGCGTTTTAAGTAAATAAGATTTCATGTTTTCTTGTTTATTATCTTCTCTCCTAAGCAGGCTTAATCTCCTCGAGGACAAGGGCTGTGCCTCTATTGTTTAACTTCTATACCCATGGCCACCACAGTGCCTTTTACTTTGTAAATGCTCATAAAATTTGGTGAACACCTGAATAAGCAAAAGATTTGGAAAAGGTACAACTTCTGAGAAGATGCACAACTGAGTAAGTGAAGTAAAAAAGATTCTACCAAGAATAATATGAGGGATGACATTACCAGACGTCAAAATTTAAGGGACCCAAAACCAATAATAGCTTAGTAGCCTGTATTTAGTTTTGCATGTCAGTCAGTTTTCGGGGGACCTAAGATATCACAGAGTATAAAGAAAAAGGCATTGCCAAGTAATATAGCCAAATCTCTCCTACAAGCAGAGCTTGTTTTCATAATTTATTTTTATTGATGCATTATAGTTATACATAATAATGGGGATTCATCACATATAGCTTATAAAATTATCACATTTGTATTTTCTTTCTTCTAGAGTGTCTCATAAATCAGTCCCACAGAATTTCCTCCTCCCAGTTGGAAAGACAGCAATAAAAAAGCAAATGAATTGTCTAAATCCAAATGGTGAATCAGTGTTGAAGATTCCAGAGGTGACCACTGAGCTGTGGGACCTTCCCTAAGTCACTGAGTTCCTCTGAGGCTTGTCTGGCAGATGAGTGTAGTGATAGGTATTCTCTTACCTTTCTCACAGGGCCACATCTCCTACTAGATGCAAGACTTTCAGAGACACATTGTATAAATATAAGGGAAGAGAACCATCTATTTTGTTTTGCCTGCTAACACGTAGCTCTGTATTACTTGGGGAAGACTCGACTGCAGAAACAAATAGACCTAAACAGCAATGGCTAACACAAAAGAGAATTTTCTTTTTCTTCATATAACAGTCCAGGCTGGTTTTGGTGGTGAAAGTGGTGGTGAAGGATTCTGATCCTGGCAGTCAATCAAGGATCTAGATGGGTTGTGGCTCTGCCATTCTTGTGGTTGCTCTGGGCATTGCCATCACTCTCATAAAAGGCACAGTGAGTTTAATGGCCCCAGCTTGGAATTGGCACCATTAACTTCTACTCATTGGAGAGACTTCATTACCCAGTCACTTAAAGGCAAGGGAATCTGGGAAATGCAGTGCCATTGGGGAGACTTTCTCCAAGAAGGTTTTTTGGAGGCAACCAACAATCTTTGCCCTTATTCTTTTATCCTGATAGAGTCAAATTCTTCTATTACAGGATCTTATAGCACCATATACCTCACATTCTCTGCACTGGTCAAGGATGCAACCTTATACTTTCTGATTATTTGATTAATTTTGCCCCCTTAGCAAAGGGTAAGCAACATGTATTTCCAGCACTTGACACAATGCCATAGAACTTCCAGACATATTTATTTTATTAGAAAGAATGCATGTATATATAAAGATTTTGGTTGATATTAAAGAACCTCAAATGAGATTGGTTGTGTCTGATGAGTTGGGGCTATTTCCTCATCAGACATCTTTTTACAACTTTTGGTATACTTAGGGAAGTAGGTATGGTATGCAGAACTCTATAAATTTTTTTATTGGTTCTTTATAATTATTCATAATAGTGGAATTCATTATGACATATTCATACATCCATATAACATAATTTGATCCATTTCACTCCCCAGTGCCTCTCTTATCCCTCCTCCTCCCTCCACCAAATCCATGATGAGATATCATTTCATGATCAGGTTATGTTACATGACACAGTTGACCTCAATAAAGGAAAATTATCCTAGGTGAATGTGATCCACTCAGGTGAGCCCTTAAGAAGTACCAGGCCCTTCCAAAGTTAGAACTAAAAGTATGGGAGGGATTCGATGATGGCTTTGGAGAAGGTGGGAGCCATGGGGCAAGGAATGCGAATGACTTTTAAAGATGAAGGGGATTCCTTATCGATAGCCAGCAAGGAATTGGAGACCTCAGTCTTATGCTTAAAGATTTAAATTTGGCCATCAACCCAAATGAGTGTATAAGCAGATTTTTCCCCAACACCTTCAGATGAGAGAGAGGTCAGACTGATACTTTGATTTCTCCCCTAGAAGAGAGAGCAGAGAACCCAGCTGAGACACATTCAGACTTCTTACCTGCAGAAACTATGAGATGCATCAGGTATTGCTTTAAACTACTCAGTCCATGATAGTACTGTTACACAGTAATAGGAGGCTAATACAGTTGAGGTTTGTTTACTGGGGGCAAACACAGATGGGGTGATGCTGGGGGCAGAGGGAAAGATGGAGATGAGACAATGAGTCTATTTCCTTGAGAGCTTTGCAGGTCTAGTGGCTGAAACTTTGGATGACTAACTGTTCTGGAGCTAAACGTTTCCAGGGATGTGGGGTACTCAGTGCTCACACCAGGGCAGTTGTGAGAAAGCAGGGGGCAGTTGGTCCCCTACAAACTGCAGGAGGAGTTTTGTGAAGAAGGAGAGCAATGAAACATGGATGCTGGCACAGCCTATACTGCTCAGTAGAGAGCAGGAAGCCAGTGCTACTTTGGCCCATGATGACTTGTTGCTTTATGAGCACTGACAATAGGATCAATAGGACCTGCAGCAGAGGATGTAGACAGGTCCAGCCCTCATGCAACTTTGCAAGTAGAAGTCTTAAGTGAGGAATCCCTGAGGGAAATTATATAAACATCAAATGTAACCATAGGGACACCTGCTCAAACACCCCAAATTAACTACATCCTGAAGTGGATCTGCAGCTCAGGCATAATACTGATGTGGCACGTGCCAGGGAAATTTGAATTCTTATTGGCAACGTGACCTCACTGTAACCACAGGCTCATGACGCTGAGGGGTCCACACATTTACTGTAGCAGGCACTGTGCTAGGTCACAAAACCTCACTGAGTCTTACGTGGTGGCAATTATAACCTCCGTTTTGATCATGAGGAATCTGAGACTTAGTCAATTTACATAGTCTGTTTAGGGATGGCCACCTGGGGCGATTCTCATGCAAGCCAAATCTCCAGGAAATACTAAAAACAGCTCTAAGAAGCAGTATATGTAGCATTAGTAAAACTACCTTTTTTGACTTGATTTGGGAGTTAGAAACTCTATGGAGAGAAGTAGGGGTAGATTGGGTAGGCAAGTCATCCACCTAGGGTATTTTTTTGTGGCCCAAACATCTACACGTTTATGCAGGATAACTTTCTCCTGTGGGTCTGACCAGAAATTGTGACATTAATTTAAAGGTACAACTGGATTAATTACATTAATTAAATTAAAAATTAAAAACCAGCAATGGTACATGTCTCATTACCATGTTGCTTCACAAAATAAAGAGTACTCGATAAAAGGGATGGAAAACATGTTTCTTCTAAGTTTGTTCATTATTTGTTATACCAGGGCTAATCCTTTAATCAGAAAATGAGCCCCCCCATCTTTGTGAAGAAAACTGATTCAGTTTTTCATTCTACAACCCAGGACTACTATGTACAACCAGACAGGTTGTGTACTGCAAAATAGTGTCTGGCATAGTAGGCATCATTTTCTAATTTGCAAAGAAAAAGTACTCAGAGGGCTAGAAGCTGCTTAATCCCAATTTAGTGCTAGGTTTCTCCCTGCCACACTGTTAAGGCAGAGTTTAGACCTGAAAATGTGCATTGTATCCGGGAAAATGTGGGTCCTTTCAAATGGCATTGTACAGTCTGTTTGGTGGGAAGGGAGCAGAAGATGCAGAAAGCACCTCGTCAGCAGTGCATGTTGGGAGCTCTGGTTTTCATGTGCTGTACTGGTCAACACATCAGAGGGTAGAATATGGAGATATAGGAAGACACTCTGTATCACAGGACCTGAACCTGCCTAAAAACTAATCTTCAACCGGGTGTGAAAATGGTGACATTATTTTTTTTACTCCTAAAATATGTGGTCTTACTGTAAGTGCCTGATGACAGAAAACTTAATCTCAGTTCATTTTAAAATTAATATCAGTTTTTTCAGATTTAAATCCAGAAAATTTAATTCTTCTCTCATCCTTATCCCTATCCCCAAAAGTGAGTCTATTTTCTCTCCTCTTTCCCCAGTTCGAGGGCCTTAAATAAGCATGATGGGATCCAGGGAGGGTTCTGTCCTCTGTCCTTGGCAACCATCCCTTTGCCAGGTAGGTAGACAGGTAGGAGATTTAGCTCATCCCATCTGGAGTTTGGTTTTCCACGTCTGTGCCCACTGACCTTCAGTCCTGTCTTGGAATCTGTGTATTCAGGGTTCACTTGTTGCTGTTTGCAGGGAGCTGCCCTGTCTGAAGCCTTTCTTAGACACTCTTACATCCTTTTAAGGACATGAGAAATAGTTATCTCTTCTCTCTCAACATTGTGGGCTTGTGCATAAATCTTGGGGTACAGATAGGGACTTTTTGGAAAATAGGGTAGGATCCTTTATGCTTTCAAAGCCCAACTTCAGTTTGGAAGTTACTTTCCCTCTACTGAGATTTAACCCAAGAGAAGTATGCTCTCAGAAGGACACTTAGCAGGATTTAGTTTTCTTACTGCTACTTTGCTCTTTTAATCAAATCTCGGGTCTGGGGACGACTTTTAAGTCATCTACTGTTTAGTTCAGAAACTTTGCTTTTTAGTACTTAAAACCCAGTTCTCAAGACTCAGAAACATCTCTCTCAATGTATTACTCCTGCTTCAAGTTTCAGAACTCCCTATTGAGGAAGGTGAGAAATGACTCTTTGTTGTTTTCTAGTGGTCTTCCTTCCTGATATATAAGTCTGGGGAGCCTAATTGCAGTCTGCAAGTGGAAGAAAAAAAAAAAGCCCAGAGTCATCTAGTCATCAAATGTACAGCAGGATGATACTACATAGTACACTGACCTTTGCTAAGAGAATAGATTTTAGGTGTTCTCAACACACACACACACACACACACACACACACACACACAGACACATACCACACACACTCAGGAAAAATAAAAGAAGGAATTATGTTAGGAGATGGATATGAATTTTCTTGATTTAAAGTAATTATTTCACTATGTATATGAAAACTTGTACACCTTAAATATCTACAATAAACCTTTAAAAAGCCTAGACAGTTAATGTCCAAATATTGCTCCCTCATATTTGCTAGGATGACTTCATGACCTGGAATGGGCTGGGCATGAGCGAACAATGAGCAGGACCATAGTCACCCACCCAGCTTCTCTACCAATAAACACTGAGCCCAACCAGACCATCACTGGCCTGAGTGTGAGTAAAGATAATGCACTTGAACCAGGTCCAGGGAGAAGCCCTGCAGTGTGAGGAAGAGGCAGTTGCATCTGGCAGGATCAGAGGAAGGACAGAATTCTGGGAAGCAACCTACAGTAGGATCCAGAGAGGAAACATCACCCCGAGGAGAATGTATGGAGAATAAATCCATTTTAAAAGGACAGGATCTCATGGTGTTGTCCCCTACCCAATTACATTTGAAGAAGGAGATGTGTTGATGGAAAGGAAAGTGTTGATGGAAGGAAAGTGTTGATGGCCTTGGCTCCATCCTATCCATGTGGGCGCCATCTACATCCCTTTTAGTGCCATAGCTGAATGGTGAGTCAATGTGTTTGGTCCCACCTTCCCAAGTCTCTAAGATTCTGTGTCTAGATACCAAGATGATTTCCAATCTATTTTATTAACTGTAGTGATAATACAAGTATCTCCTGGACTTGGAGGTGTTTAATCTTAGAAATGAATTATGTTTTTATCTTTTTCTGACTTGCAATGATATCTTGTTGAGGATTTTGGGGATTCTACATTGGGGTCACTATTTTAAACTGGAGGTCCTGTCGTAAGTTATTTTTAATGACAGCTAGTGATAATATAAAGATTTTGTTCATTTGATAATTATTGAAGGCACTTAAATATTTTTAGAATAAATGAGTTGTTTTTAAAAGTATCATTAACATTATTGGAGTCCAAGATCTTCTAATTATGGATGGTGTTTAAAATTAGGTGAAAGTGACAAAGAAAATGAAAATATGAATAATGAGTGACACACCTAAAATATACCTGTGTATTCTGTGGACCACTCAACTCTGGGGAATAGACAGTGATTCTGGAGTTGATTAATTCAGCAACTCTGATCAGACTAAAACCAACCCTACCATTGAGTGAATACCATAAAAATAATTAAAGGCTGAAATTTTTATCAGATATTGAGATTTAAAGCCATATTTGATAAAATGACACAAGATAAGATTAAAGATAAAGATTAAATGACACAAAATAAGATTAAAATGACACAAGATAAGTCATGTTCGTTTCTCATGACTTATAGTGGCTGCCTGAAGAACTATATTAAAAAGAATTCTGAGACCACATCTTTAAAACAGAGGGATAAAAAAATCAGGATCAATTGTTCGTGGTTGTTATGAGCACTGATAGAGATTCCTATGCCACGTTTGTGCTATCATAGGTATAAATTATGAGAAAAACATGAACAGAGAAGAAGAAATTCTGGAAGCTAAAGGATTAATCTAAAAAAACCAAAGATGTGTTTCTCCAGGGGGTTAGCCTAGGCACCTTAACCAGAGCCTGTGTTGACAACAAAAAGCAGGGTGGATTTAGCGATAGATTGCTTGCATAGCTTGCCTGTGATCCTGGGTTCAATCCCCACTACAGTGATGTCTTTCTTCAACTTGACACACTGGTAGTTTAACAGCTCTGTACTGTGAGCTATGGGGATAGAAAGCTGTTAGATAAAACTGAAATCACTTCAGATCTATTGACATCCATGCTTCAAGCCTTAGTGCCAAAAGATTTTACTTCTGTTCATGAGAAAAATACTGACGGTGATCTGAAGAGCATTCTGTAGGGCATCAAATTCAGATAATCTCATAAAGCTCAAAAGGGAATTTCCTTTGTTGTATTCATTTAAAACATATTTTCTACCATATTTTGTTTCAAGATTGTATTAATTTGCTTGTGCTGCCCTAACAAATTACCACGGGGCTGGGTGGCTTCAACAACAGAAATGTATTTTCTCATGGTTGTGAAGGTTGGAAGTCTGGAAGTCCAAGATAAGGTGCCAGTGGGGTTGGTTTCTGGTGAGGTGTTTGTCCTCTATTTGTGGATGGGAACTTCTTGTTTTGTTCTCCTAGGGTTTTTGCTCTGTGCATGTGTGTTGAGGGAGAGCTCTCTGATGCCTTTTCTCTTCTTGTAAGGATATCTGTCCTATAGGATTAGGGTCCTGCCCTTATGATCTGTTTTACTCTCATTACCTCCTTAAAGCCCTGTTGCCAAATTAGTTACTTTGGGAATTAAGCCCTCAACATATGAATTTTGGGAGAACACAATTCCTCTGCAACAATGATCTGCCACCTTCAGTTACATTATCTCCTGGTGGGGACAGGCACATGCTCCAATACTTGTGGGAGAAAATGTAACCATCACCAGGTGTAGACATGAGAAAGCGCTCAGGGAGTGAAGCAGGTACTACAAGCAAAAGTTACAGCCTTCTCCAGTTGAGCCTCATCTTACCTCTTTAGCTACTCATTCCTCCCTCCACGTGAATCAGTGGTGTTCTACAGTGTCTTAGCATTCTGTGGGTATATTCTAATGATTCCTTAAATGTGTGCTTTGGATTTTATGCAAAAATATATTTCAACTATTAAAATCATTACATGCTACATGAAATAACTCATGTGTGCACGTGGGTTATGTACCAAATGTTAACACATTTGAGACCATTTTTATGACTCTTTAGGAAATCAGCTGATCTTGACTTCCTGTAGGCCTTGGAATAATATCTCTGTTATTTCTGCCTAATTGAAGAATAGTTTGAGAACATGGGTTAAGCTGTAAGAAATGGTTAACCTGTGCAAACAAACAAATTACTATCCAATTCTCATTTAGATTCCTGATTTCAGCACTTTTCTTTTTTGTGTGTGAAAACAAACTTGTGGATTGAATAAAATTGTTACATATATGAACTGATAAATTGCATTATTCTAATAAATTTATGCTAGCAAAATTCCCTTTATACTGATTTCTTTGAAACTTTCATTTGAAAATAAGTTTGTTGCTAAAGCAAATTTGAAAAAGAGTGCTCTATTTTCTTATAGGCATTCCGAGATGCATGTTCTATTAAAGAGTTAAAAGCTGCTCATGTTTGATATGATGCAAACCAAATAGTGAAGTATGAAATAAACCAAACAGTAAAGACGAGGCCCATGGATGTCCAGGTGGGCAGAGGTACATGTCATTTAGGTGCCCTTGAATCATTGGTTTTACAGCCTGATTGTGAGCAGTCATTCATTATAAATCATTAGAATTTTAATTTAAAAAATTAGTGTAGGGAGCTGAGTTGGGGAGGGACATTAATATGAGTATTTGGTATTAAGATGAGAGCAGCTCGGTGGGAAACTTCCTAATGGAAATGTCACTGATAGTAATTACCCCTTTCCAGTCAAGCGGCTCTTTGATTTTCCTCTGGCATTAGGGGACCAGGCAGCCTGACAGATACAGTGAAACAAGAGGGTGATTTAGAAAGCTGGAGAATCCAGAAAGCTGGCTAGGGAATTTGGAGACAGCAGTGTAGTTTGATATTTGCATCATTTGAAGGATACACTGGGATATGCTTTTTAATCACTAAACATAAATTCAATGGGGACACATTGGTGTGGCATGGTGAGAAGTGGAGGTGAGGAGTGAGAATGCCAGGAAGCACAGACCCTGCTGACCCAAGGATTTGTACTGGGTGGGGTGCACAGGCAAGTCCACGGTGAAACTAACAGATTGCCAGCTTCTCCGTTCTCCTTCAAGATCCCCCTAGGGCTCCCAGTGCTTGAGAGCGGAGTGCCAATGACCCTGGGAGGAGGTTTTGGAAGATGTATGGCAACATCCTTTTTTGTAGGCAGTATGTTTGTCTTCACTCAATGCTTATGAAATCTTATGTTAATTAAAGTGAATGTGCAAAAGCCTTTAAATATAGTCCCTTCACCACAGTAGTTTTCTTTATGCTTTTTTAAAAAATTAGTTCTGAGACTTCTTAAACCTAGTTCCAGCAACAATCTACTTCCAAAGTACATGCTCACAAGTTCGAAGGGTGAAATTTCAGATGATTACACAGACTCTTGCCAATGGATAAATGTGTTTGCTTTTCATTTCTTAGTTTTCTAGTATTATTATCCCCTGTGCTTCTATAATTTTCTCCACCATAGAAACAGCTCTGTAATCTCAAAATGAAGAGATTGAATGAGAACCCTGGCCCTGGATTTTGTTTTGCTGCTTCAATGGCAGCAACTTTCTTTGTAAAGAGCATGCAGGGAATTGTGTCAGAGGGCTTAAATTATCTTTATTCTCCTGTGATGAGTTAATGATAAGATTGAGTTGTCTGTCTCTGGAATAAATCTCATTTCTCTGAGAACACAAAACATGTACAAAGAAATACATACTTATAAGGTCATATGTAAATATGGCCAATATGCTTAAGAATTTCCATGGGTGAAGTTAGAAAAATGCTTTGAATATACAAATTCTGGGTTCTCAATAAAGAAAATTGCTCCAACTATTGCTCTGTAAAGCTAACCTACTCTGTGTTAACTGGCTGATGTAATGTTCAGGGTCTTTTTTGGTCGATTTCCTAGCAATCAGAGATAACATGACGATTCACCGTATTTGGTTTTTGTGGGTTGGTAATGGTTCAAACACATAGGAGTAATTCAAAGCTTTGCTTTTGTGAGTTCAATAATTCCATCTCCACTTAGAAATGAAATGATAGATTTTTTTTTTAAAAAAGCAACTAAATAATGCATGCTGTGTTGGGATGAGGAGAGTATTGCTAAAATTCACATCAAAAAGCATACTCTATCACACTGCTCGGTTCTCAGAGCTGTTCCATTAGTGCCCCTTTAACATGTAATATTTCCCAATTAAATGTGTTGGTAAGAATTATTCATTTTAATAATTAAAGAGCTTCCCCAGCTCCCTGAAGAGCGTTACCATGGAGGCCCAGCTCCACTGCTGGGAATAATCACAGCATGCTAATGTAAGGAGAGGGTGACAGTTGAATGCTAGGTATTGCCACTGGTGAAACTAACTCAGGGTCCATTTCAATGGCTGGGTCTTGGGACACCTGTGAAGTGACCTTTTGCTATAGCAGATTGTGATGTGAGTTAGCTTTGGGGCTATAATGGAGCATAAAATTTATCAACTATGATGCCTTGACTGTCGTGAGACACTCTAGAATGACATAAGAAGGCTATTGACTGTCTTCAGTGCTACTTAACCATCAGGCAGGGATTCCTTCATTGGGTTTTGTGAGGCCTTAGGGCTACCATAAAGTTCTCCAAACACAGGTGTTTTTCATTTTAAGTTAAAATAAATACACGATTTTGGGACTTTTAAGAAGGGCGGATGCAAAAGGAATTTGACAAGTGATCTTGACCATATGCAACCGTAGATTGCTCTGTTACCAACAGCTATGTTGAATGTGGGTTTTTGGGTAGCAGCAAGACAGTGCCTTCTTGAGTATAAAATGCTGGTAAATGTAACCACAGCTTTAGGGATTTGACAATTCCCAAGCACTTAAGTTCAGATTATAAGAAAGCTATATAGTAAAATAAGACCAAAGACCTCATCCCATTACTGAAAATAATAAGAATAAAGATAATAATATACCACCACTATCTCTCCTCCTGCTAATCATCATAATTTTAAAATCGCTTGTGCTTAAGAGAGGACTTTGTATGGAGCACTGTTCTAAGTACGTTGAATAAATTGATTCATTTAATTACAGTTTACAAATATCAGGTCCTAGATTATGATACTTTGCTGTTTCAATGGCCATCGCTATTTTTACAAGTATTAGCACCATGTCTATGATGATAATACTTTGTTGCTATTCAGTACTACACATCTTTCAAACCACTCTCATATTTATTCATTGATTTTTTTCCCACATTTTTATTGGTGCCTTATAGTTGTACATAATGATGAGATTTGTTACATATTTGTACATGCACACGGTATAACAATACAATTTGGCCAATATCCCTCCCCAACACTTCCACCCTCCCTGTACACCTCCCACTCCCTGGTCCCTTTTCTACTGATCTCCCTTTGATTTTCTTTCTTTTTATTTATATATTTTGGTTCATTGTACACAAAGCAGAATCATACAATTTGTGTATTCTTACTTATACATAGGGTAATGATGTTTGTCTCATTCTGTTATCTTTTTATTCATTGATTTGATCATTACAACAAAACATTGAGGTAAACATATTTTGTGGTAATTATACAGAGATACGGGATTTCCAAGGTTCTACAGCTCATCTTGAATTCCTAGAATTTTCAAATTGGAGGTATTTTACAGATTTTATTTATTTTTTACCAGTGAGAAAACTGATTTAAGGAGATTAATAGTATTACCCCTTAGTTTTGGGTAAAGGTTAAGGTTTGAATGGGAGGTGTCTCCCAAAAGCTCACATGTGAGACAATGCAAGAAGGTTTGGAGGAGAAATGATTGAATCATAGCATTAACCTAGTCAGTGGATTAATCCCTGATGGGATTAACTAAGTGGTAACTGGAGGCAGGTGGGGTGTTGCTGTAGGAAGTGGTTCACTGGGGGTGTGGCTATGGGATATATATTTTTTATCTGGAGAGTGCAGTCTCTCTCTGCTTTCTGATTATCAAGAAAGCTGCTTCCTTCCACCATACCATATGATGTTCTGCTTCACCTCTGAGCCCTGGGGAATGGAGTTGGCCTTCTAATGAACTAAGACCTCTGAAACCGTGACCCCTCAAATAAACTTTCCCTTCTCTACAATTGTTCTGGCTGCGTCCTTTAGCCAGAGTAGCAAAAAAAGTGAACTAAAACAGGTTGCAAAAGGACACTCCTGGAACAAAAGCTGAGGCAAAGTCGATTCTCTAAAGAATTTTCATTTTTCCCATCTTGGAATAACCAAGAATATGAAAACAATGAAGGAAGACAAAAAAGGGTCAGAAAAGGGGAGAGAGAATTACCCGTTATTATGGTTTGGATATAAAGAAAGGTCCTATGCTAATGCAGGGATGTTTGGAGATAAATGATTGGATGGTGAGAGCCATACCCTAATCAGTCCATCCTAGTTTGAATGGCCTGGGTGGTAACTGTGGACAGGTGGAATATGACTGGAGCGGGTGGGTCACTGGGGGTGTGCCCTAGAAGGGTTCATCTTCCCTGTAGCCTCTTTCACTCTCCTCTATCTTCTTCCTGGCTGCCTTGGGGACAGCAACTTGCCTCCCAGATGTTCTATCTCACCTTGGGCCCAAGCAATGGAGTCAGCCCACCATGAAGTAAACCTTTGAAACCACGAACCAAAATAAACTTTTCCTCCTCTAAGTTGCTCTTATCAGATATTTTATTCAGAGTCGCTAAGCTGACTAAAACATCTGTCATTGTTTTTTTTTAAATATTTTTTATATGTTGATAGACCTTTACTTTATTCATTTATTTATACGTGGTGGTGAGAATTGAACCCAGTGCCTCATGCATGCTAGGCAAGCGCTCTACCGCTGAGCCACAACTCCAGTCCCTGTCATTGGTTTTTGACACACTGCCTGCAACAGGATAGAACTCAGCACTTTCTGGGTTCACAGACAAGGGATGGAGGATGGTGAATTCCTCCACAGGATTCCACGCTGTAACTGACCCATTTTGGAGTGGCTTTCTCAGAGTTTTTTGCTCGCACTTGTGGGTAGTCATGATGCAATTGTGATGTGTGAAAGGACGGCTGAGAAGCCTGGGCGATGGGAGCCAGCTGCCACCGCTCCTCCAGGATGGATCTAATTCTCCATCTGTCAGCAGGCCTCACCACCATCTTCTCCATAATCCAGAGCCTATCTTGACAGATGGTTCTTACATGGTATTATGGTTTTTGTTTTTCAGGAAGCTTTCTGGTTATAGTTAACATTTTAGGTATATAGTTAACTTGGAGTTAACATTTTAGCTAAGTCTTCCGCTATTATTGTGATACTGTGACATAACAAGAAATCTGTATTTGGTATTTGTCCCCAGTTCCTGGCACAAAGCTTTGAAAATCTTTGTAATTTCCTGAGGGATAAAAGAATCTTTTGTTATTTAACCCCTTTCAGTCATACTTGAGTTTATGCTACTCAGATGACTCTTGGAGGGCCCCAAGACAGTTTCAGGATGGTGGCTGGAAGCCAGAGGAACCATTCATGTTAGAGGGATGAAAATTATAACCCCTCATCCCCTGATCTCTAGGGAGGAGAGTGGGGCTGGAGATTGAATTAATCACTAATAGTCAATGGTTTAATTAATCAAACTTAAATTATAGATCTTCCATAAAATTACTAAACCATCTGGTTCAGAGGGCTTCTGGATGGATGAATCTGTTGTTCTGGAAAAGTGACCACACAGAAGCTATGTATACTCTTCCCCTGTATATTTCCCCTTTGGCTGTTCCTGAGTTGTATTCTTTATATTAAAACAAACAAAAAACAAAACAACAATAAAAACTCCAAACACACCCAGTAAATGTATATAAAGTCTTTCCCTGAGTTTTATGTGCTCTTGAAACAAATCATTGAAAGAGGACACAAGAGCCTCTGATTTATAACCAGTTGGTCAGAAGTACGAGTGGTCTCGAAATGAGGCTGACACCTGAAGAGGGGGCAGAATTGTGAGACTGGGCTCTTAATCCTTGGGGTCTGTGCTGACTCTAAGTTGTTAGTGTTAGGATTGAATTGAGTCAGGAAAGATGTTTGAGTGGATCTAGGCAGCAACCCTTGACCCCTCCATAGCTCAGAAAGGAAGCAGTGAAAGAACCGCTAACCAGAGAGGGGGTGACAGAATAAATAGTCTAAAATTCAGTACTGGAAAGCTTGAGACTTGGAGGAACTTGGAGTTTAGTTACTGGAACAGAAAATAAGGACAGAATTCCTTGACCCCAAACCCTGACCATGGTGCAACAAAGAACAAAGAGGGAGAAGAGCCCATGCGCACTTCCTCAAGAACTGGAAAGAAAAGCAGACCAATTTAAAAGGGAATAGGAGTAGCAAAGACAGTGAAGCAGATCACACAGGTTAGCCCAAATTGTGGGCTGAAACCTGTGTGCCTGCAGGGCAGCAATTTTGTAGAGTCCACAGCTAGCCAGTCTCCATAGAAAAAATCAAATCAATACAGCTTCTCCCCAACATCAGATAATAACAAATAAAACCAGAGGGAATAACTCTGAAATGGGTTGTCTCAACAATCCATCCAAAAGGAATTTGTAGAGGGATTTCTGCTAACTGGAAGTTACTGAAACCCCTTCACCATTACCATGGACAAGGAGAGTGAGTGGAGCTGACCTGAGAGCAAATCACTCCTGGGGAGTGCTAACCCCAACCCAGTGCTCCCCACAGCTGTTGCAGAAGCAAAGGGAAAGACAGACAGACTGCCATTCTACCCCCATCAAGATAATGGGCAAAATCCTTGTGAGCCGCATCAGACAGGACACAGATTTCTGTGCCATAGATGGCCCACAGAGAGCCAGTACCCACAGGCCCATAGTTGCAGATTGCCACCAAGTGACAGTACTGCTCCATAGAAGTCTTAGCAGAGGGGAGTAGGTGCCTAGTGATTGACAACCATCTGCAGGAGGAGCTCAGATGCAGGCAGGCCAACTGATGCTGTACCTCAGTCACAGGGACAGTATCCAAGTAATCTACATTAGCCAGGGTGGAAGCTTCTGCACCACAAATCACCCACAGAGAGCCCTCAGACCTGGGGCCCACAATTGCAGACAGCCTCCCAGCTATATGCCACCTTAAAGGAGGCCCTGTGGAGGGCAGCGGTGCACAGCATCCCACAGCAATCAGCAACAGCACTGAGTCCTGCATTCTAGGCTTCTGTACCCAACAGAAACAGTCAGCAGATATAGCACAGCACCCTCCAAGCACATAGGCTAGGGTCCTTGAATTGATGAAAAAGAACCAGTTGTTAGCCGGGCGCGCTGGCTCATGCCTGTAATCCCAGCACTTGGGAGGCTGAGGCAGGAGGACTGAGAGTTCAAAAGCCAGCCTCAGCAACTTAGCGGGCTCTAAGCAACTGAGTGAGACCCTGTCTCTAAATAAAATACAAAATAGGGCTGGGGATGTGGCTCAGTGGTTGAGTGCCCCTGGGTTCAATCCCCAGTACCAAAAAAATAAAAAATAAAAAATAAAAAAAAAGAACCAGTTGTTAAGAAAACTACAGAAACCAGGGAAGTAATTCCTATGCCCCACAACCTCTAGGGGAATCCACAGCTGTGAGTCCTAGAGTTGCCAGTTAATTCAATTCTTATTCTGGTGAGTGCACCCACAGAAGGCAATTCCTGAAGATAAACCTTGCACACACAATGGAAGTACACACACAGGAGCTGAGAGATGAACAACCCACAGATACTAGCCCTGTATGCCTAGAAACCCTAGAAATCTGCAAGTTAGGCATTCCAGAGAGGGCAATGGCCCTACACCCACCCACAGGCCGCCAAGCACCGCATCAAACAGAGTACAATACCTTTATCTTAGACTGTCACACCCTGCACTCTCTGAAATATATACGGGGTAGCCCACACTGAATGTGACAGAACTTTTCTTCAGGAGAGCACAGAAGATTACATCCTAAAAGAGAATAATGAGCTGCTAAGTCACAGACAATTAAGTTCTATCTCCTCAGATTGAACAGAAAATTAATAGGTACTGAGACACACCAAAGTTTGGAGGGAGTCTCTTAGAATTATCAGAGCATTAGTATCAGAGCAAAGTATCAGAACATTAGTACAATTTCAAACTTGGATTAGAGGAACTGTGAAGAACATTTTCAACAACTTTTTCCCTTATGATTTAATAGAACATGGTTTTGTTCTGAAGTGATTGCAGTTAATAAGGTTTAGTATCTCCTATCAAAATGGTGCTGATATTGGGAAAAGTAGATGATACACCTTGAGTGGGAGTATCAATACCTGGAATTTGGCTAGCCTGGGCACTTAAGAGAAAGTAACTCAATATATAGTTCTTTGCAAGAAAAAAAATAAATAAAAATAGAAGAGATAATCATCTCGGCAGAAGGATAGACACACAAATATGAAAAAGCAAGAAAAAATATCACCCAAAGAGCCCACAACTCTTCATTGACACCACACAGTAGAAAATGTTGAAGACAGAGTTTGGAATATACATAGTTAAAATGTGCTAAAAAAGAAGAGGCAAGGAATTAACTTAGAAAATACAGAAAGTGAGGAATAATTTCAAAGAAGAGAAAGAGATTTGGAGAAAGAAACAAACAGAAATCCTGGAAATGAAAAAGTCAATAAATCCAGTTAAAAATTTAGTTGAAAACATCCCCAAAAGAAGACCACATAGAATACAAATTCTCAGACCTTGAAGACAAAGTATATAATCTTGAAAATAAAGTTGACAATGGAGAAAAGATGTTAAGAGACGATGACCAGAATATTTAAGAAATCTGGGATCACATCAAGGGACCAAATATAAAAATTATTGGCATGAATGAAAGCACTGAAATACAAAATGAAGAATGCACAAATTTTTCAATGAAATAGTATCAGAAAAATATCCAAACTTAGAAATGAGATGGAAATCCAAACTTAACTCATTCATGTTAACAACACTCAAGCAACAAGGGATAGAACAAACTTACCCCAATATTGTAAAGGCTACGTATGACAAGCCCAAGGTCAATATCATACTGAATGGAAAAAAAAAAAACCCTAAAAACATTTCCTCTAAAATCAGAAACAAGACAAGGAAGTCCATTCTTAACACTCCTATTCAACATAGTTCTTAAAACTATAGCCAGAACAATCAGGCAAGAAAAGGAAGTTAAAGGGATGCAAATAGGAAAAGAAGTCAAATTATCTCTGCTGATGACATGATTCTTATATCTAGAATACCCCAAAACTCCCCTAGAAGATTTCTAGAGCTGATCAACAAATTCAGCAAAGTAGTATGGTACAAGATGAGCCTCCATAGATCAGTAACTTTCCTATACTCCAATAATGAACCTGCTGAGAAAGAAATTAGGAAATCTATTCCATTCACAATAAACTGCCCCTCTCTCAATACTTGGGAATAAATATAACCAACGAGGTGAAAAATCTCTACAATGAAAACTATAATGTATTGAAGAAAGAGAAGCTGAAGCCCTTAGAAGATGGAAAGAACTCCCAAGTTCTTGCATTAATATTGTCAAAATGGCCATTATATGGAATCAATGCAATTCTCATCATAGAACCAATGACATCCTTCACAGAACTAGGAAAAAGCCAGTCCTAAAGTTCATTTTGAAGAATAAAAGACCCAGAATAGCCAAAGCAATCCTGAGCAAGAAGAGTGATGCTGGAGGCTTCACAATACCTAATTTCAAATTATACCTCAGAGCTATTGTAAGAAAAACAGTATAACACTGGCATAAAAACAGACTTGAAAACCCATGGAATAGAATAGAAGACAAATAGACAAACCAACATAGATATAGTATCTTATACTTTCATATAGTATCTTATGCTTTCCAAAAGTGCCCAAAAATATATGTTGGAGAAAAAATTGCCTTTTTGACAAATGGTGCTAGGAAAACTGGATATCCATACATAGGTTAATGAGTCTAGATCTCTATCTTTCAGACTGCCCAAAAATCTACCCAACACGGATCAAAGACCTAGGAAGTAGACCAGAAACTTTGTAACTACTAGAAGAAAGCATAACATGGGATCAACACTCCAATCCATTGGCACAGGCACCAACTTCCTTGACTCCTAAAGCTCAAGAAATAAAACAAAGCAACAATAAGTGGGATGGTACAAACTAAAAAGCTTCTACATAACAACAGAAACAATTAAGAGCATGAAGAGAGAGCCTAGAGAATGGGAGAAGATCTTTGGTATATAGTTCTCTGACAGGGAATCAATAATCAGAATATATAAAGAACTAAAAAAACTTAACACATACAAAAATCCAAATCAATAAACAGGCAAAAGAACTAAACAGACACTTCTCAAAATAAGATATATAAATGGCCAACAACTATAAGAAAAATTGTTCAAGATCCCTAGGAATCAGGAAAATACAAATCAAACCTACACTGAGATATCATCTCACTCCAGTTAGAATGGCAATCATGAAGAATTCAAACAATAATAATTGCTGGTGAAGATGTGGGGAAAATGTTGTACTCATACATTGTTGGTAGGATTGCAAGTTAGTACAGCTTTGGAAAGCAGTATAGAGTTTCCTCAAAAAACTAGGAATGGAACCACCATATGACCCAGCTCTCCCACTCCTTGATATTTAGATATTTAGAACTAAAATCAGCATATAATAGTTATACAGAAATGTCAATGTTTATAGGAGCAACAATTCACAAAAAGCTACATTATGGAAGCAGCCCAGATGTCCATTAATGGATGAGGAGATAAAGAAAATGTGATATATATACACAATGGAGTTTTACTTAGCCACAAAGAAGAATGAAATTATGGCATTTGTTGGCAAGTGGATGAAAATGGAGAACATCATCTAAGTGAAATAAACCATACTCAGAAAGCCAAGTGTCAAATTTTTTCTCTCATATGCAGAAGCTGGAGCAAACTAGTTTAAAAAAATGAGCATCTCATGAAAATAGAAGGGAGATCAGTGGAGTAGAGAAAGGGGATAGATGGGGATGGAGGAAGGACAGGAAAAGGGAGAAACTACAGAATCAAAGTGACCAAATCATACTATGTACACATGTGATTATACTACAGGGAATTTCACCTTATGTATATCAACATGGTACCAATGAAAGAAACTATAATTAGAAGGAAGACCAGTAGGGTAGAGGAAAGGGAAGAGCAGATGGGAGGAGCAATGATAAAAAGGAAGAACTGGGGACAGAGGTGGAGCAAATTATATATGACGTATGTCAAAATGAAACTCAATATTGTGGAACTATAATTCACCAATAAAAACAAAAAAGTTTACCCATTTGATACTTGCAATGTTAGAAAGAAAAAAAACCCCACATACTTGGTGTTGGAAATAGTGTTGGGAGAAAAAATAGATTTTAGGCTTGTAGTCATAATTGGCAGTATATGGATATGACCTAATGATTTTAAAATATATGAGTTAATAAATTTTAATATACCACATACTCATAATGTTTGCAGCACCCTGAACTAAAGGAAGAGTCACCCTAAATAAGTAAAAAGGAAGAGAGACACCACTCATGGTTTGTCCCTTAAGTCCCTCTGTGTCCCAGTCACACTGTTTGCACATTCCCAGGTAATTATGGATTTCTACTTATCTGGCTGACTTAATTAGGACATATTTGGTTGCAAGAAATGAAACCCTTTCTAAAATGAATTAAATTTTCACAAATGAGTGATTCATTTTAAGGCTACGACAAGGATTTTCAAGATAACCTATGGTTGGGAAATGAAGTGTGCCCTCTTATGGGACTTGGAAATATTAAGTTAGGGTGTGGAATTCTCTCTTTTTCTTTCAAGATTCTCATTGTATTTGGGGGCTGCCTTTCATGGGGCATCCATAGACTGTCTTCTGCTGCTGGCATGGTCAGTAGCTGCTTTCAAATGATAGCTTAAACTCCCAAATTTCCTATATTGTATAATCTGGTGCTAGCAGTCAGTTGAATTGAACTCTCTATATTAGTTGCTCTTCCTAGTTTTAAGAAAAAGAAACCACCATGACTAATTTAAACAAAAAAGAAGCTTACTGGATATTAGGGAACTTACAAAATTGATGAAGAGGCTTGGAAAGCAGTGAGGAGGAAAAAAAAAAAAAAAAAGGAAACTACCCAACCAGCAGTATAGTCAAGGTCACGCACAAAGCTGGTCCTGTGAGGTCACCTTCCTGCTATCAGGCACTCACAACTTGAACCATTGACACTGGTGGCATTGGACTCTGCTGTTGCTGCTCCCACTGAGGTCCACTTCAGCCCTTGCAATGGTTAATTTGAATTGTCAACTTGATTGGATTAAGAGATGCCAATGATTAAGAGACTTCTGGGTTTGACAATGAGGGTGTGTCTAGGAATGATCAGCTTGTGGGATGACGAACTGAAGTGAAGACCCTCCCTACGTGTGGGCAGCACCATGCTCGAATGGAATAAAAGTTGGAAGAACAAGGAAGCAACAGCAGATGCAAGTTCAATTTTTCTTGAATGGGTTCTTGATTGCTGCTGCCATCACCAGAGGATATCAGACTCTTCTTCACTCTTCCAAAGCACACTCTGCCAGTGATTCTCCAGAAGCCTTCAGTCTCAGACTAGGGCAACACCATTGATCGCTCTTGTTCTGAGACTTCAGCCTCTTGGATTGTGCAGCTACTGGTTCCTCCAGCTCTCCAGCCTGTAGACAGTCATTGCGGACTATCTGGCTTCTGGTTGTGTAAGCCAATCTAATAAGTTCCCTTTCTATAATCATACTTCCTGTTGATTCTGTTCCTCTGGAGAACCCTGACCAATACAGCCTTTATAAAATAAAACTCTCTAATGTCCTGGCAACTTCTGTATCACTAGGTTCCAATTCAAAGTCCAGAACAGATTTTCTGATAGGTTGAGACTAGGTCATGTGCCAATTCCTTGGTCCCAAATGAGGCTTGGAAAGCAATTGTTAGGTACTTTCAGATTCTATAGTGGAAAGATGGGTGTATGTCCTACCAGGTCTCATAAACTAGGAAGTTCCTCAAAACTAAGACGGGAATTTAGATTCTGGGCAAAAGAAAACAAACTGTCACTAGATACTGACCTATTTCATTACACCTGAAGGAATATGAGCAGTCTATTTTGAGTCAGACATGTATGTGTGGACCAAATGACGGTGGCCAGAAGGCAAAATTCCTTTGTACTTAAAATTGAGCTGTCCAGGGCTTTGAGTGTGCAGTTGCTTCTCTAAGAAGTGGGGCATGTGAGATCATGGTGAGGTAGTAGTTCCTTTTCTTCTTCTGTGACTGGCTCATGATTGGTGTCCTAAGATGATCTGGTGACTTGAATCCTATACTACCCAACTCTGATTACTTGCTATCTTGCCATTTATTTCATTAATACACTTGCATGTCTATTTCCCATTAGTGGGACAGCAGTGGTTATTTTGGGGTATTTGATGGACAAATTCAAGTCTACTTCTCACCTGGATATCTGAAATTATAACTCCTAATATTCAGCAAAGTGGACCTAGCAAAACGACACTTTGGAACTTTGACAAAGATCTTGTTGGTACAATCCTTGAGAACACCTACCTATTTGAGATATGTGAAGTGTAAAAATGGGAAAAAAGTCTTTGTAAAGTTAAAGTACCACTAAATATTTATTACAATTACTTCTCATCCAAAAATATATATTGAATGTCTACCAGATGCTAGGGACTGTGTCAAGCTTCACTGAAGTTGGTTTTGCTTTTCTTAGTATAGGGAGTATAGCTCATGATAAATTAAACTAGATCTCTCTCAGTGGATGCCAAATGACCAACAAAAGACATATAAGGCCATACAAAGGCCAAGTTTAGCTTTGTGTTTCTGTAATTCGAATATTTGGGATTCAAATATGGGGAGATTGACTCTTGAGTCCAAAATTATAGCCTCTGTCTCAAGAGAGTTTTACATTTTTAATAAGGAATTTTTCATAAGTTTTACAATTTAATAAGGAATTATGAAACTTTCTGGAGGTTTTGTTTTAGGTTCTGAATTTTAACAAGTACAGTTGGGTATTTGTTCTGAATTAGGTAAATGATGCTAGGAACAATTATGTTTAATGTTTTACTGTTACTTGCACTTTATAGGAGGAAAAAGAAATACCAAAGTTGATAGGGAATAAAAAAGTTCATAAGAAACAAAAAACAAATAAGAATGGATATTATATGAAAACCCCATCTTGATGAGTGGAAAGAGTGGTAGGATTTTCTTAATTACATACAGTCAAATATAAAAAGTATGAAACTGGAATATTAAACATGAAAATATTTGAGCCTTAGAAGGAGAGTGCAGAAGTTTAAGAATGGGGAAATTGGTAAAGAATACCAAAGATCATTTTATCATCATCTGTTTTACTAGTTCTCACTATGATCTGTGTTCACATCTAATCTCTCCTTTTGAAGGTTGTTGTATCTCAGAAAGATGCTGTAGTTGTTTTTGAGAACAGATTGCTGGGGAAGTTTTGGTTGACAACACTGTCACATGTGAGAGGTATCAAAATAAATCATTCTCTTGTATACCATTTTAATAATATTTTAATAAAGAGCCATGATGACATATGAAATAGTAATTTGCACATCAGTACGATTAAGACAGATCACTGTAAAATAATCTCATTTATCTTTAGGGGAGCTGAGTTTTCTCTACAAGGGAAGTAGAGATAGCTTGGAACCATATGAAAATGGAAAAAAGTCTTTGTAAAGTTAAAATATCACTAAATAATTACTTATTACAATTACTTCTTCTCATCCAAAATATAAATATATATATAAGATGTCTATCAGATGTTAGGGACTGTGTCAGGCTTCACTGAAGTTAGTTTTTCTTTTCTTATTTTAGGGAGTACAAGAGGTATTCTATGGATAGTCTGCTGGAAGAAGATCTCCCTGCAGGCATTCTTATTTAACAAGAGGATATGGGTGGACAAAGTCCTCATCGTCAGATTGAAGCCAAGCAAACTTACCATCCAACTGAAGTCTTAAAGGCAAGGATCATCCAACTTTCCATAGAGGACCAGAAGTGTACCCAAGGGCTATCTCAACTCTCTAGCTTTGCCTTTAGAGCTCAAAAGTAGCCATGGAAATGAATGTGACTGTTTCTATAAAATTTTATTTATGGACACCGAAATTTGAATTCATATAATTTGCATCACAAACATTATTATTCTTTTGATT
The DNA here is from genome assembly GCA_020662805.1 of Glaucomys volans. Classification (NCBI taxonomy): domain Eukaryota; kingdom Metazoa; phylum Chordata; class Mammalia; order Rodentia; family Sciuridae; genus Glaucomys; species Glaucomys volans. The sequence goes on from JAJEJO010001223.1 coordinate 54,037, forward strand.
TTTTTCAACCATTGAAACATGGAGAATTCATTCCTAGGTTTATTGGCTGTACAAAAAATGATTGTGGGTTAGATGATTTGGCCTTTGGGTTTACCAACCCTGTTTTAAAGTGTCCTATCTCTTTCCTTCTTTCATAATTTCCAAACTAATTAAGATTAAATACATTTTTTTTTTCAGGAGGCCTGTCAGATTTTCTGTTGTGTCACAACTTTGTTTAAAAATATTATGGTCTAACCTTATATGCCTCATTCCCATTCAGGTGCAAACATCTTCAATATACAGTGTCAAGAATGTGAGATGCAGATAAGACCTGTCAGAGTTGATAGTTCAGTATCTAACTATTTTCTTTCACATTATTTAATTGATCTTTTCTTTCCCCAGTTTCAAAACATAATTCCTAATGCCTTTCCTACCTTTTCATTTTAAATCTAATTTGTATGGGACATATATCATCTTCTTTGGAAAAGATATTTGCCATGACTTAAACGGTCCCTCTGTTTGCTCTTGGTTTCTTACTTCTGAAATCAGAGAACACACATTTTAGTCCCAGATGAATAATAGGAAAAAAAAAAAAAGTAAATGGAGTTGAACATCAGCCAAAATAAGTCTTTGCATAAAATGCCCAAATAATTTCCCCAGCTTTGTCTGCTCTATTAATTTTCTGCCAGTTGCTTATTTTCTCACAAATCCTGTACATGCAAAAGCAAGAGCAGCAAAAGCTCATATTTGAACTAGATAAGCTGAAAAAATGCAGCCATTCTTGTTATCATTATAAAAAAGCTTTTTAAATTCAATTTAACCCATAATGAGAGTAGACAAATGCATTTTTCCATAGATAGTGCTGTGTAGACCAGGGGATTTGAAATGTCTGTATCATGGAGTATAAAACCTGTAGGGAATTTGCCATTTAGAAATACTCCCAAATATATTTAGGTAAAAAATAATAAATGTGCCATGTGGCTTGGTCAAGAGGGTAACATCATTGGTTGACAAAAAATATCCTAGGTGGCTCCTTTTATTCTTTATTTGAAGAAGTTTGAGCCTCTCTGAAATTCTTCCCAACCTCAAAGGACTTCTCACGCATGCTGTCTTTTGCATTTCCATTTTAATACCATGTGGCATCTTTGCTTGGTTTGCTGAAGCCTATGAGCACAGCTAAGGTTAGCTCCTGCTAGCCTCAGGTCTCAGCGCCTGTGGGTAGAATGCCTTGCTGTTTATCCTCTGTTGTTTCTGAGAATCCCAAATATCCCATTATTTATGGGTGGAAAACATTTTTTGCCCCATTTTTTCCTGTGTTGCAAAGCAGTTTCCTATCTACTCAGTTTCTTATCAAATATATATAATTCTTTTATTTTAAATAATGTTTATTGCAGCCCATTTCTCACCTTAGGACTCTGGAATTGATCCATGAGTCAGACACCAACATATAATCATCCTTCCCTCAGTAAGAACCCAATGACCTTAAAACCAAATGTATGCACCTTAATTCTCCCTTCTCTTCTCTTGGCATGAATTGCTCTCCCTAAACTTTCTCATACACTCATTCTTCCAGATCCTGGGCCAGGCAAATCCCAGATGTCCCACTAAAATTAGCTCAATGGAATGGACTTCCATTCTAGGGCTTCTGCAAATAAACACATATGATAGCCAGAGTGAACTGCACAAATGACAGAAGTTGTAGGTAGGTGTTCAGAGAGAACACATGATTATGTTGTCAAAGGAAGAGTCTATTAGAATTTAGGGTTTGAGCTGGACTTTGAAAAATGAATAGTCAATGTCTTTCTTTGGTGGTGTTCTTATTTACATTGTAGGAGTTCATTGTCCAAGTGATACCGCCATTTACCGGTGACGAGTTCTGCTTCCTCAGGTGTTGAAGTATAACACCAGAGAAGCACACCAAGGCAAGCATGTTAAGCAGGTTTTATTTAAAAGTAGTAACACAGACTTCTCCCAGGAGGAAGAAGGGGGGCCATGGCTGATGTTCTAGAATCCCCGAGAAGTGAGTGCGCCCTACATCGTTTATAGGTTAGAGTCTTCTTTGTTCTGTTCTGTTTCCTCTGACCCTTGTCTATCTCTCCTTCCTGCCTAGGTGACTAGGCCCCAGTGACACAGCAAAAAGGCGAGATGCAAAAGCTGAGAAGTGGATGGGCAGGTGGAGTGATAGAAGGTAATGGCTCAGGGGGCATTAATTAGCAACCCTTTGCCTGTAGCCCTCGATAAGGGCAGGGAGATTTGGTAATCAATGGGCTCTGGAGATCCTTGACATTACTTTCTCCCAAGGGCAGTCTCCAACTTCCAGATGCAGATGGCTTTCATGGCCTCCATTTTCTCCATTTGATCAGATTTCCTATTCTACACTAACTGCCTGTCCCCAATTCTAGCTTCACACGCATGGAGCTCATTTAAGTGGACAGATCATCAGGAGATAAATAATAGATGTTTCCAAAAAAATCAAAACAAAACAAAACAAAAAACATGAAGCAATGAACAGAAATGTAGAAGAAGAAGTCAGGGGGAAAATGTGTTTCCTATGTGTTGGTGCATTTCTCAGGATATGAATCAAGGTGAGTACCATGCCTTGCAGCATGCTTCAATTACCTCTGTAGAAGACATGAGTATGAGTTTGTATGCAGGAAAGGCTTTATGGAAAAGGTGGGAATTGAGAAGTTTCTGAAGGTTCAAGAAGCTTTGACCAATCTAATTCATAAAATTTGTACGAAAAAGTTTTTTTGAATATCACCAAGATGAAATTTGGGGTGAAAGTTTTTTGCTTTTGCTTAAATACCTTTCTGTTAAGTAGAGTTTTAATATCCATCAGATGGGTTGATTGGGTTGATTTTGTTTTTGACTGAAAAGGGGCATTTATAGCTGTGGTTTTCCAAAACAGAAAAGAGAAATGAAGTACAAGAAGTTGCATTTTCCAGTTATGATTTACATTGTTAAGTTTGTATTGCGCCAAAGACAATGAAGAGATAGTGACAGTCTTTAGGAGGTGGGTAATTTTAGGTAAGGTCCTGAAGGTGGAGTCCTCCTTACGGGATTAGTATCCTTATAAGCAGAGGAGAAAACTGCAGAATTCTCCACCAACTTTCCAACCATGTGAAGAAACCCGAGAAGGTAGCTATCTGTAGGCTAGGAGGAGTGCCCTTGATGGTAACTGAGTCTTCAAGCACCTTGATCTTGGATTCCTAACCTCCAGAACTGTGAGAAATAAATGTTATGCTGCCTGAGTGACATTTATTTTGTCAGAGTAGTCTGCTATGGTTTGCATGACCCCTCTAAAACTCATATAGAAATTTAATTGCCATTGAAACAGTATTAAGAAATGGGAACTTTAAGTGGTGATGAGGTTATGTGGGTCATGCCCCTCAAAAATGGATTAATACAATTATCGTGGGAGTCAGTTCATTTCTCAATTCTTGATCTTCTGCTGTGAGCATGAAGAAATTTTTTTGATAAAGCATAAAGGATTTATTTATTGAAATGAAAGTATGATCCAGGGAGAACATGAAGAGACTGTTCCAGGACAGTGATTTTTATGGCCTGCTTGGGAGTCTCTGACCCAAAATGAATCCTAAATGAATAGGACAGTTACCCTGGTTGTAGCATGAAGTTGTACACCAGATAGTGGTACCAACCATGCTCTTGGATTTCCCAGTCTTACGGGACTGTAAGCCACATAAACTTCTATTGTCCATAAATTACTCAATCTGTTATATTCTGTTATAGCAGCAGAAAATGGACTAACACAAAAAACTGGTATCAAGAGTATGGTATCAAATATCAAGCTATTGTGATATACATACACTAACTTGGAAAGAACTCAAGGAATGGTACTGAGTGAAAGATCATATAATGTATGGTTTTGTTCACGTAACATTTCTGAAATGACAAAATTATAGAAATGGAAAATTTATTAGTGATGAATAGGGATTAGAGATGGTGAGGGGAAGGGAATGGGTATGTCTCTAAAGGGAAATATTTGCAGTTCTGTATTTTGATTATGACAGTACATAAACAATTTTTGATAAAATGACATAGAATTATATTTACATAGTATACTAATGTCAATATCTTAGGTTTGATATTATACTACAATTATGTAAGGTATAATCAATGGGGAAAATTAGGTGAAGAATATATGGGACTTTTTTGTATTGTTTTTATAATTTCCAATGAAATCTGTAATTATTTAGTCTATGTACTCAGCCTGAACTCAAATTGCAGAAAATTCAAGGAATCAGTATGAACTTTATGTACTTGTTTCTTTCATTATTAGATTTTAGTTGTACATACTTTTATTTTTTTATATCTTCTTAAAATGATGACCCTTTTGTTATTATGGAATGTCTCTATCCTTGTGTGTGTGTGGTCTTTTTGTCCTTTCATTCTATTTGTGTCTTTGATATAAAATGTGTTTCTGTAGACAATACTTATGGGATCTTGTTTTTATCTAGTCTTGCAATCTCTGTCTTTTGATTTAAGCATTGAGTCCATTCATATTTGATGTAATGAATGTTATCGCTGTATTTACAGCTTCCCTTTTGCTATTTGTTTTGTAAACATCTTATTTAATTTCTCTCTTTCTCTTCAATTCTTATTCTGTGTTAACAAAACTTTTTGCGTATCATTTCAATTTCTCTTTTAATTAAAATTATAGTGTTTTTTCTTTTGTTGTTCTAAGCATTACAATATGCATCTTAACTTTTAACAATCTACTCAGGTTGGCTCAATTTCAGGTAAAATAAAGCAACTTTACTCCAACATAGCTGCTGCTTCTCCCATTTTTGTCTACTATCATGACCATTTATTTTATATTATATATTTTATTTTATATATAATAAATTCTATAATAATGTTGTAATTATTGATTTCCTCATCTCATGATTCTAAGTTAAATCAAGAGAGATAAAGAAACAATATATATTTATACAGTCATATATATATGTATATATATTTACTAAATTTGTTGATCTTTATTTCTTCCTACATTATTGACTCTGGTGTCATTTTCTTTCAGCATGAAAGATGTTATTTACTATTTTTTAAAGCAGGTCTACTAGAAACAATTTTCCTTTTTTTTTTTTTTTTAACTTGGAATGCCTTATTTTCCCATTCATTTTTAAAGATTGGTTTACCAAATATAGACTTCTTGGTTGACAGGTTTTTCTTTCAGTACATATGGCCTTTGACTTTTGATAGTTAAACTGATAAGTTTTCAACTTTACATTGATGTGAAAGTGATGCACATTCAGTAGGAACTGTACTTCAAATTTTGAAATTTGATCTTTTTCTGAGGTAGTTATATAAGGGTGTGTAGATTGCTTATCTAGTCCTGTGACTTTCTCATTTCCTATTTTCTCACTGGATCTATTTTAAACCCAAATATAATTTAATCACTGCAAGCTGAGAATTTATACTTTAAATTTAACTGTTATTATCTAGGTCAATGGAGATGAGCAAAGGTGTGATAATATCCAAATATTGGGTGAAAGGAAAATAATAGATGCAGTTGAATGCACTTTTGTTTTTTTTTGATACCAAGAATTGAACCCAGGGGTGCTTAACCACTAAGCCACACCCCAACCCTTTTTTATGTTTTATTTAGAAACAGAGTCTCATTGAGTTGCTAAGTGACTTGCTAATCTGCTGAGGCTGGCTTTGAACTCATGATACTCCTGCCTCAGCTTCCCAAGTTGCTGGGATTAGAGATGTGTGCCACCATACCCCACAGTTGTGCTCTTTTTTTTTGTATTTAAATTGGAAAATAATTTTTTTTTCACGCAAGTAACAGGTTTTAGCTACCAATATCGAACTGTATTTATATTTATTTAAATTGTTCTTGAGTTTCCTTTAAGGCATTGATCACCATTTTACAGATGAAGAAACTGTGGCTGAGAGAAGGACAGGCATATAAAAATGGATATGATGCAGAGCATAGACCCAGATGGTCTGACCCTCAAGACGATGTTCATATAGTATGTGACCATGTGTTCTGGAAATTTACAGTATTGTTTCCAAGTGGGAGTAATACAATTTTTAGAGGTGAGACTTTTTCATTTCCCTTTTTCCTTTCCTGTTGAACTTGCAGCATTGCTCCTGAGACTGATAAAATGAATCCACTCATTACAGTTCTAGCCTATTCTACTTTGCTGCAACTTCCCTGGGGCAGAGTGGTAATTGCTTTTACATACTTTATAGCTCTGCTTTACTTGAGAAGACAAAATGTATAAACACAATTGCTTTACAGTCACTTAAATACAGGTAATCTTCCCTTTGCCTTCCAAGTATTGGAAGTGCTTAGGTAAACATCTGTTACGGTTTAGATATGAGGTGTCCCCCAAAAGCTCACATGTGAGACAATGCAAGAAAGTACAGAGGTGAAATGATTGGGTTATGAAAGCCTTAACTCAATCAGTGCATTAGTCCACTTGAATGGATTAACTAGGTGGTAACTGTAGGCAGGTAGTGTGGGTTGGAGTAGGTAGGTTCCTGGGGGCATGCCTTTGAGATATATATTTTGTCCTTAGTGAGTAGAGCTCTCTCTGCTTCCTGATACCAAGTCCTGAGCTGCATGTCTTCCAAAACACCCTTCCGCCATGATGTTCTGCCTCACTTTGGGCCCAGAGCAAGGGAGCTGGTCATCTATGGACTGAGACCTCTGAAACTGAGTGACAAACTTTTTCTCCTCTAAAATAGTTGTTGTCAGGTCTACTGGTCACGGTGGTGAAAAAGCTGACTAAAACAACATCTAAGATTTTAAACTTAGCTTCTTTAAAATTATTTACTTTTAACTTTGATATATTAGCCAGAATGATACTCCAAATTCAGTATTATCTTCTTTAATACATTCAGAATATGTGGTGATAGCATAGAGTAGGAAAGTAACCATAATTTTTCCCACTGCTAAAAATCCTTATGATCAACAAAAATATTATATACTACTCTGAAGTTTCACTAATTTCTTCCCAGAGTACGATTCCCCCTTAAAGATCACACGTGGGTTCTATACTGGAAAACACCCATGATTGAATTTGAGTAACACCTCAGATAGATGAGAAGATACTTCTTTGTTTAAATTCACTTTTTTTGTTGTTGTCTGAGAGTATGTATGAAGAGTGAACAGAGTGTTCCTGGGCCTCTGGGATGAATAAGGCCAAATGTCCTGAGAATGCTCATTTTTACCTTTTGAGAACAAGTGTGGCCCAAATCATTTTAATCTTGTTGATGCTCACAAAAGAAATGGAAAGGGCTCACGAACAAGAAACACAAACTAGTGTTCTTCCCCTTGCAGAGGATCTCACCTTTGAGGGTGATTCGGAATCCCAGGGGATCAGAGGAACATGCATGTAGCTGTAGAAGCTATTCTCAGTGAAAAAATGAGAAAAAAATAAAAGTATAGGAGGAATTCATTTTTCTTCATTGGTTTTCTGAGCTTTGAACCAAATTTATCTTTTTGCCAGAGATTATTTTGCCAATAGCTTTATTCATTCTTAGGAGGCTCAGCAATTCAACCTTTCAGAGCATCACTTTGCATTCACAGGAAGAAGGGGTGACATGTACAAAGATGAAATCTCTAAGAAGGGTTTTGGCTCCTGAGGTTTGCTTACAAATACCCTGTTATTGTGGATTATCTCAGGCCCCTGAGGTCTATTAATTTCCTAAAAAGTCAGCACCAAAAGTACCACATAAACTTCAGAACTCTCTCTTTCTGTCTGTCCTCTTTAACAGTTTCAGTTGACTATTACATATACATCTGCAGAGTCAAGAATGTAGTTTGGTGGTTTCAAATGATAAAATGAAAGCAGATAATAATAGATGAATTAGGTCTCAATGCAAAAACTATGTCCTGATATGTGTATGCTTCTGTAACTTTTGGGCAAAACATAATTATTTTCAGATTGCCTTTCCAGGGAATGGAGTTTAAAAATGAGGCCCTAAAGGAAATTACTTTAAAAAATGGTAGCTGATTAAATGCTTTGAAAAGATGGAAAAATTGAGGAAACTTCCCACACGCAGTCCCTGCATGTGTAATACCATATTCACATTTGCAATTAACCAGCCTAGGAACTGAAGCACACAGATTTGAGGCTTTAGAAAATGAACAAGAGTGATTATGGACAGATGAGTAGCCTTTGAAATATCTCAGAAAGTAATACACTGACATGCAGTCCCAGAGTCCTCATGCAACGTCCCAGTCATGAGGAATTTGAAGAGGAGATAAAAATCCAAACACCTTTTAAGAGGAATAATAAAAATGAAACAATTCTATTTCATGTTAGTGCAAAGCCTGCTAAATAGTAATAGCTAGATTAGAAAATAAAGGAATTGGAGTTGACATTAAGATGTAATTTTTCCATCAAGCTCTTTGGAATTCAGAACTGACCTGGCGGAATGTCAACTATTGTTTATGACCATACATAGCTATGACAGTACATAAATAATAAATGTCTGCTTCATTTTACATCTAAGAGCCTGAGATGCTGGGATGATCTTAAAAGTATTTACTTTTTCTCATTTGCAGTTATTTCAAAATTTTTCTGACCAATAAAGATGGAAGTCAACACTTTTGCCCATAAGACATTAAGTTCATGCCATTGTCTATAAAAAAAAATTAGATTTGCTATATTCTGTTTTATCTGGAGGGTTCATTAAAATTCTCAGATGAGCTTCTCTTTTCATCTATAAAATATGTTTTGATACTATTTACCATCTATATCGTCTCTACACTTCAGAGTATATGATCATTGTATACAAGCATCAGGCAGATTTCAAATACAAATTACTCTGAGTTTAAAACAGTGAAGATTTAATGCCAGATCAGCTATACAAATAATGGGAAAACAAAGAAACCAAATGGCACACATTCTAAGGATTAAGTATAGGAAGAAGCCATTGCCACCATGCATTAGTTATTCATTGCTGTGAAACAAATTGCCCCAAACTTAATGATTTAAAACAATAAAATATTTCTTATCTCATACAGTTTTTGAGGGTCAAGAATGGGTTCCTCTGACTAAATGTCTCTCAGGAGCTATTGACTAGGGCCATATCTCCCCAGTGGGTGCTTGAATAGGGAAAAGAATCCCTTTCCAAGCTTGCCCAGGTGGTGTTGGTAAGTTTTACTCCTTGCATATGCATAGCATCGTGTCATGGTAACTGGCTTCCCCAGAGCAAGTTGTTAAAAGAATGAGTAGGAGAGATGCTCAAAACAGAGCCCATTCCTTTTTTTAAAAAAAATTCTGAAGTGATATCCCATTACCTCTGCTTTTTTCTATTTATTTTAAGTGAGTTACTAGATGTAGCCAATACTTAAGGGAAAGTGAGTACACAGGGTATGCATATTGGAGGTGAGTCTATTATTTTTCTAGGGCTGCAAGAACAATCACAAACTGAGTGGTTTAATGGAAAATCAATGTCTTGATTCTGGAACCTATCAGTTCAGTTCAATATTAATGTGCTGGAAGGATTGTTTTTTTGGGGGAGAGTGAGAGAGAATCTGTTCTGGGCCTTGCTCTTAGCTTCTGGTGATTTGTTGACTATCTCTGACATTCCTTAATTTGTAGATGTATCCCCCCAATCTTTGTTTCATCATTGCATGGTAGTCTTCCTGTGGGTACATATGTCTCTGTATCCAAATTACCCCTTTTTATAAGGATGGCAGTCAAGCTGTATTGGGGTCCACCCTAATAACCTCATGACTATACCTGCAAAGACCCTAATTAATACAAATAAGATCACATTCATAGGCTGTGTGGGGATTAGAAAGTCAGAGTTTCAACCTCCCACAGTTGGGGGTTAGGATCTCAATGTATCTTTTTGGTGAGTCACAATTCAATGCATAACCAGAAGCTGTGCTAGAGGCTGGCACAGTTAGTCTGGAAGATAAAAAATTCTAGCGGACAGGTCACCCAAAGGAAGGTAAGACCATGGTAGGCTTAGAAGGAGTCTTAGAGAAGACTCAGTTGCTGCCAGAAATGCTTTGTGAGCAGAGAGTGAGTGGTTTCCTCCCTACCACCCAAGTGTACAGTTCAATTTTCCTTTGCTGAAATTTATTCAACAAGGCACCCTGTAAGAGTCTACCTCCCCCAAGACTGAGCAGAGCAGGGGAAAGTCAAGCAATGTACCTGAGGGCAGACAGCTCCCAGGACAGGCATATATGCATCCCATTAGATCTGCAGCGAAGGGTCACGGGGTGCTGCAGTGAACTCACAGAGTAATGCTGGATGTTTTAATTTTGGGAGGATTAGCATAGTAATACTTGATACCTGTTGGAAACCACATGAAATACTAGCTCTAGGTAGTTTAGATTGTGCCACTTTCCTTTCTGATGGCTTGCAGATGCCATGTCCTAACTACGTTGATAAATGGTATTGGAGGCATATCTCTATCTAGAGGAGCTATGAAAAAAATTCTGTCGCTAAGTGCACTATTATTATTAGCCACCATAGCTATATTTATAGATCATGCCCAGGGAGGTCAATTCTTCAGTGTCTTGGCAGCTAGCTTCCTGCCTGCTATCCTTCTCATTTTTACCTAAACATGGCTGAAGTCAAGGTAGGGTCATGAGACTTGTCCAGTTGGGATGACACACAGAGGATAAAAGTCTTTCCTGAGAAATACAGATTATCTTTTGTGGGTCCTGAAAGTTGGCACTTTAAGGTTTTGTGATTTATTTACCAAGGCTGCTGTTTGAAAGGAGCAAAAGTTTGGAGGAGTAGGTGTGTATGTTGTAGTTAAACTGAACAAGCTCTCAGCTCCTCATATGCTGCACATTTATGGACAGCAATGGTCTTTGCACTTGCTATCCTCATTGCCAGCACAGACATCCTCTCCTCCCCACCTGCCACCTCCACCAACGGCTGATTTTCCCTTCAGGGCTTAGTCAAGGATGCATTTAGGCCTGGATGGTCTTCTTTGTCTCCAAGACTGGTTTGGTGGCCCTTCTATGTTTTCTAGCTGCTGGTGCCCTCCCTTGGTTACACTCAGTGAGCTGGACCACAAAGCATCATTGTGTATCTCTCTTGCTCACTGCTTTGTAAGCTCTATGAGGGAAAGAATCACAGCTGTCATGTGGCATCTCCAGGATCTCCTGGCACATAGGCATGTAATAAGTTTTTAAAGACAATTGCCTGTTTAGGAATCAGATTAAAAAGGACAGGCCATGGTTTCATTCCAGTGAGCCCAAGGCAGGTGCTTCCATTGGTGACAAAATATTTTCTCTTATATTCCTCAAAGACACTACGACAGGAAATGGCACTTTAATAAGAAATCCAGTTTAGTAAGATCCACATATTCACATTATAAGTCAAATATGCATAAGTAAAACTCTATTTGTAGTAGACTACTGTGCCCTTACTTGCCCTTTCAATGTCACTCAGCAATTTCCTGTTTACAACTTAGTCTCTTCTGTGTTAACTCAATCTCTATGGAGGAAAGAAAAAAAAAAAGGGCTTTTCTTTTTCATGGAGGGGTCAGTCTAAATTGGGATGGCATAAGTGCCATTTGCCACGAGGAAGGGAAAATCTCCTGTGATCATCTTGTGACCCTTGGTTCCTGCTGCAGTGTCATGTGTCCTGCCTGGCCACCGGATGTCCTCTATTGGTATTTGCCTGGTTACTGGGCATCATTTGGCACCCCAGCAATGTTCAGGTCCTATTGTGCCGTGGTCCTGATGGCCTTGTGTTGTCCATCTCCCTCATCTCAAACGTGGGTCTCTTCTGGTTCTTTCTGCCTCTAGAAAGCCCACGAAAACAAACTGCCTCTCCTGTGCCACCTCAGGGTCTGTTTCTCAGGCTCCCCTGGGTCCATGCACCATGGCCATTGCTATCGCCAGGCACTGTGTTCCTGAATCACTAGGCTGAATACCAGCCTCCCTGGGTGTATTAGCTAGCTTTTTCACCACTGTGACCAAAAGACCTGACAGAACAATGTTAGAGGAGGGAAAGTTTGTTTGGCGCTCACAATTTCCGAGGTCGTAGTCCATAGAAGGCTGACATCTTTGGTCTGGACTTTCGATGAATTAGACTTTCATGGGGGAAGGGTGTGGAGGATGAAAGCAGCTCAGAACATGGAATCAGGAAGCAGAGAGACTAAAGTTAGCTCATCAGGGAAAAATATGTCTCAAAGACACCCCCAGTGACCCACCTCCTCCAACCACACACTACCTGCCTACAGTTACCACGCTGTTAATCTATTCAAATGTATCAAGCCTTTGATTAGGTCATACCTCTCATAACCTGATCATTTCACCTCTGAATGCTCTTGCATTTTCTCACACAGGAGATTTTGGGGAATACCTCATATCTAAACCATAATAGACTACTCATACTCTTTCCAGAATATTTCCTGAAAAGATAGGCCCAGCTGACTTTCACTGTTATTCCACCAAGCATCCTTGGGAGTCTTATAATTTTACATTCTGTGGAGTCAAAGTCCAGAGAAATGGGGTATGGAGCCTGGCTTGGTGACCCAGGTAGCATGTTAACTCTAGTCTTGTGTTCTCTTATTTAGTTTATGACTTAATTTCATAAACTCTCCATACTCAATACTCTAAGCTTGGCTTTTATTTTTATTTTTTGCAGTTCAAAATAAAACTCTCTTTCACCATTAGTGCACATCCCTGACAAATCAGAACCATTTTGGCTTTTGGAGGGCTGTCTTTACTCTGGGTATAAAAACATTTCATTTGAAACTCAAAATCCAGCAATGATGTCTTTGATAAGAGGTATCTGCCCTCCCCTTATCCAGGAAAGTAGGCCTTATGTTCATGGTTCAGCTTCGCTGGAGAAAGGATAACAGGTCTGGGCAGACAGGAAAGGAAATTCAATATCCAATATTTATTATTCTACCCTGGTTGCAGTAATAACATATTTATATGACAGTTGTGTAATATTTATATGAAGTTTTATAGAGCACAAAATGTGTTGGTGTATGTTAATGATGATGATGGTTAAAAGCCCAAACCCTGTAACCCTGTACTTGGACTAAGCTAACATCGTCTCCTCAGGATGGAAGATGGATGGCGGGGACAGTTTTGTTTTCTGCAGTGCAATTCTTTGGCCTGCTACAGAGAACTCACGCACACACACTCAAACACACATACCCCTTATTTATTATCCTGTATACAGTGAATAAATGGGATGTAATTATAATAACACAAAGTATAACAAAAAGATAAAAAGTTTTGACTTATACTTTAATCATTTAACCTAAAGCTAAAGAAAGACATTTAGGAATAGGTATTTTGGTAATATTGAAAAAGAGCATAAAACATCAAACTTAACTAGAATTCTGAGATTTCCATCAGACCTGAGGTTAGGAGAAGAAGAAATCAGTCTAACTGAACATTTGAATGGTTTTAAGAATTCCCCCAAGTATTTGAAAAAAGTGTAAAAATTCTAAAGATAGAAATTGGGATAGGTTTAAAAACCTGAAGATAGTAATTCAAATGAGTTTGGAAATCTGAAACTAGAATGTGTTTAGAACTCTAAATTGTATGTTTGTGCATGATTAAAGATGAACATGGTGTTTAAATGCGCAAATAAATACAAATTTACAAGTGTTATGGTTAAGTATTAGGTGTCCTCCAAAAATTCATATGTGATATGATAAAAGAACATTCAGAGCTCCGGTCTTCCCCGCCACTGTGCGTCGTCTCCTGGGGCAGTCTGGCCTGGAGCGGCTGGAATCGCTAGCTCGGGCGGGGAGTTTGGACCCTTCAGTGCCATTTTGCAGCTTCCCTGGCAGAGGGCAACCATCTGTGGCTGCCTGAGTTCTCAGAGCTGAGCTCCAGTCTTCCGGTCTCCTGGGGAGGTCTGGCCTGGAGAGGAGGGAGTCGTCGGCTCCAGCGGGGAGTTTGGGCCCTTTGGCACTATTTTATAGCTTCCCTGGCAGAGAGTGACCACCTGCCACCGACTGAGCCCCCAGCGAGGAGCTCAGGCCTGCCTGGGCTCTCAAGCCCAGTGTCTCCTTCACTGAGCACAGTTTTGTGCCCCCACCCCAACTTGGTCTAGTGCGCCGGTCCACACCCTGGCCCAGGGTCTAGTACCTTGCTGTATCTGATTGTCTATCAACACCAGGCTGCCTCTGCCCAGAAGCATTGATCATTCCCAACCTGGAGGTAGTGAGACAGCAGCTTTCTTGGGTCACCGCTTGATCAAGCACCTCTCAAACATCAGGTGAGTTACTGGAAATCTGCATGGACACTTTAAGTCTTTACAGGGAAATCACAATCCCTCTGATTTGCACTACTAGAGCAGAAGATACATGAGCAACATGAGAAAACACGGGAAGAAAGTGTCCCAAACAAACCTAGATGATTTATCAAGAGAACCCAAAGACAGCTTGGTAGAAGGAATGACAGAAAGGGAGTTCAGAATGTTCATAATTAAAATGATCCGAGAAGAGAATGATGTGACGAGAGAGCAGATTCAGGCTATGAATAATCAGCTAATAGAGCAATTGCAGGAAGCAAAAAATCATTTCAATAAAGAGATAGAAGTTCTGAGAAAAAAACAAACAGAAATCCTCAAAGGAAACAAGGAAATGAAGGAAACAATCAACCAAGTTAAAAACTCAATAGAAAGCATAATTAACAGAATAGATCACTTGGAAGACAGAACCTCAGACAATGAAGACAAAATATTTAATCTTGAAAACAAAGTCAAACAAACGGAGAAGATGGTTAGGAATCATGAACGAAACCTCCAAGAAATATGAGACATTATGAAAAGACCAAATTTAAGAGTTATTGGGATTGAGGAAGGCACAGAGATACAAACCAAGGGTATGAATAATCTGTTCAATGAAATAATATCAGAAAATTTCCCAAATATGATGAATGAGATGGAAAATCAATTACAAGAGGCTTACAGGGCACCAAACGCACAGAATTACAACAGATCCACACCAAGGCACATTAAAATGAAAATACCTAACATTCAAAACAAAGATAGAATTTTAAAGGCTGTGAGAGAAAAGCATCAGATTACCTACAGGGGGAAACCAATACGGATATCAGCAGATTTCTCAGCCCAGGCCCTAAAAGCAAGGAGGGCCTGGAACAACATATTTCAAGCTCTGAAAGAAAACGGATGCCAACCAAGAATCTTATACCCAGCAAAACTTACCTTCAGATTTGATGACGAAATAAAATCCTTCCATGATAAACAAAAGCTTAAAGAATTCACAAAGAGAAAGCCTGCCCTACAGAACATTCTCAACAAAATATTCAAAGAGGAAGAAATGAAAAACAACAATCTCAGTCAACATGGGGAGGAAGTACCCTAAAAAAGAGTCAATCAAAGGAGAAACAAAGTTAAGCTAAAAACCACAGAAAAGCTAAAATGGCAGGAAATACAAGTCATATCTCAATAACAACCCTGAATGTGAATAGCCTAAACTCATCAATCAAAAGACATAGACTGGCAGATTGGATTAAAAAGAAAGACCCAACAAAATGCTGCCTTCAAAAGACTCATCTCATAGAAAAACATGCCCACAGACTAAAGGTGAAAGGTTGGGAAAAAACATACCATGCACATGGACTGAGTAAAAAAGCTGGGGTTTCCATTCTCATTTCAGAGAAAGCAGACTTCAAGCCAAAGTTAGTCAGAAGGGATAAAGAAGGACATTTCATACTGCTTAAAGGAAGCATAAATCAGCAAGACATAACAATCATAAATATTTATGCACCACACAGTGGTGCATCCATGTATGTCAATCAGATCCTTCTCAATTTCAGGAATCAAATAGACCAAAACACAATAATACTCGGAGACTTTAACACTCCTTGCTCACTGTTGGACAGATCTTCCAAGCAAAAATTGAACAAAGAAACCATAGGACTCAATGACACAATTGCTAATTTGGACTTAACAGACATATATAGAATATCCCATCCATCAAAAAGCGAATACACTTTCTTCTCAGCAGCTCATGGTTCCTTCTCTAAAATAAACCATATGTTATGCCACAAAGCTACTCTTAACAAATACAAAAACATACAGATACTACCTTGTATACTATCAGATCATAATGGCATGAAATTAGACATCAATGAGAAAGTTAGAAACAGAAACTACTCCAAGACCTGGAGATTAAATAATATGCTATTGAATGATGCATGGACAACAGAAGACATTAGGGGGGAAATTAAAAGATTCTTAGAGGTCAATGAGAACAAAGATACAACATATCAAAATCTCTGGGACACTATGAAAGCAGTGCTAAGAGGAAAATTCATTGCATGGAGTGCATTTAATAAAAGAATGAAAAGTCAACAAATCAATGACCTCACATTACAGCTCAAAGCCCTAGAAAAAGAGGAACAGATCATCACCAAAAGTAGCAGAAGACAGGAAATAATCAAAATCAGAGCTGAAATCAATGAAATTGAAACAAAAGAAACAATTCAACAAATTGACAAAACAAAAAGTTGGTTCTTTGAAAAAATAAACAAAATTGATAAACCCTTAGCCACGCTAACGAAGAGAAGGAGAGAGAAACTCCAAATTACTAAAATTTGTGATGGAAATGGAAACATTACAACAGACACAATTGAAATACAAAACATAATAAGAAGCTACTTTGAAAATTTATACTTCAACAAAATAGAAAACCTGGAAGACATCAACAGGTTCCTAGAGGCATATGAGCCACCCAAACTGAATCTGGAGGACATACACAACTTAAATAGATCAATTTCAAGCGATGAAATAGAAGTCATCGAAAGCCTACCAACAAAGAAAAGTCCAGGACCAGATGGATTCACAGCCAAGTTCTACAAGACCTTCAAAGAAGAGCTCATTCCAATACTCCTCAAAGTATTTCATGAAATAGAGGAGGAGGGAACCCTTCCAAACTCATTCTATGAAGCTAATATCACCCTGATACCAAAACCAGAGATGGACACATTGAGGAAAGAAAATTTCAGGCCCATATCCCTAATGAACATAGATGTAAAAATTCTTAACAAAATTTTAGCAAATCGCATACAAAAGCATATTAAAAAGATAGTGCACCATGATCAAGTGGGTTTCATCCCAGGGATGCAAGGTTGGTTCAACATCTGGAAATCAATAAATGTAATTCACCACATCAACAGACTTAAAGTCAAGAACCACATGATTATTTCAATAGACGCAGAGAAAGCATTTGATAAAATACAGCACCCCTTCGTGCTCAAAACACTAGAAAAAATAGGGATAGTGGGGACATTCCTTGACATTGTAAAGGCTATCTATGCTAAGCCCACAGCTAACATCATTCTAAATGGAGAAAAATTGAAAGCATTCCCTCTGAGAACTGGACCAAGGCAGGGATGCCCTCTTTCGCCACTACTATTCAACATTGTTCTTGAAACTCTAGCCAGTGCAATTAGACAGATCAAAGAAATTAGAGGAATACAAATAGGAAAAGAAGAGCTCAAACTATCCCTATTTGCTGATGACATGATTCTCTATTTAGAAGACCCTAAGAATTCCACCTTAAAACTTCTGGAACTCATAAATGAATTCAGTAAAGTAGCAGGATATAAAATTAATGCTCATAAATCTAATGCATTTTTATTCGTAAGTGATGCATCTTCTGAGATAGAAATTAGGAAAACTACCCCATTCACATTAACCTCAAAAAAAATAAAATACTTGGGAATCAATCTAACAAAAGATGTGAAAGACTTCTACACTGAGAACTACAGAACACTAAAGAAAGAAGTTAAAGAGCATCTGAGAAGATGGAAAGATCTCCCATGTTCTTGGATAGGCAGAATTAATATTGTCAAAATGGCCATACTTCCAAAAGCACTATACAAATTCAATGCAATTCCAATTAAAATTCCAATGATGGACCTCATAGAAATAGAGCAAGCAATCATGAAATTCATTTGGAGGAATAAGAGACCCAGAATAGCTAAAGCAATCCTTAGCAAGAACAGTGAAGCAGGGGGTATCACAATACCAGACCTTCAACTATACTACAGAGCAAAAGTAACAAAAACAGCATGGTATTGGCACCAAAATAAACAGGTAGATCAATGGTACAGAATAGAGGACACAGAGAAAAACCCACATAAATACAGGTATCTCATACTTGACAAAGGAGCCAAAAACATACAGTGGAGAAAAGACAGCCTCTTCAACAAATGATGCTGGGAAAATTGGAAATCCATATGCAGCAAAATGAAACTAAACCCATATCTCTCACCCTGTACAAAACTCAACTCAAAGTGGATCAAGGACCTAGAAATCAGACCAGAGACTCTGCACCTAATAGAAGAGAAAATAGGTCCAAATCTTCATCATGTTGGCCTAGGACCAGATTTCCTTAACATGACTCCCAAAGCGCAAGAAATAAAAGCACGAATCAATGATTGGGATAGAGTGAAACTAAAAAGCTTCTTCTCAGCAAAGGAAACAATCAGCAATGTGAAGAGAGAGCCTTCAGAGTGGGAGAAAATCTTTGCCACACACACTTCAGATAGAGCACTAATCTCCAGAATTTTTGAGCACTTTGTAAAGTGCTCAAAAATCTTCACACCAAGAACACTAATAACCCAATCAATAAGTGGGTCAAGGAAATGAACAGACACTTTACAGAGGAAGATCTACAAGCAATCAACAGATTTATGAAAAAATGTTCAACATCCCTTGTTATAAGAGAAATGCAAATCAAAACCACCTTAAGATTTCATCTTACCCCAATTAGAATGTCTTTTATTAAGAATATAGGCAACAACAGGTGTTGGCGAGGATGTGGGGAAAAGGGTACACTCATACATTGCTGGTGGGGGTGCAAGTTGGTGCAGCTACTCTGGAAAGCAGTGTGGAGATTCCTTAGAAAACTTGGAATGGATCCACCATTTGACCCAGCTATCCCACTCCTTGGCCTATACCCAAAGGACTTAAAATCAGATTACTACAGCGATGCAGCCACATCAATGTCCATAGCTGCTCAATTCACAATAGCTAGATTGTGGAACCAACCTAGATGCCCTTCAGTAGATGAATGGATAAAGAAACTGTGGTATATATACACAATGGAATATTACTCAGCCATAAAGAAGAATAAAATTATGGCATTTGTAGGTAAATGGATGATGTTGGAGACTGTCATGCTAAGTGAGATCAGCCAATCCCAAAAATCCAAAGGCCGAATGGTCTCTCTGATAAATGAATGATGATGCATAATGCGGGGGGGAAGGGTGGCAAGAATGGAGGAAGGATAGATAGCATAGAGGGAAGGGAGGGGTGGGGGCGGGGTGGGGGGTAAAAATAAAAACAGAATGTGTGACAGATACCATTGCCCTGTGTACATGTATGAACGCACAGATGGTGTGACTCTACTTTGTGTACAGCCAGTGAAACAATAGCTGTACTCCATTTGTGTTCAATGAATCAATAAGCAAATAAAAATAAAATAAAATAAAATAAAAATTAATATATAAAAAAGACTTTTCAGTGGTGAAATGACTGGGTTATGAGATCCTTATCCTAATGGGTGAATTAATGTCCCAGTGGGGTTTAACCGAGTGGTAACTGAAGGCAGGGGATGGCTGGAGGAGGTAGATTATGAGAGTGTGCCTTTGGGGTATGTATTTTGTATCTGGCAAGCAGAGTCTCTCTCTGCTTCCTGATCATCATGTGAGCTGCTTCCCTCTGCCACACTCTTCTGCCATGATGTTCTGCCTCACCTTGAGCCCTGAGGAATGGAGCCAGCTATCTATGGCTGAGACCTCTGGAACTGTGAGCACCCAAATAGACTTTTTCTCCTCTATAATTGTTCTTGTTAGGTCTTTTAGTCACAGCAGCAGAAAAGCTGACTACAACAGCAAGAAATCCTAGACAATATATAGAGGTAGAAAAGAACTTTATAGTGCTCGCTTTGGCAGCAACGATACAGAGAAGATTAGCATGGCCCCTGTGCAAGGATGACACGCAAATTCGTGAAGCGTTCCATATTTTAAGCTGCTCAATTCACAATAGGTAGATTATGGAATCAACCAAGATGCCCTTCAGTAGATGAATGGATAAAGAAACTGTGGTATATATACACAATGGAATATTACTCAGCCATAAAGAAGAATAAAATTATGGCATTTGTAGATAAATGGATGATGTTGGAGACTGTTATGCTAAGTGAGAGCAGGCAATCCCAAAAATCCAAAGGCCGAATGGTTTCTCTGATAAATGAATGATGATGCGTAATGCGGGGGGCGGGGGAAGGGTGGCAAGAATGGAGGAAGGATAGATAGCATAGAGGGAAGGGAGGGGTGGGGGCGGGTGGGGGGTAAAAATAATAACAGAATGTGTGACAGATACCATTGCCCTGTGTACATGCATGAATGCACAGATGGTGTGACTCTACTTTGTGTACAACCAGTGAAACAATAGCTGTACTCCATTTGTGTTCAATGAATCAATAAGTAAATAAAAAAAAGAACTTTATAATTCAAACTGGAAATTCAGAACCTGTAAAAGAAAAATATAGATGCATTTATTAAAAGTTAGAATTGATTACAGTATGATACATAATATTATAAAATAAAACGTAAATGATGGATCAGAAAAAGTATTGGGAATACAAATGGCTAAGGATTTATATACATAATCATGCACAGAGCACTTAAAACTTGAAAAAGACAAATAGAACAGTAGAAAAATGGAAAGAGCATATACTCGTGAAAAGTTAAAATGCTATGCTAATTTTCTGATGTTAGACTGACAAAATTAAACAGACACAAACATAAAAGACTGTCCTGGGGAACACAAACATAGATGAGTACTTTCATGCACCTGCAATAGGTTTGTTTACATACATTTCAAAAGAGATGTGACAATGCCTATTCAAATCAAAATTAAAAAATAAACATTTCTGTTGACCTAGCAATTTTGCTTATAGAATTATTCCATAGAAGTAGTCAACTACAAAGGGAAATAAATACAAGGATATTTATTGTCATACTGTTCATGATGTTAAATAAATCATGACACATTCACAGCATGGAAAGTTATGCATCTATTAGGAGGAATGAATCAGAGCTCTATTAGTCAGCTTGGAGGAATTTCCATGAAATAGCATTGACTAAGCAAACAAACATTGGAGAAGTGTGCAAAATATTAACACATTTTTATAAAATAATAACAACTCTCTCATATAAACTGTCTGTAAAGGTTTGCATGTCATTCCAGAGTTATGCACTAGTTTTTAACATGGGTTTGCTGGGGGTGATGGCAAAAGGGCTGAGGGCCCTACTGGATGGATGGAAAGCAAGGGAAAAAATATTTGGGCTGAAAAGCAGATGTACAGGTGCTAGTTGCCAAACAAGAATACACACACAGATAGATATACACACACAAATCAGGAGAAAAGAGATACATTTAGTTGATGCATACTGAACTATACGAATGGCCCATGATATTTGGTCAAGTTTATATGCAGAGACATTTGTGTAGAATGATTCTAATTTTATTTAAAATTTTATTCTAATTTATTTAAAATAAATATGAACATAAATATGAACATATATGTTTATGTCTATGTTTTATAGTTATACACACATAATTTAAGGGTGTGGGAATGTGCAAACTAGACTGAATTTGCATATTTTAGGTAGTGGGAATGGAGGAAGGACAGGATGTCATTTTATTTTTGTTGTGTGTTTTTTACTTATTTGCTAAGCTTGTATTAATTTTGTAATTTATATTACCCTAAATAAATTAAAATAATATTACCTTGTATGTGCATGACTTTAAGATTCCACAGAAGTGTTGACTCGATAAAATAATACACCAATCCTGTTCTGTAACCAACATTTCTTAAGCCAAACAATGATCTTGTCCTGAAGCAAAACTTCCTTTTCTTATGTGAAGCAATCTGAAGATGCCATTAGCCTGCACAGATTCCCATCTGCTTCTCACCAACACTCCTGAGTTGTTATTAACCCCATATTTACATAGATGGGAAAAGAACTTGGAGAGATTCAGTGACTTGCCAAAGGTTCAGTGCTTTGCCAAAGGTTCAGTGCTTTTGTGATATCACAAGAGCTGCTAAGCAAGTGTTTTTCTATCTTTTCCAAAACCCAACATGCATCCACGGATGAGCATGGATGGGTACAAAGCTGTTCATACCACACAGTGGCATTTCCCTCCCTGGTTGCCAAAGTGCCATTTATTAATTCTCATCTCAGATGCCCTCTTCTCACTGCTTGGCTGAATCCTCCCCATTTGCAAAAGCATTTGGGTACCTCTGTTGCATGGCAGTAAAAGAAGACTCAACCCTCTGAGCTGCCTTCTGTTTCGAGCAAAATAGCCCAATTCTTAGGTTAGACCATAGCCAATGTTTTTTGGCTTTAATGCTAAAGAAATAAGCAAAGCAGTTCTGATAAAAAAAAATCTTACAGCTTCAGGCTATAGAGATGAAAGTAGAAAAACAACCAACATATAAGTTGTAGCCATTGGACAGACACTGTGGTCACTTGGTCTTTTAGCATAGGTTTAGAGGAAGTGGTGGGGCTATTGCACACCCATGCCTGTGCTTTTATTTCTTAATCATACTTGTGGTAGAGATATTCATGGTCTTGAATAATTCTATCCTCTTGAACACAGGCAAAATTTTCTTTTCTTTTCTTTTTTTTTTTTTTTCTTGGTACTGGGAATTGAACCCAGGGGAACTCCACCACTGAGTCACAAGCCAAGCCCTATTTTGTATTTTATTTAGAGACAGGGTCTCACTGAGTTGCTTAGTGCCTAAGTTGCTGAGGCTGGCTTTGAACTCACGATCCTCCTGCCTCAGCCTCCCAAGTGCTGGCATTACAGGTGTGCGCCGGCACCTGGCGCAAAACTTTCTTATAGTCAGAATATAGCAAAAGTGATAGGATTCTTAGTCACAAGGCTGATTTGTGTTGTAGATAGACAAAGAGATTTTCCTCCTGGCCTATAAAAAAAGAGCACTCTCCCTGGTGTTGTGAGAGGATCACATGGCCAGAAACTTTGGGTGGCTCTAGGAGCTGAGAATGAACCCCAGCTGACACGCAGCAAGGAAGACAGGGACCTCAGTCCTATAACCCCAAAGAGCTAAATTCTGACAACAGCAACCGGAATTTGGGCAAAGACCCTGAGCTCCATAAAAGAATGCAAACAGGCCAACATCTTAACTGCTGCATCATGAGACCCTGAGCAGAACCAGATAGGCTAGGCCTGGATCTTCACTCATAGAGACTGCGACATAAAAAATGAATGTAATTGGAATGTGTGTTGAAATGCATGTTGTAGGGCTGGGGATATAGCTCAGTTGGTAGAGTGCCTGCCTTGCAAGCACATGGCCCTGGGTTCAATCACCAGCAGCACCCCCCAAAAAAAAAACAAAGAAAGAAATACATGTTGTGGTGATTTGTACGCAATTGTAGAAAATGAATATACACACGGCTAGTACAAAGTATGATATCATGGACAGAACACAGCTCTAGAGCACAGAAGACTTGGGTTCATTCTCAGTGTCCCAGTGAGCTTGCTATGTTTCATGCAAGTGAAAGATCTTCGAGCACCTCAGTGAGAGAAGATGATGGAGTAGAGGAAGCTGCTTTCCAAGCTGCTCCATGGCATGAGACCAAGATAGCAGATAAACAGCTTCTCAGTGAGGTGGGTGAAAGAGGGATTTTCCTGGAATTTAGTATTGTAAGTTCAGAGAAGCATTGATTGCTTCTCTGACAATTGATACAATAAATTAAGGAGAAAGTCCACTGCTGTCAGCAGCGGCTGCTGGAGCCGACACACTGGGCAAGGTGGGGAGCCCAATTAGGGAACTGCATTTCAGGCGGTGCCGTGGCATGTCGGTATGGAGAAATCTGAGATCAAGGAGGCTGCTGGACTGGTCCAGAGACTGTGCTGCACAATCTCCTCATGCAGGAAAGACGCCCTATGCTTCCTGGTATCTGTAGAGAGCCAAGGCAGGAGCCATCTTGCCACTGTGCTATAGTGGCCAGCGGCTGTGGGGACCAGGAAATGTGAGCTGGGTTCCGAAAAAGGAGCGGGCAGATGCCTGTGCCACAAACTAGACTGTGCCTACGAGACCAGGAGAAAATCAAGCGCAGTGAGTGTTTTACCTGGGGGAATAGGGAAGCCCAAGAGAGCCCAGTTCCCTCCCCCTACTTTGATTCTGGTGGCTTGGGGGACCAGCTGGAGTGAGTGGGTGTGACTGTGTGCTTGGGAACTGAACCTGAGAGGCCAGGAAGGGCAGGCTGGTGAGGGGGCAAGGGATTGACTCCTCCACCTCAGGAGCAGAACCCAGGGGAGACTTCTGGGGTAGTCTCCCAGTGTGGATCAGCAGCTGCCAGGCCCTGGGGGTGCACTTATTTAATTTCTCCAGACCTATCACCACTCAAAGAAGCACCTGGGGCCTGACTAGACCTAAGCACCACCTTCAGGAGCTCACCTAAGGGAACTCCTCTGACAGAACTCTACAGTGACCCTACCCTGAGAGTGGAGCCATCACTTACCATTCTACTCTACCTCATGCTGTCAAGAAGGGAAGCCCAGGACCTCTGAACTCCAAGAGGCAACTTGGTAAGCAACACAAAGCAAGGAAGGATTTGACAGTCTGCTGCCATTCCTCTTGTACATAGTACATACCTCAAGAAGAAATGAAAAGAAAGACAGTTGGGCACAGACACATAACTTTGTACTTTCATTGACAGTTTTTGACCACTGCAATGGAAATAATGCCTTGATTTTTTCATTAAGAACTCCCATTTTTTTCTTTTTCTTTGTTTCTTTTTCTTTGTGTACCAAATGGTTCATGGACATTTATACATATACGTATTTATTTCCTTTTTCTCACTGCTAGCATTTTTTGAAGGTAGTTGTTTTCTTGAGTCTGTCTTTTGAGGACTAAGGCTTTTGATGAACATATTTTGGTTTGGTTTTGTATTGTTTTTCACTTGACTGTTGCCCTTGATTCTCTTTCTCTCTTTTCTTTTGCCAACAGCCAAATTCTATTGTTCTCTCTTTCATTCTTCTATTTTTTTTACTTCTATGTTCTCTCCTCCTCCCTCATAATCATTACATCCTACATCTCTTTTGCATTCTCCATTTTGAAATTGCATTCTCTTGCCAATTTACTGATGGCAATTGCTGATCATACCATTTCTGTTTATCGTGCTGATTAGCATTGTAGATGTCATAGTAGGAACAAAGTGTTAGTTCACTGCTGTATATTGTTTTCATTAGTTGTTATTATTTGTCTCTCCCTAAACTGTGAGGTACTGGAAACCTTCAGGGCCACTGTAAGTTCATTGGGTAGAAACCCTGCTACTTCAGATTCATACTGATAGATGGTTAGACACACAAACAATATGAAAAATCAAGGTAACAACCATCCCAAACACCAAAATGCCTCAATAATAGACTCCATTGACACCACAGTGGAGGAAATGTCAGAAAAAGAATTTAGAAAGTTCATAGTTAAACTGATCTATGAGGTGAAAGATGATGTAAGGAATGAAGTCAGAGAGAAAATGCAAGAAGTGAAAGATCATTTCAATAAGGAGATAGAGATTCTGAAAAAAGAACCAATAGAAAACCCTCAAAATGAAGGACTCTATAAAACAAATTAAAAATTCAATGGAAAGCATCACCAATAGACTGGACCACATGGAAAACAGAGTTTCAGGCAATGACGACAAAGTATGTAATCTTGAAAATAAAGTTGACCATGGATAAAAGATGTTAAGAGACCAGGAATAGAATTCTCAAGACAATGAATCAATAAGTAAATAAAAAAAAAAGAATTTTCAAGAAATATGATATAATAGTAAAAGACCAAATTTAAGATTTGGAAGGATAGAGGATAGAGGAAGGCTTTGAAACACAAACTAAAGGAATTCAGAATCTTTTCAATGAAATAATATCAGAAAAAAATTGAATCTTAAGAAAAAAATGGAAAATCAAGTACAGGAGGTATACAGGACTCCAAATATAGAAAATCACAACAGACCCACTCCAAGGCACATCATTATGAAAATGCCTAACATACAGAATAAGGACAGAATTTTAAAAGATGCTAGAGAAAAACTACTCATATTTAAATGTAAGGCAATCTGGATCTCAGCTGTTTCCTCCACCCAGATCCTAAAGGCTAGGAGTTCTTGGAATATTATATGCCAAGCTGTGAAAGAAAATGGATGCCAACTATTATATCCAGCAAAATTAAGCTTCAGAATTGATGATGAAATAAAAACCTTTCATGATAAACAATAGTTTAAAGAATTCACAACTAGAAAACCTGCCTACAAAACATGCATAATAAAATATTTCATGAAGATGAAATGAAACAAAAACAAAAATTAAAACCAGCAGAGGGAGGAACTACACTAGAAGAATAGGCAACCCAAGGAGAATCAAATTCAACTTGAAAACTAGAAATAAATCAAAATTACAGGGAATAGGGGCTGGGGCTGTAGCTCACTTGCCTAGCACGTTTGAAGCACTGGGTTCAATCCTCAGTACCAATAAAAATAAATAAAGGAATCATGTCCACATACAACTGAAAAATATTTTTAAAAAGTGATAAAAAATAAATAATAATAACATTGAATGTAAATGACTCAAACTCATCAATCAAAAGACAGACTGGCAGATTATATTAAAAAACAAGACCCAACAATATGCTGTCTCGAAGAGACTCACCTCATAGGCAAAGATATCCACAGATTGAAAGTGAAAGGTGGGGAAAAAATGTATTATTCACATGGATCTTCTAAACAAGGCCCAAGAAAAAGAACAAATCAACACCCAAATCAGTAGAAGACAGCAAATAATTAAAATGAGAACCAAAATCAATGAAATTGAGATTTTAAGAAATACAAAAAACAGCAAAACAAAAAGTTGGTTCTTTGGAAAAAATAAACAAATTTGATAAATTCTTAGTCAAATTAATGAAAAGAGGGAAAATCTCAAATTATTAAAATTTGTGATGAAAAAGGAAATATCACCACAGACACTATTGAAATACAGAGAATAATCAGAAAGTATTTTGAAAATTTATACACAAATAAATTAGAAAATTTTGAAGACATTGACAAATTCCTACAGACATGTGATCTACCCAAATTGAACCAGGAGGACACAGAAAATTTAAACAGATCAATTTCAATTGAAATTGAAGATGCCATGAAAGGCTACCAACAAAGAAAAGCCCAGGCCTGGATGGATTCTTGGCTGAGTTCTACCAGATCTTTAAAGAAGAACTAACAGCAATCCTCCTTAAATTATTCCACGAAACAGAAAAGGAGGGAACCTTTCCAAACTTATTCTATGAAGCTAGTATTGTCCTGATACCAAAACTAAAACACATAGAGGAAAGAAAACTTCAGACTTATATCCTGATGAACATAGATACAAAAATTCTCAGTAAAATACTGGCAAACCCCATACAAAAACACATTAAAAAGATAGTGCACTATGATCAAGTAGATTTCATCCCAGGGATGCAAGTTTGGTTTAACGTACAGAAATCAATAAGTGTAATTTACCACATCAATAGACTTAAAGACAAGAATCACATGATTATCTCAATAGATGCAGAAAAAGCACTAGACAAAATACAGCATCTATTCATGTATAAAACACTTGAACAATTAGGAATAGAAGGAACACAACTCAACATTGTGAAACTATACACAACAAATCCAAGGCCAACATCATTCTAAATGGAGAAAAACTGAAAGCATTTTCTCTAAAAACTAGAACAAGACTGGGATGCTGTCTTTCACCACTTCTATTCAACATAATCCTGGAAACTCTAGCCAGAGCAATTAGTCAAAAGAAAGAAATTAAAGGAATATGCAAAGGAAAAAAGAGCTCAAATGATTTCTGTTTGCTGCTAACATGGTTCTATATTTAGAAGACCCCAAAAATTCCACTGGGAAACTTCTAGAACTCATGAATTAATTCAACAGAGTAGCAGGATACAATGTTAACACCCATAAATCAATTGCATTTTTATACACCAATGATGAACCAACTGAAAGAGAAATTAGGAAAACTCCCATTCACAGTAGTTTCAGAAAAAAAAAATACTGGGGAATCAATCTGATAAAAGGTGAAAGACCTCTACAATAAAAACTACAGAATACTAAAGAAAGAGATTGAAGAAGACCTTAGAATATGGAAAGTTCTTACATGTTTTGAATAGACAGAATTAATATTGTCAAAATGGCCATACTATGAAAAGTGCAATATAGCACTTTTATAATTAATGTAATTAATTAAATTCCTATTAAAATTCCAATGATGTTCCTCATAGAAATAGAAAAAGCAGTCATGAAATTCATAAAATAAGAGGTCCGTTGTAGCCAAAACAATTCTTAGAAAAAAGTGAAATAGGAGGCATCATAATACCAGACCTTAAATTACACTAAAGAGTCTGTAATCCCTGAGGCTCAGGAGAATGAGGCAGGAGGATCATAAATTCAAAGCTGGACTCAGCAAAAGTGAGGTGCTAAGCAACTCTGTGAGACCCTGTCTCTAAATAAAATACAAAATAGGGCTGGGGATATGGCTCAGTGGTTGAGTGCCCCTGAGTTCAATCCCTGGTACCCACACCGCAAAAAGAATTATACTACAGAGCTATAGTAACAAAAACAGCATGGAATTGCCACCAAAACAGACATGAAAACCAAAGGAATAGAACAGACAACACAAAGACAAACCTACATAAATACAGTTATCTATAAACATACAATGGAGAAAAGACAGCCTCTTCAACAAATGGTGCTGGGAAAACTGGAAATCCATATGCAGCAAAATGAAACTAAATCCATATCTCTCACCCTGCAGAAAACTCACTCAAAGTGGATCAAAATCTAGGTATTAGATCAGAAACACTGTACCTACTAGAAGAAAATATAGGCCCAACACTAGAACATGTTGGCTTGGGAACAGACTTCCTCAACAAGACTAAGGGAAAAAGTAAAATAAAAAATCAATAAATAGGATGGTATCAAGTTAAAAAGCATCTTCACAGCAAAGGAAACAATCAAACACATGAAGAAAAAACCCTACAGAATGGGAGGAAATCTTTACCACCTGCACCTCAGATAAAGTATTAATCTCCAGGATATATAGAGAATCCAAAAAGCTTAACACTATAAAAATAAATAGTCCAATCAATAAATGGGCAAAAGAACTAAACAGACACTTCTAAAAAGAAGAAATAAGAACAGCCAACAAATATATGAAAAAATGTTCTATGTTCAACATCTCTAGCAATTAGAGAAATGTGAATTAAAACCACACTGAAATTTCATCTCACTCCAGTCAGAATGGCAATTACCAAGAATACAGGTAAAATAGATGTTGGCAAGGATGTTGGGAAAAGTGTTCACTCATACATTGCTGGTGGGAATGCAAATTAGTATAACCACTCTGGAAATCAGTATGGAGATTCTTAAAAAACTAGGAATTGAACCACCATTTGACCCAGTTATCCTACTCCTCAGTTATATCCAAAGGATTTAAAATTAGCATACTACAGTAATGCAGGCACATCAATGTTCTATTGCAGCTCAATTCACAATAGCTAAGCTATGGAACCAACCTAGGAGCCCTTCAATAGGTGAGTGGATAAAGAAATTGTGGAATATATATGCAATAGAATATTACTCAGCCATAAAGAAGAATGACTTTATGACCTTTGCTGAATGGATCTGAAGACTATCATGCTCAATGAAATAAGCCAATCTTCCCAAACCAAGGGATGAATGTTATTTATGCTATATGGAAGCTAACCCACAGTAAGGGGAGTGAGGGAAAGAACAGAAGTTCAAAGGATTAGACAAAGGAGAATGAAGGGAAGGGGGGAGGAATAGGAATAAGAGAGACAGTGGAAAGAATCTGACATAAATTTCTTTTGTGCATCTATGAATACACCACAATGAATCCCACCATCATTGACATCCACAAGATTGGGGCCCTCATTGGAATAAGCCATATTCTGTGCATGTATAATTTAATCAAAATGGACTCTACTTTTCATGTAAACCAATACAAAAAGACCTTTGGGGGCTTTAGCAACCTGATATGTGAAACCAGGGTTTCTTCAAGATCTCTTTAAGGTCTTGCTAATGACATTTGCTGGCTAATATTGACATTAAATACCACACAATGTTTAACCATATCAAATATATGGTTTATTATTCTCAGATATTTTAAATTGACAAGGCATTTCATTTATTTATTTTTGTCATTATTCTTCAACCTTTAAAAAAAAAGAAAGAGAGAAAGAAAGAAAGAAAGGAAGTCCATTAAAATCAGCATCCTCAGATTTTGACTGAAGAAGCTCAGAAAGGTGTTTAAGAAAAATTACATAATGATCATCATCATTCCCTGCTGGAAATTTCATTGTAAAACTGAAAAAAACATACACAACCCAGGTCAGAAAAGGAGGAAACATGAATTTCACTCTCTGAAATAATGGATTGGGTGGGCTCCTACATCTTCTTCTGGACTGTCATGCAATGTAGAAAAACAGCAAAATCTTGGCATCTCTGGAGAGGACCGTGCACATCCCCCAGGTGAGATTTCTACGTCAGAAGCAGTGACTTCTCATCACTCTCAGGAGGCTAGTGGTTTGGCTGATCCACCTTAACGGTGCACATCCACACGTGCACAAACAGGTAAAGGCAATGATGATAGAGTTACCAACTGCTTCATTGTATTTTGTCACTATTATGAATCATCATGTTTCATATTTAGTGTAGTAATGAGACTTGGTGAGGCAAAACCTCATGCTGCGCAGGGTAAATGGTATATTCCCTCCTGTTCTTGCAAGGGCGCTGTAAACAAAAGAGACTTTGGCTATAAATAGGACCTGGGTCAGGAAACGTTTCATGCAAGTATTAATAATCAATGCACTGCACAGACAGTGGAAGGTGAGGATTGGGGTAATTATCCAGTTAGACAAACCAATGAAATACGGAGGAAATGAAGAAGTGACTTATTTGCTTGAGGTGGCAGTTGGTGTGACCGATTGAAAGATTCGTTATTAATTTAATTTTCCCCTTTTGTGGTGATTTGGCTCCACAGTTGACACTGGGGTACTGGGCTGACTCCAGGAGTCAGTCTTTGGAGCACAGGAGTGAGGCATCATTTGCAAACTCACCACAGACTGGAAACAAAGCTGGAAGACAGGGCTGCCAAAGCCAATCAGGGCAACCTGTGGCAGGCTCCCCTGCCTGGCTGTCTCCCTCACTGCCCTTGGAGTGGCTTCCCTCCCCCTCAGTCCTCCTAGACGGTTGCTGTGGCTGGCTGCAGCTCTCCCCGCACCTGTCGCACCTCCGGGTTTTGGCAGAATGAAGTGAAGAGACAGCTGGAGTCATTATAGTTCATCTGTTTGAAGATTGCCCAAATGAAAAACAAACAAACAAATCTGGTGAGTTTCATGTTTCTTTTAAGTGTACAGAAATGCAGCTGCTGAGTTGTGTAGGAGATCAAAGGAGCCTTTTAAATTCAGGGCACCAAAGTGTTCTTCCTGGCTTGATCCCTGATGGAGATTCGTTAGCAAAGTTTAGAAGGAAGTTGTGGAAGAGGATTAGGTCTATTAAACTGGTCTGAATTGTGAAAAGTTCTTTGTGAAGCTCATTGAGTGTACTTATTGCTGATCTTTGTGGAGAATGTGACAGGGTGAGCCCTGAGGTCTGGTGACAGGAGTCAAGTGCATAGTTAGAAAACATGCATTTAATAGGCAGAGTATGAGATAAAATAATAGGAGTGATTGCCTATGAATTGTTAATTTCTTGAAGAAGAAGCATGTTCTCATGCATTCAATAATTTTGGTACTTTGAGTGAAATGAAATTGAATCTTAGTTCCCAAGTTTGAAGTTATCTCTTAGAATATTAAGGCACTTTATAGGTAAAGTAACGGGCATATTATTTTCAATGTACATTGATTATGTTAAATATCTTAAACTCCAATTGATTGGGGAAAAAAAATGTGTACTTATTATTTTCTATTAGTGCCTTAGCAGTTGGTTGCTAGTTGTCTTAACATTTTTATTCACAAAAGAATGTAAAATTACTTATAGTGGGTTGCAATAGAAAAAGTAAATAATTGTATTTCAATATTAAAATTTATAATAATTAAAATTATAAACATTTTATTCTTTAAAGTTATAGTTTTGGTTTTATTTGGATTCAAATTGATTACTGAACTGGTTTGTAAATCGTTTGCACTTTAAAGTCATTTAAAAAAAAATGGCATGCTTTAAAATGACTTTTTGATTATCTCCCGTAATTAGCAGCAGAAATTTTTAAAATGCTGTATGGATAGAACAAACACAGCAAATATGACCTACAATGCATTTTTCTATTGTTTGTGATATTTGTATGTCTGATAAAATCTATCTTGCCTTAATACAAGACTTTTTCTAAAGAAAAATAAAGATTTTGGTCTTTAATTTCAGTTGCTTTTAATTTTTTCTTACATAAAAATTAAATATTAAAAATTAATTCCCACCTGTTATTGTTTTAATCCCCAAACGTCACTGGGAATTGTTTAATACCTAATTATTTGGTTGAACTTGAATCTTTTTTTTTTTGCCAGTGCTAAGGGACTTAAAAGGGGGAGGAGAAAGTGAGTGTGAAAGAAGCCTGAATTAAAAATGTATAAAGGTTAAACATCAAACATCCACAACTGTTATCATAATAATTCTAAAACACAGCTGACCATGGATATTGATCTTTCCTCCAATAAATCCTAACCTCCTTGGTGCATTTTTTTTCTTCCATTGACATGATTTTCATTTTCTTAGTCTCTGGGATGTTAGTTCCATAAATGGTAGATTTGAGGACAGTATTCCCCAAAGGTAGGTTTTTATTTCAGATGGCTACCCATAGTGTGCCAAATTCAATGCGAGATGCTGGTTGGGGGACATGGTCCTGCCTCCTGGCCTCAAGGTGATCTTGTCAAATTACTGAGTTATTGCATTGGCTGGTCCTCAAATGGAAGGTAATGGAATGCTTATACCTAACTAATTGCAAGAGAAAACTCTCATTTTTCAACTATGTATGTAAAAACTTTTAAAAAGAGTCTATATTCATTCACCAAAAAGGTCATTTTTATTTGCTCCCCCACCCAATTTGAAGGTCAATTTACAAACATTTTAATTTGGTGGTAGGCATATAATTTGACCACTGGAAGGAAATTCTGATTATCTAGTTTCTGCCCTCTATGTAAAGTATCCTTGATTTTCTTAGGTTGGAATAAATTTAAGTTTTCATTTTCTAATTTGTGTTCTTAAAATAAAATCTTTCAATTTCTAAAATAAATCCTCAATACTTTAAACTTAATCTCGCTGAACATTTAACTGAGATTTCTGTTTTATAAGGTACATGGAAGTTAAAAACTTTTTCGGGGTAGTTGCTTTTAAGTTCAAAGAAAATATGTATTGTTTTTGAAAAAAATATTTGAACATGAAGTTTGTTCATTGTAGATAGAATATACGAAAATGTCCAAGGTAGTTATAAAAGCATCTTAGTCTCAACAGACAGACAATTGTTAATATTATGGTGTGTTTATATGAAATACAAGTATTTAAAAAAAATTCGACTCATACTATGTACAAATTTATTTTCTCCCATAAAACTTCTAAGTATCCATGACTATTTTTAGTGACTCTACAATATTGTGTTAAATAAACCATAATTCTCTTAAATATTCCCTAATTGATATTAAAAAAATCATTTTATATTAAGTGGATACAAGATTTTCTTGGTACAATGTGCTTTAGGGATTTAAAGGATTGACTCTTCCTTCTTCCCCAAATCTGGATGTATTCTCTTCTCCAGTAAGGGATATTTTACTATGGAATGAATAAAGGAGGTTCTTTAAGTGATTGCTATACTTTCATTTTGATTTTTCTGATGAGCATTGCAAACATCTTTCGTTATAGCTAATGTTGATTGAGTTCTACAGAGATTCATTCAAAAGGACTTAATAGGCTATTGATACATCAAGGGAACACCATGTGAAGATTCTCCTTTGGAAATCATTTAGAACATTTTTCTCTCCGAAGGGTACCTTTATACTTGAATATGTGCAAGCAAATAGGAATATATAGTTTTATTAAAATTCTCAAGTTACTTTTGAAACAACTACAGTAGTAGTGTCACCTGAGAACTGTGGTTTCAGGTGGGTTGTAAAATCAGTAGGGGATGATGGGTTTTAAAAAAACTAATTATCAGCTACAAGCTTAAAATAGTATCTGGTTAGCAGTCCCCAACTCAACAGTTCCCCACTTTAGGAAAAGGTTTTAAAAGATCACCTTGTGCAAGTTTTGGTGGTGATGCAGGTCTGTAATCCCAGCAACTTGGGAAGCTGAGGCAGGAAGATGCCAGACCCTAAGCAACTTAGTGAGACCCTGTCTCAAAAGATAAAGAAGGAGCTGGGGATGTAGTTCAGTGGTTAAGCACCCTGGGTTCAATCCCCAGTAAATTAAAAAAAAAAAATTAACTGGGAACACTTCCAAAGACCTGTACTAACATACTGGTATCATTATCTGTGAGAACTTTCACAGCACTAAAATGTATCAGTGACTTAAGTTTCAGTGTGATTAAAAACAGTAGGAAGAAATTCACTTTCCACCTTTTCTTGTGTCTAACTCTTCATTTACAATCTCTTGGTCTATATCCAAAAGAGAGCTGGATTTCCATTCCTTCATCTGGTACTGCTTTCCAGGAGGCCCAAGTTAGCCTACAGGTCTTTTAGATACTAGCATACCTATTAAGGTTGTCAGAGGTGGCAGATTCCATAAATGACTATGGGGAAGGATGGAGGATTAACAGCTGCTGGTGGTCCCTGGCCCTCAGTAAAGCTCTGCAGGCAGGATAGGGAGTGACAGAACCTGGTAGCCCTGCAGATGGGGTCCAAGGAGTTCATATACTACATCCGTCAGTCAGGGTTACCTGAGTTAGGACCATCCAGGTGGTGCTCTGCCCCAAATGAGCAGAGCAGATGAGGCTGTTTCAAAAAGAAAAATGTCCTTTTGAAGTTGTATGTGTGTGCACGCACACACCTCACACAAAGCCCTTCCATGAGCTAGTAGTGGCATTGTTTTTAGAAGGTAAGAAACTGGACAATGTAGGTGGGAGAAATGCTCACCAAGGCCCGCAGAACTGTGGTGTAAGGACTGCTAGGATCCTAGGAACTGGCACTTGAGCTGGGCAAATCTGTCTACCTCCAGGCAGCACATCTTAGAACGAGATGTGACCAACACCCGATGTGACTTATAGGAGTCTTCTCAGTACCTCCCTGTCTGATGGTAAACACCTGGCTGAACTGTTAAAAATGGAAATATAGTGCAATTCCATTAAACAGCAGATGTACTTAAGAAACACTGGAAGGCAAATCATCTGACTATTCTCTAGATGATGAGATCAAGGAGATTACAAAATGATTTTAACTGTAATTATTCTTTTAATTTAAACAAATAATCTGAGGATAATATTTTAGTGATCAGACAAATGAAGATTATCTTTAAGAAAATAAAAATAACTAAAGCAAATTTTATATTTTGCACTAATAGCGTAATTGAGACCATTCTTGCCTCTGCTTTTTCAATATCTATCTACTGAGAGACACGGACAGTTCTGTTTCCCTTTTTACTCAAAGGCTCAGTGACAGTCACCTTTTGGTTTGTCACACACAAGTTGCTTAGGCACACCGGTGAGGGGAGAAGGATTGCATGATCATTCAGATTTTCTTCTTTCCAGAGTAGCAACACCAGAAGCCACACCTGAAACAACTCTTTTAATCTCAGCAATTTCCCCCCTTGGTCTGGCTAGAGAATGTGATTGTGCTGGGCAACCAGGGTTATGTGATCTGGTGGGCCAGATCCGATTAATGTTTTTAATAGTGTTTTCAAGATGTAACACACCCAGGGAGATTTGTTCCAGATGGATGCAGTACAAAATGAAAAATAAAATAAAACCCCCTCCAAGCACAATATTGTTCTAAATATTTCTTTGAGACATCAGCAGGTTTTAAATCATTGGAAGATGGGCTGAAGGCATTCTCTACATCATTGTGCCTTTCCCAGTTATTTGAAATAAATTTCAGTTTTAAAGGCTTTTCTGTGTAGCTGTATTCTCTACCTAGCATTTGCAATCTCACCCATTATATTAAGAAAAAGGTACATGACAAGTCATGATGTGAATAACAGAAACTTTGAGAAGTGTTTTATGATATGTTCAATATTTTCCCTTGTGCATAAAAATTCTTGCATGTGTTTATGCATATGTGTATGCTTTGAAAGGTTGAAAGCAATATAAAAGCTTTATTTGTAAACATTGTGAAATGTATATGTAATTCAGCAAACAATTATATAATGACAAGATGAAACAAATCCATCTGACTGTACATCCATAAGTTGTTGGGATATTTACCAATATTAAATCGGGAAATCTAAGTGTGTAGTAACTTCTGAAAGTTATTAGATTTCTTATTTGATAGATATCCTACAAAGTAGGATTGAGGGCTATATGAAATTGTATTCATACAGGCCCTCAGAGTCTGTAAACAAAAAGTAATTTTAGGGGAGAATATATTTGAAAGTAAATAACTAGGACTTAGGTCAGTAAAGATATACTCTCTGGGTCAAACAACTAGCTGCAGTTTACAGCCAAGGATCTACCTTGGTCTACTCCATATCTAATGCTATTTTGGTTGTATTATTTTGATGTTGGGGAATATAACAATTTATTTCCAGGATATTTTCATTGTGAAAACAATTAAAAACCTAGGATATTTCTTTTTTATTTTGCATTGATTTGAATTTTCTCTTTGGATTTAAGTTGTCCCTTAGAAAGTAGTTGCCCTTTACAGTTTAGAAGAAAAAAATATTCAGCATAATCAAGGTGTTAGATGTCTGAAGAATAAAACCTTGTTTGGGAAATCAGTTTCATGTTCAGCCAGTCACCCAGAAAGCAGAAGATTAATTGTGTTGAGGACTCGAAGATGTGGTCCTTGCACTGGATCAGCTTGTGGGAAAAATTGCACACACGTGCAAGATGAAAATTTAAGTCATATGTTTAAAGGGTGCACACTAATAAACCTCAGGCAATTAACAACCGCCCTCTGCATTACTTAGCTCCACTTTTAGGTAATCAGTAAGGCTGTTTGCATGAAATTTTTTCTACTGGAGACTCCATACTCTCTAAAACAAAAGAAACACAACCCATTTCAAATGTCTAGGCTGTGGCCAACATCTTTGAGACTTTATTCCCAATTAAGATTTTTATATAAAATTAAAATAACATTAACATAGCAAATACCATAAGTACCTTTGGCTAAATACCATAGCTATTTGAACCCAATGGGAGTAGTTTCATAATTGTTTTAGGCTAGTCACAGTGGGAGAACAATTAGTTGACAGTGGACTGGTATGGAGTAAGGTGTGGAAAGCTGTTGTCCTCTGTAGCCTGGGCCCTCTCCCCATTGTTTTGAATGGCCATATTCTGCGTAACAGACACAGGTTTTGGGTATGCTGTTTATCTGGAAGTCCTGAAGCATCATCTCTTTGAAAGTGAAATTTGTAGACATGCATCTCTCCAAAGAAGTATTTGAAAACAATGATTGAGAGAGTTAATAAACAGGAACTGTTTTAAGTTGTTTCAATCTGAATATGGTTGCTAAAATACCAATTTAGTTTGGTTTTTAGTGAAAATAAAGCACAAGCCAAAAGTATCTTTTTCTTTTAAATAAGTCTTCAAAGGACCAGAAAGAACTTCCCAACTTGGATTACTGAAAGAATTGGAATTGTGTAGGACCCCAGGTTATGCATGGATTTGAGTTGGAAATTTTGAGGAAATGCTTATTTCCTCCTTTCTTGTATTCTTTGTTGGCTGGTTCCATTTCTGTTAGCCTCTTTGGACAGAGTGGTTGTATCTTGATTCATCAGCTTTCTCTGTAAACATTGGGAGACTTTGCCAGTCCTAAATTGATAATTTGGCAAATGTAGACTTTACCAGTTCTAACTGACAATCTGGCAGTGTACTGAAATGTTGTCACAGAAAGGCTGATATTTCACAGGCAAACTGTTTTCTGAGTGTCATTTGAACCGGTGACTTTTAAAGACATAATACGTTTGGGATTATTAATTTACAGCAAATACTGTTGGAAGGGTGTAGGATGATCTGTCTGTTTTCTCCATGGGGATCTTGTGTTTTTCACTATTTGTTAGTCATGAATTTCCCATCCACAGAATTTAAATCAAATTGGAAAGTTAAATTTGAGTAGGGGATTGGAACACGCTTTCAATTGTTTTCTTTTGGTGGGAGGAGTAAGGCAGTCATTTGGGCTGATTTTAATTTGTGTTCCATGTAGGCTACCTCCTGCTCTCAATTCATGTTGCACCCTGTTCTATCAGTGTTTATCACAGGGAGCAAAATCACAATGCTGGAGGTGGGGCCTGGGCCTGCCTTCTCACCAGATCCTCAGGTGAGCTTTGTCATGGTTTGAAGTGTGTCAGGAGTCATCACTTCCTGTTTCAGATACTTTAAAAGGAGGTTGAAAAATACTTTCTATCATTCCCTCCCTGACCCCCCCACGGTTTTGATTTTTATCTGCATTTTGAATAAAAATTTATGTGGGAGAAATTAATGTGGATGACTAAAATCAGATTATCTAGGAATTTAGTTTACCCAATACTGCCACAGGTTCATGCAGAGGCGATGTGTACTATAACTTGTCTATTACTCCTAAATGATCAATATAGGTATAATTGCTGTGGAGGAAAACAATTTTTAGTACATTGCCTGAGTTTTAAAAATAAGAGGTCAGTTCTTCAATATTACTGTCAGTCATTGTCCTTACTATTGTCATTAGCAATGGCTATTTCTGTTACGTTTTTGCAGCACCAGGGCTCAAACCAAGGCCCTTCTGCATGCTAGTCAGGTGATCTACCATTGAGCTACAGGCTCAGTCTGGCAATGGCGATTAAAACCATTAAAACCATCTAAATGGTTTCCACTATGTAAGAAAGATCTTGACAGAGAGCTGATAATTTATAGCAAAGAACTACAAATATGAAAATAAGTCAAGGCTAAAATATAAGCATATAATAGTCATTTATGTCAGGTGTTTTTCAACTAAAACTTTGGTCGTTTAACTGTTGGCCTAATAAGTTCTTCACAAGCCAAATGGATGGTTAAAAATATGCATGTCCAAAAGTAAACATAGTGTATGCCATCTTGATAGGCTACTGAAGACATAAAATGAGATTAGTAATCTCAACAGGAGAGGCACAAACTACTAAAATCTGCTGGTTTGGAACTTTAACATAATACATAAATTTATAGTAATATCAGTGACATGACTTAAGGCATATGGATGTGGGAAG
The DNA here is from genome assembly GCA_020662805.1 of Glaucomys volans. Lineage (NCBI taxonomy): Eukaryota > Metazoa > Chordata > Mammalia > Rodentia > Sciuridae > Glaucomys > Glaucomys volans. Next base: position 93,428 of record JAJEJO010001223.1, read on the forward strand.
TGAGTGATATGAGACAGAACAGTGTTTAATAGGATTCTAGAAGGGCAGTCAAAACATATAATTGTGATCTTGGGTTTTCTAACATCCAATGCCTTGCAACCATGTGTAACCCCATAATTACAGTACCATATTTTGCCCTTATGTTAATTAGGGTTTGTAACTGTGTCCAATCATGTAACATCCAGATATGTAAAGAAAGGATTGTGCCTCGTCCAATCATGCTTTCACTAACATCTAACCGTGCCTTTGCTTCCGGTCCAATCCGGACCCCTCAAGGTTTCCCTGGCAACAGTTGTGCTAATTATGGGGAAGTGGTCTTTGCTCCACTGGTGGCTAGAGTGGAATACTCCTTCCTGCAGGCGTGCCTGCTAGGTCTGTGTAAGTGTAGGTTTTCCTTACACATCTGAGACATTCACAGCTGCCAGCCAAGAGCCAGGGGCCTCTCCTACTTAATGCCACTTAAAGGCACAAATGGTGGTGCCAGGGAAGGGAGGCAGAGTTCTTTGCTTGAGGAGGTTCTGAGAGATTTGTGAGAACTGATGATTCTTGCTTTAGCTGCTTGTTGATACTTTGTGCCCAAGAAATGTTGGCATGACATCATTGGTGTTGATCCTTATGATACCTGATCTGGGAATCAGGTGTGTTTTAGGTGATTTTTTCCCACTGGTTTATATTTTGGATATCTTGGTTTTCTGTGTTCCCATCTGTAAATGCTATAGAAGTATCAGTGAAATTACTTTGGGGCTTTGATCAAATGTTTCCAAAAATGCTCTTCAACATGCTGTGTGGAATTTTAAGATTCAGGACCTTTGAGCAAATAGCTCGGAAAATGGTGTTGAGTTGAGGCTTTTGAGAATGAGAAAGAATGTACAGAAGTACTTATGTGATAGTTTGAGATTAAAAAGTAGAATAGACAACAGGTATGTTGGCTAACAATACACTGTGTCTCTCTATGGAGGAGAGCTGGTGCTGTTTAGGGGCTGGTTGATTGGGTTCTACTCAATTATTTTCCCTCATAGCTATTTCTTCTTCTGTAACTAGAAAAACAGAGTTCACAAACAGAAGAAAGATAAGGAAGATCTTACATTTTAAGTGAATAACCATGTGGGGTGTTTACACTTTAATTATTAATTTAAGAGTCACTCATAAGCATCTCTTATTTCTTCCTGAAGTATTAGATCTTTTTCTGCTTTGAGAATGTCAACCTTCTTTTTGTGGTAGTATGTGTTGCATAATGGGAAATACAGTGCATAATGAGAAGCAGGTTGAGGCCAGCTTGATGTTAGACCACACTGAAAGATTAGAGCAAAACTCCTGAAGGAGCATTTCCCCACGTAACTAAGGAAAGTTTGTGGGGAGTGGTCAAAGGGAATCCTACGTATTAATGAGAAACAACTTCAACATTTGCTTTCTAGCATGAATTTTAAAAACATCTCTTACTTAATGAATAATTTTAATTTATAAAGTTTTACTTTAAAAAAAATGGAAAAACCTATGCTTTTATGAAGTAGATATGTTTAGTTTCCACATTTGAATCGGGCACTTGTCATGTAATCTGAAGTGTATAACTAAGACAGCCCAGCCATCTAATACTGTTTTAGTTACGTGTCTCTACTCTGTCATCTATAGCTATAAGTTAATATGTTTTTTTGTGGGGATACTAGGGGTGGAACCCAGAGCCTCATAAGTATTAGTCGAGTGCTTTACTACTGAGCTATACCTCCAACCTAATGTTATTAAATTAAAATTGCAAATTGAATTTCAGTTTAAATCAGGGTGAGAACTTAACAAAAAGCCGTTAAATACTAAAAAATATGTACAGAAGTGACAAGAAATATCACAGCATTAGTTTTACTTAAAAGATACTGAATGAAACTTAAGGTTACAAAGTAGAATCCTTTGGAAAGAAGATAGAAAATAACCACTTAATGAGCAAAATTCACTCTGATAGGAACTTTCTTATGAAATGCAGACCATTGAGTACTAAGAAAAAATTAAATCTCTTTCTTGAAAGTTAACAGAGTGAACATAGTCAAAAATCACCTGTGACACTTTCCTTCAGAGGCAGAGATTGCTGAGCACCTGTCTGTCATTGGAACATGAATTTCTAAATTTATAACGATATGCAACACACACAGCCACAAGAAGAAGGCTGATGTTGTCAAGGCAGAAAAGATCTGATACTTCAGCAAGAAAGAAGTGACTCTTAGAATTATCCTTTTTCTCTGCTTGACTTCTGTAGCTGTCACTACTTTAAGTGAACCTTTCCCATCTAAATTATTTTTATCAAGAATGCAATTTCTAACCCTCTCAACGTTCACCAGAATTGAAGATAAATGATTGCTTTAGCATTATGCTTATAGAAACTGAACTTCCTGTCATTGACTTCAAGATTGTAAGAACAAAAGCAAAATAATATCCCCATAAGTGGTTCTATGGATAAATCTTTAAGTGTTTTAGCAATCAGGCCATAAAATAATACAATCCTACTCTCTTTCTGACTCATTGCTTTGTGGGAATTCTTTAATGAATAGAATGAGTTGTGAGGCAATCCTGTAGAAATATCTCTTTTGAGGGGTGAGCAAAAAGTTGCTACCTTGAACTTTTGATATGTGATATTTGAGAGTAATAAGGTATACTGGTCACTTTTGGTCCCTTCCTGTTTTTATTTCATGTACAGCCAATCCCTCCCACCATTTTCACAAGTGAAGCTTTTCCCAGAAAATGGTGACCTTACCAGGTGCTGCCCAGAGTTACTGTAATGATGTTTTCCAAAGTTATTCAGACAGCTGTGATTTGGATCATTAGAAAGTTCTTTGTGGTACAGCACAACAATAATAAAACAAACTTAGAATTATTAAATTCATTCATACTTTGTCTCATACTAGATTCTTTTATAATCAAACATTAGCATTAACTAAAGATTGAAGAAAATTTATAGGGGATTTATTTAGTAACTATTTTGGCTATAGAGAGTGAAATCTAATTCAACCATTAGCATTTTTTGCGGGGAGGGTCCCAGGGATTGAACTCAGGGGCACTCAACCACTGAGCCACATCCCCAGCCCTATTTTGTATTTTATTTAGAGACAGAGTCTCACTGAGTTGCTTAGCACCTCATTTTTGCTGAGGCTGACTTTGAACTCTCAATCTTCCTGCCTCAGACTCTTGAGCCACTGGGATTACAGGCGTGTGCCACCATTAGCATCTTGATATTTGACTTTCTAAGCCTTTCTTGGGAATTAAGCCATACATTGGGAATTAAGTCAGTCCCATATTTAAACAGCACCTGCTGCTCCATATTGTTATGGTTCACACCTTTATTTTTGCTCCACGTCTCCCTTCTATATGATATCAGTAAGTACTAGTAGATATGGCTGCATTTATAGTCTGATCTACAGGTAGTGTTTACATATTATTTTTGTTCAAGGATTATGAAGACTCTATTCAATCATTCCCAATCTTTCATTGACTTCAACCCCAACTTCAGATGTCTATCTCATTCCACTATCTTTCCTACCCCACCCTTCCCGCCTCTCATTTCCCTCTACACAATCCAAAGTTCCTCCATTCTTCTCATACCCCCCACCCCCACTCCCGTTATGTATCATCATCCACTTCTCAGAGGAAACATTTGGCCTTTGGTTTTTTGGAAAATTCCAATCTTTATACTAGTTTCTGTATGTAAAGCAGATTTATCTAAATATTAATGACAGACTGTCCTTTCCAGATTTCAAAGTGCTATAGACTTCCTAATGTAAATATTGAAATAAGATCTTGTGGATTAAGTCTTTGGTACTTCAATTAAAAAGCTATGTGGAGTTAAATTAAAGACATTTAAAATAGAATGTTTTGAAAAATTTGTTTGATCTCCAGTAAAATCACCATTTTCAACCAACGTGGAGGCATAATGGTATTTTCATGTAAAACACAATTTTTCATTAATAATCAGAAGCAGTATAATTGTATAAATGCATGCACAAAATCAGAGAGTATGCCAAGAATTACCAGCAGACAATTTTCATTTATTACTTCTTTCTAATGTAAAATCAGTTACTGTGGTCTTTTTCTTTGAGCTGCAAATATAGTTTTGATTATATCTGGGGACTGCATTTTAGGTTCCTGAAAGCGTTCACACTGCAATGATAAGAGCAGATGGAAGAAGGTGCTATAATATTACAATGTAGTATTGCAAATAGGTGTGAAGAATCAACCTCCTAAAATTTCACAGGCTTCTGTTTCTTACGGCTGCACCTGTGTGGTTGCTGAAATTTTATAATGTAACTAACATCCCTTCTTTGGAGGCAATCTTTATTTCTTTCAGGCTTCAAGTCTCTTTCCATAATGTTTTATCTGGGGTCCTGCCAAGGAGACTGGGACAGACAGGAAGCCTGCCCATAAAGCAGAGAATAGGAAGTGAGAGGGACCTATGGAATTTGGAGTGTCCTTAGCTTAAGTCAAGGCGGAACGTGTTCCCCGGATGGTGTAGGCCAAGGATGAGGAGTTAAATGTATTGGAGAAGAAAGCCAGGAGCACAAAATATATGCTCAATAATCAGTTCATTGATACCGTAAACATTTGAATGGATGAATGAGGTTTCCATGATGTACCAGACACAACCCCAGATTCTAATGCCGACAACTTTCCCACCTGGAAGACAGATAACGTCTTTTTCAACCAATGCAATCTTCCATTCTAAATTTCCTTTCAGTTCTTTGAATAAAGCAGGCACATTGCTTGAGAAATTTTCAATTTTTACTCTGTTCCGTAGATATTTCTTAGCTTTAAACTGTTTTAAAAAAATTTAAAATGAAATTTACAATATTGTACCTAAAAATGAGGCAGTGCAAAATGACAGTGACACTGTTTTCTTCAGGTTTTAGAAAGTTGCAGGTTTCATGTCCCTCCGTGACTCCATGCCAGGGTACCATGTAGGCTTGTGCACATTTTGTACCGTGCAACTTTGGGAGTGGTGGTATCACCATTATAAATGTGAATGGCCACCCCTAGGATTGTGCAGTGTATAACTTGGATAACTACACCTGGTGTCTCAGCATATGTGACCAACTCTTTCTAAACAATGCTTGAAGTTCATGAAGTATGGGTACAACGATCATATATATGAAGCTTTTAAAAAATTATTTAGTACCAAGCCAAAGTGGTACATGCAGCTGTAACTGGACAATCATCCCCAATATGTCACTGGCTATGGCTATGTTTTATGACCTCAGATCTCTTAGTGAGAAGCAGTTGGTGGCTTGACTTTCTCTCTTATGTGCTGTCATCTTATATTAACCAATTTCAGTAACCCACCTGAAGTATGCATTTCAGGGTATCTTTAAGTTCCTATTCCCCAGAGCAGTATATCTACAAATTGCTTTGTGTTAGGAATCATGGGGAGTATCTGTAAATAATATAGATTTCTAGTGTCTATTTTATGTTTGTAGAATCAAAAATTCTAAGGTAGAGCCTGGGGAATTTAAAAAACCTGCTCTGGGGTATCATATTTCTTGTGATATGGAATTTCCTTACTGTAAGGCATTGCTGCCAACTCCAGAGCATCTGCCAACTCCACTTCTGTACTACAGAAAGCCTGTAACTAAAGCCAAGGTGTTAGGCCAGGGGAACTTCTTACAGAGTCCTCAAATCTGCACATGCCATGAAGGCCCTCATGATGGTTTTTGCATGCTTCATTGTACCATGTGCTTAAATGTGTCCTCTTTGAATTAGAACTGTTCCAAAATACAGTCATATTCTGGCTAATGAAGAGGCACTAGCTGCCTGGTGCCTGTCCATCATTCTCCAAAGACAGAGAGCATGCTCTTTTCAATGAAGCCAGAAGGCACCATGTGCATGCTGAGGAAGGCTCTCAAGTTCTCTGCTCTGGCTGCAGACTGTTAGCCTGCACACCTTTCCAAGGAAGCCCATGAACTAACTGTTCATGTTTCTGCTGAGGCAGACTGACAGTCAGGGAAGCTAACCCAATTTACCAATGACACACAGCCAGCAAATCTCATGGCCAGAATACCTTTGCAGTTCTGGGATTCTAGCTTAATAATGTGTTTACTTTTTCTTTCTTTCTTTTTTTCATTTTTTCCTTTTTATCACTATAGCAACTTTCTATGGAGTGCATGTTTGTGTGTGAGGAGGAGGTGGTGAGGGATGTGTGTTGACCCGTTGATTATTCTGTGGTCATAGGCAGGATGGCTGTTGTGTTGTAAGCATGGGCCTGTGGCAATGTGAGGGACAAGCTGGGATGGTTTTTAGGGTAATGTAAGACCATTCTCGGTCTGAAGTTGCTTTTGGCTGTCATTATCTCTTCTGGATGGACATTTCACACTGTGGAAAAAATGAAGGCACTCCAAACCAAGACATGCCACATGAGTTTGGACTCCCAGCATTTCTATTCTGCTGGCCTTCATTTGGTTTTGGAGGAGACTGAGGTTTTCTTCATACACAGATACCTTCTGTTCTTGCACAGCATACTGGTTGTGAGCCTTGATCTCTAGGGAGGTAGTCCACGTGAATTTTGGCAATGGATTTTGCCCAGAAGCAGTGGAAAAACAGATGTGTATGGGATGCCTATTTAGTGATTTTAGTTAACACTGGTGAGTGAATGGTATTTGGATCTTAAAAGAATCTGTGATCCTTGGGTTCTGGTAAAAGTCTTAGGGTATTATTTCAACATAGGAATGACAACAACTAAGTTTTTTTGAGTGCCCCTACTAGTGATTATTATTATTATTTTGGGGGGTACTGGAGATTGTACTCAAGGGCACTCGACTACTAAGCCACATCCCCAGCCCTATTTTGTATTTTATTTAGAGACAGAGTCTCACTGAGTTCCTTAGCACCTTGCTATTGCTGAGGCTGGCTTTGAACTCTCGATCCTCCTGTCTCAGCCTCCTGAGTTGCTGAGATTACAGGCGTGCACCACTGCACCTGGCTCCCTCCGAGTGATTATAAATTAATAATTTGTTATGGTATTTGCTTAGGTCACAGTTGTAATTTGTCTATAATTTTGGCCCTGTGTAGAAAAGTTTCAGAGTAAAAGTTCTGGACAGGTAAAATAAAGTTCCACTGGGGTTCACACAAACAGTGGAGGTGCATGAAGACGTTCCATACTCTTACTTCACATTCATATGTGTTTTCCCCTAAAATTGATGTATCTGAGGTCCTGCTGGTTTCCCTCCTTGGTTTCCATGATTCCCTCTCTCTTCAGTTACCACCTTATTTTTCTCAAAACTGCAATATTTTTGATAGTGGATGGAAGCACTATTAATAATTACAGAGGGCAACCAAGGCTGTTTTGACCTGTATAGCGACCTTACAATTCTCCTATTTTACAAAAGGAAGCCAAACAACTACCACTCCTAAATTTGATCATGATGAGATTGAATTTCATTTAAATAGATATCTGGATGCCAAAGAGCAATTGAAAGTACAAAGCTCGCCAGAAACAGTGCCACACACCTTTCATCCCAGAGACCCTGGAGGTGGCTGAGGCAGAAGAATCACAAATTTAAGGCCAGTCTCAGCAACTTAGCAAGGTCCTCTCTCAAAAAATAAGAAAGGTTGGGAATATAGCTCAGTGGTAACTGAGTGTAACTCAGTGCTCCTGGGTTCAATCTCCAGTTCCAAACAAACAGACAAAGAGAAAATTCATAGCTCCTTAAAGGAATACCTAAAAATAGAAAGAGGAGCAGGGTTTCCTTTCAATAAGAACTGATGAAGGTTGAGGTTGGGGGGTAAGAATAATAACAGAATGTGTGACAGACATCATTGCCCTGTGTACATGTATGAATGCACAGATGGGGTGACTCTACTTTGTGTACAACCAGAAAAACAATTGCTGTGCTCCATTTGTGTTCAATGAATAAAAAATTAAATTAAACAAAAAACAGTAAAAATGAAAAAAAAAAAAGAAAGAACGGATGAAGGGACTACACCTTGATTCAACCAGCAATAAACTCCTGGTGAGACCCTGTAGCTTCTTGTCCCTTCTATTTTAGAATTGAAATTAGAAGTGAAATAGTTGCAACAGAGATGTATAGTAACACATTAATTTAAAATGAAAAATGAAACCAGGCTTTTCGAGATGGAACATGATTCTGATTTGGTTGATGAACTTGACAAGAAGTACCAGTGTTACAAATCAGGTTATATGACACATATCCTCCCTAAGTCACAAAAGTGAAGTCTTCAGCTCTGGGGTTTTAAAAAAATGTTTTAAAGACCAACCATATGTTAAATTACGTCTATAACAACTATTGAACATAATATAACACATAATATAATTTTAAGTGTCAATAGTAAATAGTAATAGTAAATAGTAAATAGTTTTTCACAATTCTTTTATCAAAGTTCTCTGACGCCTGTGCCTTTCTGCTTTGAAGCAGTCATGATGTTAACACCCTGGCCTCTGGCCTCATAGCCAAAGTGACAGCCACAACAGGTCTCACACATTCCCAGGGCCACTCTTACCCCAAGTTATGTGGAACCGTTGTGGGTCCAGTAACTCTTCACATGGATGAATCCTGTACTGGAGAAAAGTGTGAAAAGGAAACCCAGTCACACTGACCTGGGCACTTCATTCACAATTGTGTCCGTCAAAGTTCGAGTGGGCTGGAAACTTCCGGCCAATTTATTTTAAAATATATATACTTTTAAAAAATGCTATTTGGCAATCATGAGATGAATTTCTATTCTAGTTCATTCTAGAACTGACACCCAGGTCATGTTTGTCAATCCAATAAGATCTTTATTAGACCATCAATTTTTTTCCTTACACCAACAGGCCACGATGTTGTCTTGTTTTGTTCATCAGTGAATCTTGATGTAATGTTAGGGATGGAAACAAGAAGAAAGTGATTGAGAAACTTCTTGAAGAAATAGGACATGTCTTACTAGTCAGTGCTGCCATGGGGGTGGGGCAGTTATAGGAGAGGTCCTGAAAAAGGAATAAAATCAGGTTTACCTAAGAAAGGAAATGATGATGGAAATGATTTCATTATCCTTCTTTGTAAAGATGTAACTCAAATTAGCTGAAGTGAGACTGGTGAATTTTCCCAGTTCTGGGAGCAGGAAGTAACAAAATGCAAAAGAACAGATTCAGAAAAAGGGCTTGTTGCTTTGGAATAGGAGACAGTAAGGAGAGTAAATGAGAGTGCTTTCTCCCGTAGCTCTCACCTGTACAAAGGACAGTCATCAACAGTGGAACCACACATAAGGGGAAGACTTACTGGTGGACAAATAGAAGTTCTAATTCTGATTCTTATTCTGTCTCTCTGGATGATTCTGAAAAAAACAGTTCTCCTTGAACAGCTCAGCAATATGACTGTACCAGCAGTATTTAGCAGGAAGAGCAATAGAACGTGGCTTTCTTTTTTTTAATTCTTCATTAGAAAATGGCACCTTATATATTTCACTCTGCTTGGCTTTAACAGGATGGCTCACCACACATGGAGATGATGCTCATGCTGAAGAAGGCAACATTTGGAGCACTCTTGCAAGGCTGCAAGGTCTATAAAAAACATTTTCCAGCATTGCTCTGTGCTGCTTGTATAAACTCGACTCATATCAGCAAATTAGCCTCTGAAATAGTTGACTCATGCCTAATTAAAGAATGTCTCTATATCCAAGATGAAAACAATTAAATGAGTAATTTACAAAATTATTTTTTAACATTTGACAGATCTAATTATGCCGACACTGCTACTGTAGGTAACCCAAAGCTGACTCCATTATAATTACAACGTACTTCACTTGGAGAGCCTTAACCCACCACGTCAGGCTTCACAGATTTTCTTTCTTTTGTTCCCAAACTGGTAATTTTTCACAAAAGTCCATAAAACCTTCTAAAATAATATACCATTAGCAGGCAATCATTACAATAAGTTTATGGTAGAAGACACAAATTGCCAGTTTTTCTTGCTGTCAAGGTGTGAATAGTGTAAATGCTGTGATTGAGTTGAAATAGATGAGCTTGCAAATGAAAGATGGGTTGGCACATTGGATGTCAATGTCTGTGTAGGATCTCTCCTTAGTTGTTCATTTTTACCCAACTTTTTTTGTTTGTGGACACTTTAACAGTTAATATTAATGGTTAGGATGAGATTTTTAACATATATTTCTCATGGAAGTCCTTAATAAACTAGAATATTAGTTCCAATATACTACAAAAGAGAAAAAGGTCATAGAAGACCTTGGTTTAGCCATGAGTCTTTTCCTAATTTTTCTTCCTATTCCTGCTGTCCTGATCCAATTTATTCACTTATTTAATGGCTGGACTATTTTAATAGTACATTAAGCTTTCTGTCTTCCTTTGTGTCTTTACTTCATTTCACATTCTTAGCTTAATTTTTTTTGAATGCCTTCTTGATGTTAATACCATTTCAAAGGATCAATAGCTCATTGTACCAATAGATGATATCTGAACCACATAGTCTCCAATCAAAAGTGGTTATCATTTATTCAGTACTTTAACTGATACTAGGAATGGTGTATATACATTATGCTTTTTCATCCTTGCAATACAATTGTGAGGTAAATATCCTTGTCCCACTTTTATAAATAAGAAAAGACAGGCTCAGAGGAGTTTGGGTAATATTCTCATGGTCACATGGCTCATAAGTGGTAGAGGTGGAATTTGAATCCGACCTTCCTGATTCCAAAGTGTATTAGTTTAATTTCTAGGCTGAACTTCTTTCAAAGAGATTCTAAAAATTACCCTAATTTACCTCTTTGCCTTATTGCCAATACTTTTTCATAATTACTAGCATCCCTTAGTAAGCTTCTACCAAGTGCCAGGGTACATGGTTTGGTAAGGAACGGTTGGTCCCTGCCCTTTCACTGTAGATGTTCTTGGAATTATAAGTCTATACTGCAGGAAACCTGGTCAAATACCTTTCCCTTTCCCATGGGATTTTCTAACACCTTCTTGCCAGATCCTGTTCTTCATTTGAGGACTATCTCATGTCATCTTATCTGGGACATCTTCCTAAATCACGTAAACCAATGATGATTTGTCCTCCTCCAAACTTACAGCTTATACTCATTCACGAAGTTCAAATGCCAACCCTGCCACCAATTAGCTGAGAGAACTTGGGACAGTTACTTTAGCTTCTCTGCACTTCAGTTTCCTCTTATATTAAGTGGGGATAATAATAGTATCTATCTCATAGAATTACTGTGAGAATGAGATGAATCTGTTTATGTGAAGTGCTCAGAACTGTATCTGGTACATGGCAGATATTGTGTTAACTAATATTACTACATTATTATTCTGTGGTTTCACTTCTAAAAAAATCACATGACATTTCTGGTAAATATGTATCTAGTATTATTTACATCTTGTATTATTATTTTGAATTGTTCATAGATTTCTTTGTAGTTCTATGCTGGTTACTACAGAGTTCTTTGTCTTGTAATTTCTCTTTGGTCTTGTTCTTTGTAAAAGGGGATTTACTTGTAGAGGAAACTCACATAACAACGTTCTTATTTCTTTTTAAAAAAAAATTTTTGTTGGTGGACTTTTATTTTATTCATTTATTTATATGTGGTGCTGAGAATCGAACCCAGTGCCTCACACATGCTAGGTAAGCACTGTACCAATGAGCCACAATCCTAGTCCAACAATGTTCTTATTTCTAACAGGATCATATGCTAAGGAGTAAAATAATGGTATAATAGTGAGAGTCCAAATATTGGGTTACTGTTGTGACTTAGCCTGATTTTTAATTCTTGTTTTTTCATGTTCATATATTTTATTCAATGATATAAATAAGTCCAACTATCTGGTGATCCCATAACTTTTTACTAAGGCATAATAAACTCATCTCATAAATGGAGACTAGACAGTGGAGTACATTAAGGAAGATTTTTGTACCTGAGTACATTCATTGGCACTAAACTCTGGATCCTGGAACTGTGGTTATATTTTGGAGTTCTTAACTCAGTTGCTTCAGGACAGCAGCTACAAAAATAATCTGATCTCGGAAGTGACCACTTTTTGGGTCAAATAAATATTTTGGGTCAAATAAAGAGTTTGAAAGGTTTAAGGAAAACATGAATTATAACCATAAAAATGTCCAAGGAGCATTTTGTTCAAGGACAGAATAATTGATTTCATGTATGGTTTGGCTTATCGTTTCCTAGTGAAATCTAGGTGCCTAGGGTAAATTCTGATCATGGATTTCTTCAGGACTTAAGAAATACAAATTTCTGGAAATGACTGGAACTCCCATTTAAAACTTTGTTTTGTCTTTGCACAGAAGAGTTCTTTCTAAATGCAGACATACTATTGATGAAAGAATATCCTTAAGCTGAAGAAAGAAAAGTGAGCATCAGGATTATATGGTTCAGAGAACAAACTAACACAGGGCTCAGACACTCAGGGCCAAACATTTTGCTAGGAGTTTTGAATTTAATTTTATTAGAGGATATTGAACCACGTTTTTTTTTTTTCCTGCTGGTAGCAGGTAATAAGGATCACAAAACCTTAGTTTAAACAAAAATGTGTGTGAGCAAAGTAAGTATGTCTTATTATATAAGTGAGAAATCCAAGACTGAGGTGCAGTGGATTTGGGGGTGTAATCCGTATCAGTGAGAATCAGTCTGTCTTATCTCTGCTTTCCTTTGTGTTGACTTTATGTTCAAGAAGACTCTTTTCATGTAGATACATAGATGGCTACTGGTGGATCTAGCCTAGGTTTAGTTTCTGCTAGGAGTTTCAGCAAAATCTAGAGGGAGAACTCTGCTTAGCCTTATCTGGACTTCCTGCTATTCCTTGAACAGTCACTTTGCCTAGAGGAATGAGAAAGGTAATCTGATTGGCCAATCTGGTTCACATGTTAGTCCCTCTTTCTGGTGGAAGCAAGGCTTTGTGATATAGAGGAAGAACAATTTCCAATATGGGAAAACAATAATAAATACCAGAAAAGAAATGAAAACATTAATCATGTTCTGGACTAAGATATATGGAGTGGTGAATATTTATAAAATAAACAACAAAAAAGCTTTAATGTCTTTCTTCTTGACTTCTTGACACTTTGTCCTTAAATTCTCCAGGCCTGGGAGGTTGATCACCCTTGATGCACATTCTAAGTGAAATTCCACTTTAGGCTTGATATAGTAGTACTGGTCTCTTAGAATGGTGAGTGTAACATAGGGAGCCCCGGGTGAGGAATTCATCAGCACATCAAATCCATCTTGCTCTTGGCCTCACCCCATGTGTGGTAGCCCCTCACTTCACAGACTCCTCTTCTTACTGTTTAATGCTGGGTTCACTTAGGAATGAATCCTTGTTCTCTATGGTGAAACCAACCTGACCACTAGTGACTTCATGACCTCTTCTTTTTCATTCTCCTCCAGTTAGTGAGTTTCTCCAGGCCGTTGTTACACTGGATCCTTCTTTATTACACCAGCTCTGCCAGGGACTGGATTTTCTTTCTGCAAACTCTCCTTCCCATAGAATCAGGTCCTAATACTGGTTTTCTAGTCTTTCTTCTCTCTGTTGCTCCCCATCTCACTGTAGGAACTTCTTCCATTATTTCATCCCTTGGACTGAACCTTTTATTGAGCCATTCAATTTTTTTCATTTACTTAAATAAAATTGTTTTTTTTTTCTTAATAAATAAATATTAGTGTGGGTCTATTAGGTACTCAGTTCTGAGTTGGAAAAAAAAAGTAGATGAATGGTTCCTACCCTGAAAATTTTGAGTTTTGTGGTAAAATACTGTCAAGTAATCCCTCAAGTATTAGGGAGCAGTGGAGGCACAATGTACAAAGGTCAGATCTGAAAGGAAGGGAGGGTTGGGAAGCCTCCCTGTGAACAGTCCTTGATTGCTGAGTGTACAGTGGTTAGCTGGGGAGGGAAATAGGAGCTATCCAAGTAGGGGAACAGAGTCTGCAAAGGCTCAGAGTTTTGAGAGAATGGAACAAACCCAGTACGGGGTAATATGTGTGCTGTATATGGGAGATCATCATCAGATGAGCAAGCCCAGGTAGGGGATGGCTAGATCCCGGGGGACTTTTAGTTCATAAAGGCATTTGGTCTTTCCCCTAATCAAGCTATCTCCTGCTTTCTCCTACTTGAACAACACTTTTGGTCTTTATCTAATTTAAGAGTTTGGCAAATGACAATTGAATTCTACTGTCTTTTGTGTGTCAAACACACGTTCTTCAATTTCCAGAACATGTAGATTTCATATCTTGCAAGGATAGCCTTAAAAAAATATTCTGGGACATATTTCTTTTTTCTTAATCATTTTGTTTGTTTTTTATTTTTATAGACTGCATTTTGATTCATTGTACACAAATGGGGTACAACTTTTCATTTCTATGGTTGTACACAATGTAGATTCACACCATTTGTGTAATCATACAGGTACATAGGGTAATGATGTCCGTCTCATTCCACTGTCTTTCACAACTCCACACCCTCCTCCTGCTCATTTCCCTCTACGTAATCTAAAGTTCCTAAATTCTTCTCTTAACCCCTACCCCATCACCCCCATTATGTGTCATCATCTCCTTATCAGAGAAAACATTTGGCCTTTGCTTTTTTGGGCTTGGCTTATTTCACTTAGCATATTCTCCAATTCCATCCATTTATCTGCAAATGCCATAATATTATTTTTCTTTATGGCTGAATAATATTCCATTGTGTACATATACCACAGTTTCTTTAGCCATTCACCTGTTGAAGGGCATCTAGGTTGGTTCCACAATCTAGCTATTGAGAATAGAGCTGCTATAAACATTGATGTGGCTGGTTACTGTAGTATGCTGATTTTAAGTCCTTTGGGTATAAACTGAGGAGTGGGATGGCTGGGTCAAATGGTGGGTCCATTCCAAGTTCTTGAAAAAAGAAATTCTCTCTTCCTGAATTACTTTTTCTGGAATTTCATGATTCCGTGGAAGCTTCCTTCTTCCACCTAGTCCATTTGTACACGACTGTAAAGTCCTGAAAATATTTAACAGTGGCTGATGTCAGAAATGATGAGCAGACACTCCTACCTCTTGGAGTCATCTAATGTTGAGGAAGGGCCCACCCTAACCCAAACAGTTTCTTAGTCATTGAGTCTGAAATCATGATTAGAATGATTTCTTAAGGATCTTCTAGGATGAGGGTTGTTGTACATTTTGGAAACAATAAGTTCACATGACACCTAAGAGGTAAAACTCCCCAACCTAAGGACACCTCAGAAGGGTTTTCTCTGTCAGAGTCCATGTAAGTTTTTATAATGATTAAGAGCAATCAGGTGGGCTGGGGATATAGCTCAGTTGGTAGAGTGTTTGCCTCACAAGCACAAGGCCCTGGGTTCAATCCCCAGCACCACACACACACACAAAGAGCAATCAGGAGAGAACACAGGGGTCTTCTCATGTCTGTTAGCTTTCCCTGCCACTTGCCTCAAGAAGGAGGCCTCTGGCCTGTACAGATTCTGATGGGCTTCAGATAACCAATAGGATAGGCAGAGCAATTTTAGCCTGATTCACAGGTTTATTAGAGCCAACAAAATTTAGGAGAGAGTGTTTATGGGACATAAGGGAGAGGAAAGTTTACCCTTAGAACATAGGAGAAAAGCGCACTGTATATTCAGAGATTAACAGGAGCCCTCAGTCAAAAGAAAAGCTCCCAGCTATTTGGGAGGAATGTGCTAGAACATCTAGCATGTTCTAGAATATGCTAGATGTAAACCAAAGGCCAACTATTTAAAGTTTGCATCAGGCAGCAATCCATACTTTCACTTTTTGTTTAGAATGCTTAAGTGTTTCAGGGAATCCGGGAGCAAGGTGGGGTGGAGGGATTAGTGAATTCCCACTCCTTCTGAAAGCCCTGCATAGTGTCTGGCTGTTCCTTAATTCTGACTCCATCTATTCCTAAACTCATAGTCATGGTTTAGTTTGGCTTCACACTGGTTTATTCAAGAGGCCCCTTTTATAAAAAGCAAGATTGTCTTTAAATATAGTTTATATTAAAGAGAAGTGAAGTTTTAGGCACACGTGTTTTATGAGTACCAGACCATGTCCTGTGCTCCGAACCTTCAGGCCCTCTGCACTGCACCTGTGAGTCAGCAGGCAGCTTTCAGCTGCGGTACAGTGCTGGGAAGAAACATGCAAATATATCAAAAATACATCTTATGAATTTAAAAGGTCTTCTCTATTATTTTCATACAGATTCATTTCCAGGAGGTTCAATCGGACAACTCTTAAGGGAGCTTAACTTTGGAAAAGTATATTCGGGAGAAATTAATAAATGTTGCCTGAGAGTCAAGTACGTATCGTGGAAACACTCCAAAAAGGAGGTCCTGGAATCTAACCCACACGATGTCTCCATGTTGGCCTCGTCTCTTTGGACTGACTTGAGGATTGAGGAATGTGGTCTTAGGCAATTTCTGGATTGCTTTTTCTTTTGTTTTGCAACGATTGGACCTGTTTTGAAAGCTCTATACAGTGTAGCTCATTTATACAGTTCTGAGTAAGCCTTTCCAGTGCTGTTGTTCATGCCTGCGGCCCAGCCAAAAAAGAGCAGAGGCTTCAAATTAATTTTTCCTACGCATACCATTTTGTATGTGTCCTGTCTTTATTTTCAGTTATTGTGAGGTCACCAATTTTATTTTCCCTTTGGTATCTAATATTCTTGGACAATTTTCCTCAGAGAGACTCAGAGGGAACAGATGTTGTATAAACCATTTCCCCCGCATGTTTTCCCACTTATATTTTCCTTTTGAAAGGAAAAAAAAAAAAAAGGAGATCACTGTAAGGAACTTTTCTTTTAATAATGCCTAGAAACTGTTAAAACTCTCCCACCTCTATTATGGCAGAGAAGGCTCGGTTTTGAATGCCATTGTCAGTGCACTGCTCCGGCTGCTCAGACAAGTTTCTAATGAGATCCATCACTCTAGATAGCACACATTAGCCACTAGTTTACTTATCTTTTAATTCCCTCATGTGGAGACCTTTTCAAACACATATTTAAGTTCCAGCAAAGGTTATCCAGTCCAGGATCATATGTCAAAAATTTTGGCAGAGAGATTTGGTTGAAAACTTTAGTTAAAAGACAAAGATAATTCAGTATTTGTAAACTCTAATATCTGTATATTTTTTTTCTAAGGGCATCCTCTAGTTTGGCAAATCAAAGGAGAAATCCACGTCACAGCTTTCATCCTTTTTCTCTGTGTAAATTTTGTGCCCCCTCCCCTGCAAATGTTTGAAATAAGCTGAATAAACAGAACACAGTGGGTAACCCGGGGAGTGTTCTAATCAGAAATATTTTCACTCATGGGGTAAGGCTTTACATAATCCACTAAGAGCTGTGATTAGAACCACCCATTGCAAGCAATAAAGCATTGAAATGAGGACATATTTTAATCAGGTCTCCAGATCCATATTTACTTTGTCTCTCTCAGGTGCTCATGTGCAGATGCACAACTCCACCTATGTGTTGGTCAATGCATACAGATATCAACTTGAATTCTCAGTTAATCTTTTCCATTAGTTTTTTCTTCTGTCTTCCAAGTGTCAGAAAATAATATAAAACATAAATGCATTGAAAGACATACAGAAAATAAAATCTAACCTCATGTGTCACATATTTCAATACTAGGTAGCTCATTGCAGCACACCACTGCACACAAGGGCCCAGTATCTTCTAAACAATAATTTGGTTCTACAACATCAGCACAATGAGATGCATAAAAAAGAACTCTCTTTATTTAGCTATCTGAAAACATGCTTTTCTATTAAATGTATTCTACAAAGGATGTATAATACATATGTGCAACAAATATGTATAGTTTAGATCAGTAAGAAATCAAATATCTGTGTATTCACTGATCAGCCTAAGAAACAGATTTTGAATACCAAGACCATTGAATATCCTTCTCTTGATATTATACCTTGATATCTCTATTCTCAGAGATAATAACTACCTTTGAGGTTATTATCATCCCTTGCTTTTCTTTAGAGTTTTACTTTATCTGTGTGTTTCCAGAAGTAATTTTTGAGCATGCAGGGTTTGAATTTTATATAAATGAATTATATTTTGCTTGTTTAACATTATGCTTGCAAGATCCATTTGTGTTAATGTCAGTAGTTACAGTTGGTTATTTTCCTACTGCATAGTATTCCAGCATATGGGAGGAAAAAACCAGCCCTCATTTTTTATTAAGCTCCTCTCTTGTCCAGGGACATTTTGGGTTGGTCCTGATATTTTCCTATTGCAGGTATCATTGCTAGAGATATTCCTGCTCCACGTCTCTTGGTGCATATGAGGTATACATCTAGAAGAAGAATTACTCAATCTTAAGAGTATTGGAATTTTCAACTTTTCTTAAATTATTACCCTGAATTTGGTTTTTATTTAATTTTTTGAAAGTGCATATTAAGAAAATCACAATTTAAATGAAAGTTTGACTTGTCACTAATTTGTTTTTATTTTTCCCCCTACATGTTGAAACAAAGGCTCTAACTTACAGCTTATAACAGATGTTACAGCTTATAACAGATGTTATAAGTCATCTGTATGCATGAAGTTGTTGGTGGTGCTGGTGTTTTTGTCTTTGCTTCCTACTCTGATCATGTGCACATAGACTGACCAAGATTCTTTCTGTGTCTTAGTGTAACTCCAGGTTCCTTCACTCACCCCTCCCAAGGCCTTTCTCACTGTAACAGGATGAGCAGTCCTTTCCATCTGTAACTGTTGTGGACACTGATGGCTTTATCTGACTATAATCTTTTTCTTCTTCTGAGAATAGTACTACCTCTTTCTTTTTTTGATTCAATATTTTTGATTAGGGCAAAATGCACATAAAATTAATTATCTTAGTGATTTTTGTATGCTGATATTTGTAGCATTGCTATTTTTAAATTTTTTCTTATTTTTACAGACTGCATTTTGATTCATTGTACACAAATGGGGTACAACTTTTTGTTTTTATGGTTGTACACAATGTAGATTCACGAATGTACATAGGGTAATAATGTCTGTCTCAGTTCACTATCTTTCCTTCCCCCACCCCCTCCCATCCCATTTCCCTCTACACAATCTAAAGTGCCTCCATTCTTCTCTTACCTGCCCTAAACCCCCTGCCCCCACTATGTATCATCATCCACTTATCAGAGAAAACATTTGGACTTTGGTTTTTTGGAACTGGCTTATTTTACTTAACATGATATTCTCCAACTCCATCCTGCAAATGCCATATTTTTATTCTTCTTTATGGCTGAGTAGTCTTATTTTCCTTAGCATAAAGTCTTCTAGGCTCATTGTATTGTAGCACATGTCGGAAATACCTTCTGTTTTAAGGCTGAGTAATATCTGATTATTTATATTTATGCCACATTTTGTTTATCTACTCATCTGAGAGTGGACAGTTGGGTTGCTTCTACCTTTTGGCTATGGTGAGCACTGCTGCTATGAACCTGAGTGTACAGATCTTACTTTGAAGCCCTGCTTTCAACTCTTTTGATTATATACCCAGAAGTGGGACTGTTGGCATATTTCCTCTTCTTTGAGCAGTGCTGCTCCTATCTTTGTTCCAACCAGATG
Organism: Glaucomys volans; assembly: GCA_020662805.1. Lineage (NCBI taxonomy): Eukaryota > Metazoa > Chordata > Mammalia > Rodentia > Sciuridae > Glaucomys > Glaucomys volans. The sequence goes on from JAJEJO010001223.1 coordinate 112,983, forward strand.
GTTCTGATGAGGATTGCCAATCATACAAACATGCCTTCCCTTTCTACAGTTGATTGGCTGACAGGTGGGCATGTGATCCAATCTAGTCCAATAAGAATTCTCCCCTGGGAGTTCTCAGAAGGGAGCCAGAGACCATAATTCAGTTCTCTCTGTGGAAGAAGCCATGAGGTTTAGGAGATTAGTGGCCAAGTGTCCTGTCATGTGGCAAAGACTCTTCTCTGAGAAGAGAAAATAAAGTCATCTGGGCAAAAGGAAATAGAAATGAGAAATAAGAGGATCCTTATAAGGAACAAATACTTGCTTTTCTTGTTCCTTATGCATTTCTTGTTCCTTAGCCAATTTGAATAGGACTTCTATTTTATGTAATCAATGTCCTGACTAAACTGTATCATGATTATACCTGCCTTGTGCTTGAGGCAAATTCTTCTTTATATTGGCCAAGGAGCATAATTTTTTTGTTAGCGGGTAATGGGGATTGAACTCAGGGGCACTCAACCACTGAGCCACATCTCCAGTCCTATTTTGTATTTTATTTAGAAACAGGGTCTCACTGAATTGCTTAATGCCTTGCTTTAGCTGAGGCTGGCTTTGAACTCCCAATCCTCCTGCCTCAGACTCCCAAGCCCCTGGGATTCCAGGTGTGTGCCACTGCTCCCAGTTCAAGGAGCACCATTGAGTCCTACGATTCTAAAGGCTATGGTAATGGAATGTAATATAGAGCCCTACATTTTTTGCTGAAATTGGCAGTAGAGAAGAATGAGACAATTAAACTGAGAAGAATTAAAGCTAATAAGATAAATAAAGAGTAAAGAGATTTAAAAAAAAAAAAGATTTTGGTTCAACACAAATGTTTCACAAAGAGGCTGACCTAGACTGTAAACCTAGGAAGTAGGACTAAATATATAGAGGTCTAGGATTGTGGAATGCAGAATAAAAAATAATAATAATTCTTTTAGGAAGCAGAATTTTCTGGGAGGGAAAATTTATTCTAAATTGTAAGAGTGGGTATGAAAACTACTTATGATTGGTCTTGGTCTTCCTCCCATAGGTTAGAACATAAAGAAAGGGTTCTAGCCTAGTTGGTTTGGAAAACAAGTATTTTTGAGGGCCTTTCTTAGTTCTTCGATATAAGAGACAGAAACTTTCTCCAATTGGATGAGAAAATAAGAACAAAGAGAAGGAGAAGAGAGAGGAGCAGACGAAGAAAGGGGAAGATGAAAAAAGGAAAGGAAATTTACTGAAAGAATGAAGGAGTGTCCCAAAGAATCTACCAGAGGACTGGTCTCCAGTGGGAACACCCAAGGAGAAAAACATTTATTTTTTGCTGGAACTTTTCTTTACCCCTGTATTTCTACTTTATTCTTCTATTTGTATTTGTGGGTCTCCTCCACACGTCATCATTCAGATCTTGAGTAAGGCAGCCTCATCCATACCTTTCCATGTCCTTACAAATCCAACCTTCAAGTTTCAGATAAATGTGGTTGGTCTAGTTTGGATCTCATGTCCACTCTGGGTCCAATTGGTAGTGCTCAGAACTTGTTGCCCATTTGGCAGGGAATGGGCTAGCAGATGACAGAGAGGAAGAGGTGGGCCCATTATCTAACAATGAAGCTAGAGGAAGTGATCAACTCATCTTGTGTGAATGTTAATCCATACCACATTGGACACCATACACTTGCTTTAGGCCTCATTTAGAATGAACTATCAACTTCCTCAGAATTTTTGCTCCCTATTTTTCTCTGATACCCTTTTTTTAGTTGTAGCTCTTGAGGCCTGCAAAGCCCTTGCCATGTTTTTTGGGGAGTTATTTTTGTTTTTATCAGCTACCTAGAAGATGTATATGTATATACACCTTCTACATTAGGTGATAAGGGCACCTGGCTGTCCTAGAGCCAGGACACCATGGAAGAGTATTAGTCACTAGCTAGTTGAGTGACTTGAGCCATGATTTCCTCATCCGTACGATGGGACTGAGTACACACCTCACTTACCTTACAAGGTGGTTACAAAACTGCAATAAAATATGGGGAGTAAAATTTATTTGTAACCTGCAAAATAATTCCAATAAAAGGAAATTAGATCTGGGGTTCTAAACTGCTGTGTACATGACCCAGAGTACCACCATGATTTGTGAGAATTAGATAATAGATAAATGGCAAGAACTGTTGCCAGTTGTTTATTACTAGTCATAAAGATCCAACATTTATGAATCACTTTAAAAAATTAGAGTAGGAACTGGGTATGGTAGTGTATGCCAGTAATTTGGGGGGCTGAGCTAGGAAGGATTGCAAGTTCTAGGCCAGCCTCCGTAACTTAGCAAGGCCCTTAGCAGTTCAGCAAGACTTGGTCTCAAAATAAAAAATTGAAAGGACTAGGAAAGTAGCTCAGTGGTAAAGTGCCCCTGGGTTCAATCCCAAGTACCTCCTCCTCCCCCAAACTGGGTATTCTCAAAGTGTGTCTATAATAATTTATTTGTACTTGTGTAATCAATTTATTTGTATAATCTCTTATTTGTATTCTGACAATACAAATTGGAGCTGCCTATAACTTTGAGCACCTATGAGAGTGCATCATGTACCTGTGCTTCATCTACCACGCCTATCAGAGCGTAACTTTGAGAACTGACCATTGCTAGACTATAAGCTGTGTGAGGCAAGACTTGCGTCTTGTTTGGGAGAATGACCAGTCCAGTACATACTGAGGTTCTCAGTAGATACTGAAATAGCTCAGAGCTGATATTCTAGGGGAGTGCAGATAGTTTTGCTAATGTCATAGATTTGACAATAACATTCATGTACCAAGTGGGGAGGAATAAGACTTTTGCTCACCTTTGTTTAAGGAAAAATATGATGCCTATGGTATTTGTGGCTGATTTAAGGTGTTAGTCACAGTTGCTTAGTTGTTCTGTTGAGGCTTTGGAGAGAGTTGGGAACATGGAGTCATTTATTTACTATGGAGTGTCTAATTATAAGGTGCTTCCTGTTCTGTGCATCCTAAGCCATAGAGATTTGTTTGATGCGTTGAAGAAAGTAATAGATAAAAAAAAAAATACAAACACCTCAGTGTGGAAGATAGTTCTGAGAAACTAAACCTTAAAAGGGTGCTCCTTTGTTTTAATGAAAAATAAAAAAAAAAAAGGAAAAAAGAAAAAAAGAACTGTAAAAATCATTAAATTATCCTGGTAAAATTTCTCTGGGAAAGAAATTTGGATGTCTCTGAGCTATAGAAGATACAAAGCAACTAAAGGATCAGAAAATGAGATAAAAGGCTCTAATCAACTACTTGAGTTTTCAAATATTATTTCATTTTTAAAAAGTTGGTAACAAGTGGTACAGTGATTTTGTATGGTGCTGGCAGAGTGGGTGTTGAAGAAGAGAACAATTGCTCCTTTGAGGGAGCTTGTTGGGTGCTTGCCTCCTGCAGCTAGATTTTTCTATTTAAGAGAGCCATCTGCTTCATTAAACTTTCCAGGATCAGGCATTATCTACAGGGAGTTCCACAGCGTCTTAAAACTGAGAACTGCAGCAACGTGTTAAGTTAATGCCAGAAAACCAGATGTTAACCAGATTGTTAAGTTCTTTTTTCCTTTCAGAACCAAAGATTTCAAGTGAGGCTGAATTAATGCAAATGCTGGGTTAGACTTTGGAGTCGGCCCTAATCTCTCATGGTCTCTGTTTGTGAAGACCCTGAAAAGTCAGTTGAGGGGAGCTCTGTTGGTGGTTTTAAAAGCTCCTTAAACAAAGGAGCTTACAAGGGGAGAAATTCTGGCCTTCTATACTCCCTGTGCACATTCCATACTGAAAAAATGACACACGCTAAATGCTAGGGAGTTCAATAGATATTCCCAGTGATGTTTTCTTAATCCAACATGCATTTATTCACGTTGGATGGGTTTGCATTTCTGATTGTACCCTACAGACAGCCTGCTGATCTCAAAAAAATTGAGTGAAGGAAAAAATATGTAATGTTAACTGAAAATGAAAAAGGCTCCTTTCCATGTCCCCCACGTGCTGACATTTGGATATTTGAATTATTTGGACTGTGGCTCTCAGTAGAGATTTGGAGGCACAAAGGTAGGTATGTCATTTCTAGAAAGAAGTGCTAAGGGAGGAATGCTCTGGGGGGGAGAGGCCTCCATTTTTGTTTTGACAAAGTGCTAATTTATTTTCAGGGATTAGGGGAATCAGTGGTCCTCCCTGTGGCTATCCAACAAGGCAACGTTCAGTGTTTTTAGGGACTTGGTACATTTTCTCCTCTTCAGTTCTTTTTAAATTAAACCATATTGAAATAACCAAGCAACAATGCAACAACCGACAGCAAAAAACAATCCTTTCATATCTAACATTTAAAAAGTGAATAAATTTTAGGTGGAAGCAGCAATAGTTAACTATTATTCTTTCATTTTATGAGACAAAAGCAAGGAAAACCTTCTTCTGTTTACTGGTTTTATTTTTCTAGCATGCATGACTTTTTTTTTTTTTTTTTTTTTAATAGTGTGGTCTGAATGCCTTGCTAGTTATGTTTGTGAAAACTTGCATTTTAACAGCCTTAAATGGATCAAAAATAGACTGGTTCTCTTGGCCAGCCTGATGTAAAGGTGTTCCATGAGTCGATCTAAATGTCCTACTTTTTAATCCACGGATGGGTTATTGCAATAGCAAGCAAGAAATCATGACCTCTCCTGTGATGAGGGGATGATTTTGCTTCCATGATTTGCTGTTGTATGTAGAAAATATCCTTCAGATACCCATGGTTTTGTGCTTTCTATGAGTGAAGGTATTTCAGTTTATTTGCCCATTTCTTTCAGTAGAATTATAAATATTTGGGTTGCAATAGTATTGTCCTAGTTGGTTCCAATAACAAAAGGAGTAACTAGTTTAACACATCCCATAAGATGTGTAGGGTCAGGGATATTTCATTTAACAGTGTCCTTTATTCTATTAAAACTTTCATTATAGCTTTAATGGACACATAGTCATTGTATTGTACACATTTATGGATTTAAGTGTGAAATTTCGAAACATGGATATAATGCACAGTGATCAGATCAGAGTAACTGGCATGTCTATCACCTCAAATATGTCCCCTCCCCCCCCTCCCTCCCCCCCTCCCTTCTTTCCTCCCTTCCTTCTTTCCTTCCTTCCTTCCTTCCTTCCTTTCTTTTTTGGTGCTGAGGATTGTACCCAGGGCCTTGTTCATGTGAGCCAAGCACTCTGCCAACTGAGCTATATCCCCAATCCCATTTCTTATTTCTTTGTGTTGAGAACGTTCAAAGTCTTCTCCACTAGCTACTTCGAAGTACACGTGTAATCGTTGCCAACCATGGTTATCCTGCAGTGCTGTAGAACATCAGGAGTTATTCCTCCCGTCCAGCTGCACCCCTCCCCATTAACCATCCTCTCTCCATCCCTCTCTTCTCCTGCCCTTCCAAGCTTCTGGTTAATTGTTCTATTCCCTACTTTTAAGAAAACAACATTTTTAGTTTCCACATGTAAGAGAGGACAGGTGATATTTGTCTCTCTGTGCCAGACAAATTCTTTTTTTTCATTTTTTCATTTTTTAATTTGTTGTGTATGACAGTAGAATGCATTTATACATTTTGATAGATCATACGGAAATGGAATATACTCTTTATTTTTCTGACTATACATATTGTAGGATCACATCAGTCATGCAGTCATATATGCACATGAGCTAATAATATCTGTTTCACTCTACGATCCTTCCTACCCCCATACCCTTTCCCCTCACTTCACTCCCCTCTACCTAACATAACTCTATTCCCCCCTATCCTCCAGTCCCTTATTGTGAATTAACATCTGCATAGCAGAGAAAACATTTCGGCCTTTGGGTGTTTGGATTTGACTTATTTCACTCAGCGTGATATTCTCCAACTCCATCCATTTACCAGAAAATACCAGAATTTCATTCTTCTTTAAAATCCATATTATACTCTCACATCTGCTTATCTTTCTTGAGAACGCTGAGAGAGAATTGTATAACATTCTATAAAATCATCTGCTACATTGATAAAAGCCTAGATTTCCTATAGATGTAGGTTTTATGGATGGATTTTTTTTTCCCACAGAAATTTCTGACTCATATTTGCCCATCCAGAAGATATACTCTGCTAAGTCAGTATTACTTCTCACCTCTGTAGGATTCTCCCTCACGGTTTTTGTGATACTGTGATACTTCATATCTTCCTATCTTTAGCAAATATTATCCCATCCAATCAAGGTAGCTTTCAGAAGCATTAGTTAGCAGCTGCTGTGCAGAAATGTCCCCTGCAATGACAATAGTCTAAGGCTTGCTGTCAGGTGTTTCTTTACTCAGTGGTGAGCAGAGAGCTCCTCATCAGGGCTGGGCTGCTCTTTGTCCAACTGTATTTTCTTTTCCCAAAGTAGCAAGTGCATTATCCTGTCACTCCCAGAGAACCGTGGGCTTCTGCTTATCTAAGAAAAGTTAGATGGATCACCTTTCTTATCAAAGTGTCCATGAATTTTAAAACTGTCAATTCAATATCAATGAACAAAGCTTCAGTTGCAAAATGAGAATTTCTGTCAAAGAACATTTTTGAAACCAAAAGAGTCCCAGCCTTCCGAAAAACCCATTAATCATTATAATCCCTTTTCAAGAATGGTCTTCACCCCCAGAATCTGCAAATAATGTACTCCAGATTTCCCTTACAAATCTAAGAGTAGTCTGTCTTTTGTTTTTAGGAAGATGAGAGAGACTTCTTGGCTTTGTGCCACACTTCTGTAGTTTTTGTGTTAGAAAAATGAGTTTGCACTAATTTGATTCCAAAGCTGATAATAAGGAGAGGAGGTGACTATGCAGAAATGCACCCAATTCAATACCAGTTTTTGGCCCCTCAAAGGCTAAAGCGAAATTCAAATTTCCTTTTTGGCAGGGACTATGTCTCTTTCTTGGTGTCTTTCTAATTCTATCACAAAATCAAGCATGTAGTAGGTGCTCAATAAACACTATGGATAATTATGACATTTTTTCTAATTCAAAAAGCAAACTCAAATTAAACAACTTTAAGAAAAATGTAGGAAGATGAAAAAAAAAAAATCACTTAAGTCCTCACAATCCAGATGGCAGCACAGCTAGGATTTAGTAAATATGTGGTTTGAAGCAGTTTGAAGTAAGGCCTCTGTTGACTATCCTGTGACCAACTGTCAGTTCATTAGTCCAGCCCACTCTTTCTCACTCCCTGTAGCCTTAAAAATAGTTCTTAAATACCCGTCTGTCTGGAAAATTCCCATCTGCCCCACCCACGAACAGAATGAAGACATCACAGTCTCTCTTTTATGCCCCTCTTATAGAGTACAAGGGAATTCAGGAATCTGCATATAGAGAATGCCATCTGACTCCTTTACCCAGCCATCCAGCCATCCAGCCATCCAGTCATTCACTGACTTAACAAATATGTGCTCAGGGTTCACTATGATCCAGGCTATGGTGTTGAACTCTAAGAGAACAGTGGAGAACAAAGAAGAGCTGACTCCCTTTTATCTTAGAGCTCACAGTCTGATGGGAGAGAAAGGTGATAAGCAGTAAGCAAGGAAATGAGTAAACAGAGAATTCTATTCTAACCAAGAAAGATAGGATTGTTCTTCCCCCCTTGGTATCTTTGAGTATCAGCTCAACTCTTCAGTGGGCTTGCCAAGAAGCTATGTACAATGCATGAACGCACAGATGGTGTGACTCTACTTCGTGTACAACCAGTGAAACAATAGCTGTACTCCATTTGTGTTCAATGAATCAATAAGTAAATAAAAAAAAGGAAAAAAAAAAAAAAGAAGCTATGTACAAAACAAGGGTGGTGTGAGGCAAAGGGCCTGTCAAAAAGGCCTGCATTCTAGCCGGACTAGTAAGGAACAAACCAAAACCTAAAACAAAACAAATAGGGCAAACTGCATTAAATATTCAGATTATATGCAATAGAGAAGTCATGAAAATGGGATGGGGTATCATATGTGCTGTGTGTGGAACTGTGGCTTGAACCCAGGGGTGTTGTACCACTGAGCTGCATCCCCATCCCTTTTTATTTTTGAGACAGGTCTTGCTAAGTTTTCCAGGCTGGCCTTGAACTTCCATTCCTCTAGCCTCAGCCTCCTGAGTAGCTGAAATTAGAGGTGTGTGCCAACATGCCCAGCTACTTGTGCTTTCGAGAATAAAGCAATGCTAATACATAAAAGGATGCTAGTGTAGGTCTTAAATGTACCCTGTACTCTGGAATATTCTGAATCTTCCTCACTGCAACGTCACTGTGCATCTCTGTTAACTTCATCAAATGTTGTTTCAAGAGGAGATTGTTGATGGGGAACTGATGACTGAATAGTACTTGCAGATGGGAAGAGGAGAGCGGGGTGGTCTGGAGGGATACTGTATTTGCTGTCATTTTCTATCTCAGCTTAAGGTCACTGCTACTACATATGGTACTGTAGTTACGAAGGCTTTCATATTGACAGGAGTTGGGTTTCTCTCTTTCTCTTTCATTTGAGTAGTTTCTTTACGATTTTCTAATTCCTGAAGTTTGCCTTTGGACCTTATACATGTGCAGGTAGGAAGAAATAGATCTAATCTGTGAATTTAAAAGTAATTGATATTTTCTCATAAAGCATATGTAATTATTTATTTATATTCTATGAGCTTGGAATCTTGATCAGAAAGGATCTGATACCAGAATATCTTTTCTTTCCTTAAATAGTGTGCTGGATAAAGGTCATCTCTAACAACAATTAGCAATTCTCAAACTATTTGAGTTAAAAATCATGGAAACCACTTGATCTGAATCTCCATTTGCCGACTTATTAACAATATCACCTTCTGCATGTTAAACTGTCTGAACCTCAGTTTGCTCATCCATAAGATGGAGAAAATTCCTGCCTCACAGCTTTATTAAAGATACTAAATGAAGTGCTGTATATGAAATCATATGCCCAGAGCCTGGCATTTAACAGACATCCAATAAATGTAAGCACTCTCATTCATTATGGATGATGGCAAGCACTGTGTATTATTCAGTATGGGGAAGCTAAGAAGAATTTGAAAGGTTCACTTTCAGCTCACATATTGCAGGTTTTTTTTAAAGTAATGTCTTAAAAGTTAGCAGCTTAAAACCATTCAGAGATATAAATCCTACAGATAATTGGTAATACAATAATAGTACAGCAATCACAATAGCTATAAGAGAAACAAAAGTAATAATTAAGATTGAAAACTTATTTTGTACACAGAAAGCAAGATTTCATTTAATCTTTATTAAACACTAAGTGCTAGCATTATTCCCACTTTACAGATGGATATACTGAGGCATTAGGAAGGCTAAGCGAATTGTCCAAGGTCATGTAAGTAATTGAGAAGATCCAGGCTAGGAATGTTTCTGTCTTAATCCAAAGATCAAAGGCTTCTGTGGCCTGCTCCGCTTTGTGCCTACCCAAAGGAACCCTTTCCCTGCATCCCATAATTAAAAGGATCTATTCAGAGCCTGCTTTGGCAGTATCCTATTCCAAAAGGCAAGAGTGTGAAGAGCCTAGGAGACATGCTCAAGCAGAGCCCATGACTCCTGGATCACAATTTGGATACTCAGGACCTTGAAATTCTCTGAAAAAAAGGTGCCAGCCAGCTTCCCAAGCTTGTATAGACCTCCCCAGACTGTCATCCTGAGCAGCCATTCATGGTGTGCACATCCCAGGGACATTTGTGAGCTAGAGGGTCTGCAGGTGGGCACATGAGGTGCGAGGTGAAGTTGGGGATGATGAGGGAAGGAGGTTGTCTGAATGTAGGCAAGATGCAGCTAGACTCTCCTCTCCTAGGGCTGCCATGTTCTGGCTTAGAACTTCAAGGAGGTCAAGAACTTTTTTTAAAGAAAAGATTTTCTAAAATTGATGAATAAAAGTTGCTTCTATTTATGGTGGACAATATTACATTTTCATGTATGTATACATTGTGAGATGAATAACTCAAGCTAATTAACATGGGCATTATTTCATATACTTCGTGTGTGTGTGTGTGCGTGTGTGTGTGTGTGTGTTGTGAGAACTCAAAATTTACTCTTAGCTATGTCAAGTATGCAATTTTTTACTATTACCTATGTCACTATGCTGTGCAATAGTTCTCCTGAAGGAATTCGATCTAACTGAAGTTTGATATCCTTGGACAAGCATCTCTCCAATCCCTTCCACCTTCCCCACCTGTGCCTGGGAATCACCATTCTCCTCTCTGCTTCTACTTCTCAAGATTCCATATGTAAGCGAGATTTCATGATATTTGTATTTCTGTGCCTGACTTATTTCCCTTACTGCAGTGTTTTCCAGTTTCATCCATGCTATTGTAAATGACAGTTTCCTTTTTTTAAGGATAATGTGCATATATACCACATTTTCTTTATTCATTCACCCTTTGATGAATACTTAAGTTGATTCCATATCTTGGTTATTGGAAAGAGTGCTGCAATAAATGTGGGAATACAGACATCCCTTTGATATACTTATTTCATTTCCTTTGACTGTATACCCAGTAGTGGGATTGCTGAATCATACGATAGCTCCATTTTTACTTTTTTGAGGAAGTTTTCCTTTCCTTTTTTCCTTAATGGCTGCACTGACATTCCAATAGTGTGCAAATGTTCCCTTTCAAGGATTTTAAATTTGAATCGTATTTAAAGTCATTGTGAAGGCATTTTGCTTAAGGCAGGAGGAAAAATAAATTGTATTTAATATTGTTTACTTATTTGATTTGTAACTTCTAAATATTTTAGACTTTGAGGATAGTTCCAAGACCTGCTTTAAAAATCCTTTTCTACTTAATTTCATATCTGGATTATTTAGGGATCTCCTACTTTTCCCCTTGAATATGGATCACATTTTTCTGACTCTTCATACGTCTGTGATTATGGATCATAATCCATATGATCACAATGTGATTATACGTTGTAGAAACTCTGCATTGTTATGTTTCTGGGCAGTTTTCATACCCCCATCTATTTTGTTCGAGCATGCAGTTAAACAGACTGGATTCAAACCTTCGTCTCTAGAGTCTGAGGTGAAACTCTCCCTCCCCCTCGCGTGGGTAGAAGCTTATCGCTCAGGTCAGTTTTATTAGCCTTAGCTGAGTCTATCCAGCTTATGAGTGTTTTACAGGTTAACCAGAGATTTGGGCAAAACTTAAACACAGAATTTTTGTCCACCACTTTCTTCTTTGGGGAAACTCCTCTTTTTTTCTGGTATTTCTTTTCTTACTTTCCGGTGGCTGTGGTTGCCCTGATACCTGTCCTCTTCATCAAGCCAGTGAAACTGTGGGTTTGTACCAGTCAGTATGGCGATGGAAGGGGCCACCTTTAGACTAAAGACCTTCCAGACGTGGGAAACTCCATGGTGTTCCCACCTGCCAAATGTTCACCTCCAAACCCTGCCCCAGAATCTACCTTCTTTGGGACATATGCAAAGATCCTAAATGAGCTCTTTGCTAATATATTTCTTACATTGATTGTTTTGATTGTTACGATATGCCCCTTTTATTCCTTGGGCATGAATACTGTGTATTTGCAGGCGATCAGATAGAATTTATTTTATTTTATTTTTTATAATTTTAAATACCAAGAGGAAAAATAGTAAAGAATTAAGTCTTGACTTTTTAGATTCTCCTTTAGTTTTTCTCTGTATGCTTATGGACATTCTAAGTATGTATCTTAACAAAAATGAATTGTCAATGAGTACTTTACTGAAAGAAATAAATCTGATTTTTATAACAAAAAGTTTCTGTTGATTGCAAGATGACATTGCCACTTTCCCATTTTGACCTATGACGCAGCACTTACATGCTGGCACTTGATGTTCAATGACGCACAGACCCTATTTTACTATTTTAACTTAGTAAAACTAGAGTGGCAATTCTATTTTCAGATTCTATCAATACTGATCAGTTGTTTTTCAAGTTTACCAGTTGGTTTTTAAGTTGTAGGAAGTTCTTTTTTGAGGACCAAGCAATTGGAACAAGGTATACTGAAGACCAGTAACAGACATTCAGTATTCAAGGATCTTGCTAATAAATCATAATCACAAGAAGAAAAAAAACCTTAAAAATATTATTTTCTATTCCCATGTGCTACTTTTGAATCTTTTAAGTAGAGCACACATTTAAATAGAAGATGGTTGAGCACTTGTAAAATCCAAGAATTTTTCATTTCAAAGAAAAGTTTTGAATGTATGCAGTCCTTTATACCAAAATATACTAATCTTGAATAATGAATGAAAGGGATTCAACTCTGGAGGCACTGCTGCTGGCTTCTAATGAGCCCATACGTCAGAGCAGATGACTTCTCTGCACTGGAGTCAGAGGTAGTGAGTGTTCCATAGAATCTGCCTAAATAGAGGGGATTGTACCATTGCCTAATGTCTAAGTCAGTTTGTTCTACTTCCTGTAGCCAAGGTGATGATTCAGACCAACAACAAAAAAGGCACTTTGTCAAGATGAGTTATTTTTGTTATTTGTTGGCATGACTATTTGTCTCATTTTTCTGTCCCCCAAAATATATTTCATTAATTAATGTGAAATTTTATACATAGCCATTTCTCCGTAATAAGTCATGGTCAAAAAATAGGATGCTCTGCCTATCAAGTACATTGATTAGTGGAACATATTATGTTTAGCCCTTCTTTGGTGATTCAGAAGCTAATTCAGAATCTCAGTACTTTGATGTCATTACTCTTATGAACAGCATTCGTCTCTTTTTATTTTTACATTGACTTATACATTGCTTTTTCTAATAACCATTCGTTAACCACTTTCAATGTCTATGGTACCATGTAATATATGTGAACAGAAATGCTCTTTAACAGTGTCAGTTAATTGACTGATGTAAAGTTAAGAATTTATTATCCTTTGAATAAGCTTCTGTGTTCCCAGATTATTACAGTGTCCAGCCTAATGAAGTAGAGAAATCAGTGAATTATTAACTGTCAGAAATCTGAAATATAAATATAGCCACCTAAATTTGGGAACATAAGTCATAGTTCATTTTGTTTTTTAAGCATAGTGGTATTTATTTTTTGGACAAGATGGAAAACCAAAACAAAGGCGAACAATGAGCCCTCTCTCCTGCAGAAGGCTGCTGCTATTACGTAAGATCGGGCACACACACAGTCTTGTGCCTTTATCTCGGACAGAAAGCATGTTTTGATTTCCCTTCTCTGCAATTACGTTCCTACTGGGAAAGACCCCTTCATTCCACCTATCTTTTCCTTCCTTGTTCCTTATTACTTTTTTTCAAAAACCTGAATTTATGAGTCAGATATCTATCAGGAAACATATGGAAGACTCAAAATGAGTAATTATAGAGCATTTAATAAAAGGAAAAGGTGTGGCCAGGGTGGAGGGAAACACGTAAGGGTCTTTATCTTCCCTAGGACTGAAAGGGCAATGGACAGAACATTTAATTGCTACCTAGATAAAGTGGCTATTTAGAGAGGGCAGGAGCTGTGGCTTACAGAAGAGAGACATCTACCTTCTAGCAACCTCACAGGGAAGGATCTGGTGTGGGAAATTCTCTGACCTCACTTTCTTCCTAGTTTCTGTGGTACCCTCACTCGACCAATTCAGCTGGAAACCAGGGGCCAGGGAGCACCGAGGGCATGGGGTAAATAGAAAAGTGTGGTGACTGGGTCTGAAGATACTGATGGAAAATATTCAGCAAGTGCTGCGTTACATGTTGTCAACGCAGTGTACCACCACTTCCTTCTAGATGGAGGGACCGTGTGTCCCAGATCCCTTTTCTGTAGTGCTCAGAGAATCATCCAAGAGCCACTTGAGAGAAGTTTGAAAGCCAGAGGTGGAGAAGTAATATCATTTTCCCAAGGCATTGGCAGACAGAGAACAAGTGTTTCAAAATAGCTTCTAGGAAAATCCTTAGAAACACCCAATTCATATATTCAGCCATCCCTTTGGCCATCACATGTAATTAGCAGGTAAAGCGAGTTGAAACTAGATCCTATTATGACCCTCAATCAGTATAAGCCCATACCACTTTTTACGCTAGCAAAATTCTACATTTGTGATGCATTTGCAAAGGATGTAGGTATTCCCTAACTCTTGCCTTTGCCTAGCATATACCTCAGATCTTAGCACAGACTTTATTTAACCTATAATTACTAATTATCTGCTACTAATTATCTGCTGAACGGCTCTACCCAACCTCACATCTACTTCTCTTCAATTCTTTGCCATAAACCTAAACTATAGTCCATAAAAACAGTTCTGCTTCATTATATCATTAATTCTATTAACTTAGTTGCTTTACTATGTCCTCTTAGATTCAGTAAAGCAGAATATATGTGAAATATATATCGGCTGTAATATATATCACAAACACATTACCAACTTAATCTCTAGAACCTTTCCGATAATGCTGCATCTCAGCTTTCCCTCTCCTGACTGCCCTCTCTGTTGGTAAATATTATGTAGAATTTTGTGCTTATTATTACCTGGCTTTTAAAAAATATAATTTGATTATGCACATATATGTATCTATACACTTTTCTATGCATTATATTGTAGAATTTAACTGCTTCTAATTTTTAAAAGTTTTTTATTTAAGAGTGTGTTTCTAAGATTCATCCACATTATTGTGAATAGCTTTATTTCATTCCTTTTCATTGCTCTATAATGTTCCTTTTATCAACTCTAATTGATGCTGCTAGGAATCTTCTCATATGGGCCTTCTGTTGCACAGGGCAAGAGATTCTTGAGACAATGTACTTTGGTGTCTAACTGATAGGCAGCAGATTATATGAATGTTCAACTTTTCAATATTATTGCCAACATATTTTCTGAAGGGAAATAACTGATCTACATTCCTTCCAGCAATGGGAAAGAATCATTTGAACTAAATCTTTATTAACTTTCGGTGTTGCTAATCTAGTGACTGTAAAATTGCATCTTACTGTGACCCAATTTTTTGTATTGCTTTGGTTTCAAACAAGTCTGGGCAATATCTTGTATTTCTAATCTTTACATTCCTTCTTTTGGGAAGTTTTAGGTTGAGTTCCACACAAGTAGCAGTTTAATATTTGGGTTTTTGTCTTTTCATTATTGATTTCTGGGACTTCTTTATTTTGGTATTAATCCTTCATTCTATGTGTGTATGTACTGCAAATGCTTTTCCCCATTTGTGGTTTGTATTTTTTTTTTCAGTTGTTGGTAGCTGTTAGAGAAGAGAAATTCTTAATATTACTTGAATTTTTCTATTTTTTTTTTCATTTTAGAGGTAGTGTTTCTTTTTAAGAATTTCTTTTAAGCTTAGAGCAATAAAGATGTTCTACATATTTTTCTTCATTACACTGAGAGTTATATTTTGTGAATGATGTGGGATAGGCACTCAGTTTCACTTTTTTTTTTTTTTTTTGCCTTGTGGATAAGCAATTATCTAATCATCACATCGCATGCTGAATTTTCATGTGTTCCTACATCTGTTTGTGGAATTTCTCTTCCTTTTGCTCTGTTCTCTATGCTTTTTTCTTGCCTTTAAAAATCATTTGAGGTTTTTTAATTTGCTTGCTTAGCTTTTCTTACATAACTTTCCTCCAGGGTTGGTGAAAATTATACAGATTTACTTCTGTTTCTCCTGCGGTTACTTATGAAATCTTATCATGTACATTTGCCTTACCAAAGTATACAGTCACTATCTTAATCTCTTGATTATTATAAGAGTGTCAGAAAGTTTACCTTCACCCAGATATTGTCCAGGATTTCAATTCTATTCTTTAAAAAAGACACCTTGTTACATATAATTTATTTTATATCAGTCATGTTGGTTTAAACTTCTTATTTTCCATGTCTTTGCTCAGTGTTCTTTTATCTCAGAATTTCCTTCTGGGAATCATGTGCTTCCTTCCTGAAGTTTTTCTGGTGAATATCTGTTGATTATATATGCTTTTTTTTCTGTTCATTTACTTAGAAATAGTTGTTTGGTTCATAGACTTCTAGTTTGGTGTTATTTTTATCTCAGCACATTGAAGACATTATTTAAGTGACTTCTGGTTTCTGACATTGCTGTTGGGAAGTCTGTGTTAGGCAAATTATCTTACTTTGTGTAAGATATGTGTATTGGTCACCTGTTGCTATGTAACAAGTCACACCTAACTCGTGGTGACTCATTTATTCTCATTCTACATGCATGTGGAATGTGAATCTCCTGAGGCTCAGATGATCTAGGCTGTACTTGGCTGCTCACTCTACTTCATTCTGTAGTCTGACTGAGCTTGACCTCTCAGTGTGTGTTGGACTCAGGTCAGCTCCACCTGTCTTGATTCTGGGACACAAATATTAGTTATGATCATTCTGCATGAAACTAACTTGCATGCTGAGGATTTTTTTTAGAGTAAAATTATTACCAGTACATGGTCAAATTACTAGAGTAGTGATAAATGCACTATTAGGAACAGAGAACAATATGACAGAAATGATTTTTTCTTTTTTATTTTTACAGGAAAGATAAATTTAGGAGATACCAATTGCAGTGTTTCACTGTCTGATATGAGAAGAGGCTCACGTGTTTACTTAAGGAAACTTGGATAAATTAGGGGTCAACTGATTCCACTTCACTCACAAAATTGCACGCAGAATAACTTCTTTACACTCTAATGCTGGAGAAAAACCTGTAAATGACTTTGATAACTTGTAAAGAATATTCATAAAGTTGTAAGCCATAACCTCCCAGTAGATTTAAGGTTTGACTTAGCAGACTGATGAACTAGCAGTATAAGAATAAGTTTAGCATAGTGGATTACAGTGAATTTTTTGGCAAAATGTGCAAGACTCAGGCTCTTGGCTTCAAATGAGATCATCAAGTTGGTAAAAACAAGAATAAATGAATTAATGATTGGTAGATAAGAGGACTGTATACTTTCAAAAGGATAATAGCATTCTTATTCTGAGATATTTCCATTAATTACAAATGCTCTAAATATTATTAGACTAAATTGACTTTTGACTAGAATAACATTTCACCTTTTCCTCTTTCATTAATGTTTGAATAAATAAATAATTTTTCTCACTCATGTTACCAAAATGCCAAATGAAAATGAAAACCTAATTAGTATAAATTTTCAGGTCTTAGTAGAATGTACTGTCCATTAGTTCTAATTTCAGGAATCCATTTTCCTTATCAAACAAGTGAGACAAAATAACTTGGTTTGTATATCACAGTACCAAACCATTAATACTATTGGAACTGATTTGATGTGATATCATGCAAATGAAACATGAGCATAGTTCCCTAGAGCTAACACTGTTTTTTTTTTTTTTGAACCGGGGATTGAACTCAGGGACACTCGGCCACTGAGCCACATCCCCAGCCCTATTTTGTATTTTATTTAGAGACAGGGTCTCACTGAGTTGCTTAGGGCCTCGCTAAGTTGCTGAGGCTGGCTTTGAACTCGTGATCCTCCTGACTCAGCCTCCCAAGTCGCTTGGATTACAGGCGTGCGCCACCACACCCGGCTGAGCTAACACATTTTGAAATAGGCAAAACATTGGCAGATGATTTGAAACTTCTGACAATGGAAAAGATGATAACTTGGCCAGGAACTTAACTCTCTCTTGAGGATTTTTTTTTTTTAAACATACAGAAAGGTTAAACAACGAGTTGTTTCGATTTTATAAACTGGTATTGAACCAATACTTGCATTCTTCTTCTTCTCCTCACATTGTTTGAAAGATGGAAATTATAGAAATTGGAGTTCCAGTTTAACTCATATGGATGAAAAGCAATGTAAGGGACGACTAGTCCTCCAAATTCAGATTCACATCCCAAGCTAAAGTTCCTTTAACTTTTGTTTAGGACATGACAGTAGATAGAACATGAGGTATTTTCCTCTATCACTGGATCTCCACTTTAAATACAAGTATGTATATTCAGGGCTGCTTATTAAAACTTTATGCAATTCCTGGGATGACTGCCAAAATCAGCATTTTTAACAAACACGGGGGAGAATGTCGCAGGTGGTCATGAGTCCACACCTAGCTATAACCTTCACTGGACCTTTGTGTTAAGCTGAACAATCTCACAGGAAAGGAGGGTGTCTTTGCATCATGGCATCTGTTCCCCTTCTAACCTCTTCTGCTTCATTTTAACAAAAGACTTAGGGAGTAGCTTAAGACAAGCATAGTTCTAAAAGTAACATATTGCAAGCAAAGAAACAATAAAAGACAAGGTAGATATTTAGTAACACAATTCAGGTAAAAAAAAAAAAAAAAAAACCAAGACAGACAAAACAGAACAAATTTTCAGATTTATAATCTTGATTATTTGTAATAATTGAACTAGCAATTCTTCAAATTTTCCAGGCAGCCAAACAATGGAAAGGTTCAGTGAGTTCTATGATCAGTTTTTACAGTCAAAATGAGTGAGAAATACTCATGCTCTAGAGGAAGCAAGCTTTTCCTGGCACAGCGGGACCCTGGCAATCAGGGCAGCCACATCTTCAAGGCTTTCTTTATTGCCAGGACAGGACATTCTGATCCCCCAAGTTTACCCCCACACTCATGGAAGATGAGGTGCATGTTAGTGTCAGTCCATCTGCCAGGTCTTGAGAGCTGAAGATCAGCATCAAAGGTTATTTTCTCTGGTCTCCATATGCTTCTTTACTTCTGCCCTCACTGGGAGCAGTTACTTAAAGTCCACTGTGCTGTCAGATGATGGTTGTTCTCCAGATTATCCTAACTCATTCCAAAGGGGAATATGCTTTGGTGTCTTTGCAGTTGAAAGCGTAATATGGGTAAGAGTCATGCAAACTTGTTCATCATCTCAGATCTCACACAGCTAGCTCTTAGGTCTGGACAGGGCAGAACTGGGTTGACTTTGACTTTGGCTATTTTTTCCTGTTGCTACTGAATTTAGTAACATGAGGAGAAAAATTGAAAGTTGCTTCAGGTCTTGTGTGTCGGGGAAGCCTGCCTACATCATGGAATCACAGTTAGTCACATGGAGGTGAAATGAGTAGTCATCTTGATGGTGTGATATGTGGGTCAGAACCAAAACCTTCCCCTGAAAAATATCTCCCAACCTGATATATGGTCAGGTTTGAAATTTCGCTGATAGTAATTCATTCCTTTGTGTTTAAAACTTTCAACTCTCTATGTTTCTATCCTAAAATATAGAGGATGATGCAACATGAGCACATTCATCAGTTCACTATTTGTAGCAGAAGGATCAAAAGTAATTGAGAACCCTGAGATTCTAGGGGAAGAAGGAGCCACTTACAGAAGGAATGCAGAAGTAGAAGAGTAGCTGAATTTAAAATCTCATGGTTTTATTTATCTAGGGCTATTCTTGACTACCATACTGGGGTGGAATGACATGAAATTATCTCTATTTTTTCTGTGGGTGATCATTTGATCTTCCCATTCTGGTAAAAGGGATGTAATCTTGAAAAAAAATTATTTAATACTAGGGGAAACTCATAGTGAAATTTGTACATATTGTGTTGATACATTTAAAAAGGACCAGGGAAGGCCTCCTTGATCAACAACTGAAGCATGAAGATCATGTGGGATGCAGGGCACAGATGATGCAAGTGGGCACATTGGGTACCTTGTTTGAATTTTGGACCAGTCTATTATTTGTGCACAGCAAGGCCATATTCTTCTGGGAGAAGTTGCAAATCTGCAATGGATTTTATCCAGAGCATCAGTGAGTAGATGTTGTTAGAGGATGTGTTAGTCACTGGTCCCTATTTAATATGGCAAAGTTTGTGTTATGGCTCCTAATAGACCCAACGCCTAATATCCTGGCAAAACTTGTGCAAAATGGTAATGCTATTCCATCTGAAAATGGACATTTGCCATGGCCTCGTTGTTCCATAAAGTATATCTCAAAAGCATAGTAAGCAGTAATTGTCATTGCACATAAAAAAGTGAAGCTTTCTTAAGATTTAACCTGAGAGAATGATCCTCACTGTAAAAGGAAATGGTCCTATGATGTTAGTGGTCTTTAAACCTTTCAACTGCACATCAGAAAGGAAAATTACATTGGCTTTTCAAGGTTGGGAAATGGAGGGAACTCATATTGTTTTCCTTTTTTTTTTGCTTTATTAATATGCATTCTATACTTTTTGAAAAAGACATTATGATTTAGAACTGATACAGGTTCATAAGCTAATCTGAAATTGTCCAGATGATATTTTTACTTTTAAAAAAATCCTTTAGGCATTATGCTAAATGGAATAAAGGAGACACAAATACTGCTTTATTTCACTCACTGTAAGTGAATCATACAAAAGTCAAAGTCATACAAACAAATGATAGAAAGCAAACTACCAGAGGCTGAAGTGAGGGGATTGGGGAGGGGTTGGTCAAAGGATACAGAATGTCAGTTAGGAGGAATAAATTCAAGAAATCTTTGTCTTCATGGTGACTACTGTTTTATACCAATATATTATATGAATTTTATGTGTTCTCACCACAAAAAAAGATAGGTCTGAGATAATGAAATATTAATCAGCTTGATTTAACCATTTCACAAGGTAAACATATCAATTATGTTGTATATATAATTTCACTTGTCAATTAAAAATAAAATATACATATAAAATTACAAAGCAAGCAAAACAAAAAACATCCTTTGAAGTCTATTTGTAGGTTAATGCTCAATTTTCCTGATCAGTAATTTAAAAATGTACATTCTATTTTTATTTGATCAATTCCTTTATTTGTTTATTTATTTTGGTACCGGGATTGAACTCAGGGGCACTCTGCCACTGAGCTACATCTCCAGCCCTAGTTTGTATTTTATTTAGAGAGAGGGTCTCACTTAATTGCTTAGCACCTTGTTTTTGCTGAGACTGGCTTTGAACTCTCAATCCTCCTGCCTCAGCCTTCCGAGCCACTGGGGTTACAGGTGTGTGCCACTGAACCTAGTCAATTCCATCATCATTTCCACCTTCATAGATGTTTTTAAAAAACCTTTATATTTTAGGGAAATTACAAGTTGACAGAAAACTGAGAGGAGGGTATGGAGATGTCTCATACACTCCCTGTCCCCACTCTTGCATTGGCATAGCCTTCCTCATTATCAGCTCCTACCAGAGTGGCACATTGGTTATAATTGAGGAACCAATATTGGCACACATTTGTGACCCAAAGTTAAAAGTTTACATTAGGTTTCACTCTTGGTGTTGACCACCCTGTGGTTTAGACATTCTAGTATCATATAGAGTAGTTTCACTCCTCTAAAAGTTCTCTCTGCTTTGCCTACCCATCTTTCCCATCCTCCAACTCCTGGAAACTACTCATCTCTTCAAAATCACTATAGTTTTGCTTTTTCCAGAAACATAGAGTTGGAATCATATTGTCTATAACCTTTTCAGACTGAGTTCTTTCACTTAGTAACATGCATTTAAGGTTCTGCCATGAATTTTCATGGTTTGATTAAGTTTTTAACACCAAATAATAATCTATTGTCTGGACATCCATAATTTATTGATCTCTTCACCTAGTGAAGGATATTTTGGTAGTATCCACGTTATGGGATTTATGAATAAAGCTGCTTTAAACATATACATGCAGTTTTGTGTAGCGTAAGTTTTCAATTCATTCAGGTAAACACCCAGGAGTGCAATTTTTGATTGTATGGTAAGAGTACATTTAGTTTTCTAAGAAACCATCAAATGTTCCTCCAAAGTTGCCGTGCCATTTTCCATTCCCACCAGCAAGGAATGAGAATTCCTATCGCTCCATCTCCTTGCCAGTATTTGGTGCTTTCAGTGTTCTGGATTTGGGCCATTCTTATAGGTGTGTAGTGATATCTCATTATTTTAATTTGTATTTTACTGATGACCTGTAAAGTGGAGCACTTTTCATATACTTATTTGTCATCTGCATATCTTCATTGGTTAATGTCTTTTAGGTTATTTGTCCATTTGTTAATGGGTTTTCATTTTCTTATTGTTGAGTTTCAAGAGTACTTTATTTGAATGATGTCCTTTATTAGATACGTCTTTTGCAAATATTTTCTCCCAATCCTGACTTTGTCTTCTGATATTCTTGACATTATCTTTAATAAAGTGGAAGTTTTTTATTTTAGTGAAGTACAGCTTATCAATGGCTTCCGTCATGGATTGTGTTCTATATGAAATATGTCATTGGCATATACAAGGCCATCTATATTTTACCCCAGGTTATGCTATCTTTTTCTTTTTTCTTTTTTTTTTTTGTGATGCTGGGGATTGAACCCAGGGCCTTATGCTTACAAGGCAAGCACTCTACCAACTGAGCTATATCCCCAGCCCTATGTTATGCTATCTTTTATGAGTTTTATAGTAGTATTTTGCATGCAGGTCTATGATTAATTCTGAATTAATTATCCTAAAGGTGTGAAGTCAATGTTTAGATTAATTTTTTTTTTGCTTGTGGATATTCACTTGTCCCAGCACCATTTTTGAAAAGATGTCTCTCCTTTAGTGTATTGCCTT
Source organism: Glaucomys volans (assembly GCA_020662805.1). NCBI lineage: Eukaryota > Metazoa > Chordata > Mammalia > Rodentia > Sciuridae > Glaucomys > Glaucomys volans. The sequence goes on from JAJEJO010001223.1 coordinate 135,461, forward strand.
TTCTCCTTTGTAAAAAATTAGTTGGCTATATGTATGTGGGTTTATTTCTGGGCTTTCTATTCAGCTCCATTGATTTACTTCTCTATTCTTTAACCAATATCACACTGTCTTAATTACTATAGTTTTAAAATACATCTTAAAGTTGGGCAGTGTCAGTTTTCTGACTTTGTTCTTATTTAGAATTGATTTAGCTACTCTGGGTCTTTTGCTTTCCATATAAATTTTAAGGTCAGTTTTTCGGTATCTGCAAAAAACTTGCCAGAATTTTGATTGGGATTGTGTGGAATCTATAGGTCAAATTGGATAGAACTAGTGTCTAGATAATATTAGCCTCTCTATCTATGCACATGGAATAACTTTCCATTTACTTAGTTCTTTCTTGATTTTTTTTCATTAGGCTTTTGTAGCTTTCCTCATATTTTGTAGATCTTGTACATATTTTGTTAGATATAAATGTATTTTATTTTTGAAGTGCTAACATAAATAGCAAGGCATATCTAATTTCAAATTCTACTTGTTAATTGTTATATGGGAAAACTATTGGTTTTTGGATCCTACAACCTTGTTATAATTGTTTTATGAGTTCTAAGTTTCTTTGGTAAATTCTTTCAGATTTTTTATATGAACATGTAATCAGCAAAGATACTTCTCTTTCTTTCTCCCCAAATAGCATACATAATATTTTTCTTTTTTTATTTCTTGGCTATGACTTCAAGAACAAGGTGAGAAAGAAGCAGTCAGAGGGAACATTCTTGTCTTCATTTCTGATTTTAGCAGGAGAGTTTTGAGTTTCTCATCAGTTTTAGGTTTTATGTAGATGTTCTTTATCAAGGTGAGGAAGTTCCCTTCTATTCCTAGTTAGCTCACAGTTTTTACTATGAATGAGTATTTGATTTTGTTAAATACCTTTTCTGCATCCATTAATATGATCATGTGATTTTTCTTCTTTAGCTTGTTGATGTGACATATTACATTAATTATTTTTGGATGTTTAACCAGCCAAGCACATCTGGGGTAAAATCCACTTGATCATCTTCCTTCCTTCCTTCCTTCCTCCCTTCCTTCCTCCCCTCCCCTCCCTTCCCCTCCCCTTCCCTTCCCTTCCCTTCCCTTCCCTGTCTCTCTCTCTCTCCTCTTTCTCTTTCTTTTCTTTCTTTTTGCAGAACACCAATTCTATATTTACATCCACACACATTAGCATAACTTTAAGCTGAAATATATCATAATTAAAACAAGTAATGTCTAGTGTTTGACAACTTAAGAATCAGCAATTAAAATAAATCAAATGGAATGAAATAAATGCATAAACAAAAATCCAACTAATTGTACCCATATTATATGTTAAGGCACATATATGTTGTCACAAAGCAAAAACACATACAAAACCCATAGTATCCCAATAGTTAATACTGATGGACAAAAAACATATTTTGAAGTCCAAAGGGCTATGGAAGAAAATGATATTTTTATGCATTCAGAGATGTAGTTGGAAAAGAGATCTGAAAGCCCCCCAAATTTCAGCATAATACAAATTGACTTGTTTTCAAATAGATTTGGTGATTTTTTAAAAAATGCAGGTTTAAATTTCAGCCTGTTATTATCACATAACCCCTTTTAAGATTTACATTTACAGTCACAGCAAGCTTTCTGTAACACTTACTGGGTTAGGCAAAGATGGAATCAATCATCTTCCAAATGTGTTAATCTTCAAAAATAGGCTATAAAAAGTACAAAACTATAAAAAAAATCTAGATTATGTACATATGGTTCAGCTTCTGAACAGGAAAACAGATAGTAGTGTATACTTTCCTGATAGAAAGCACTTTGCTGCAATGTCAGCAGACTGGTCTCAGACTGGGTCTCCCCTGAACAGAGGAGTTAAGACTTCTACCAAGGACACCTCATGTTGATAATGAAAAAAAAAAAAAAAAAAAAACCAGTCCGGATTCTTTGAGCACTTTACCCTTGTTAATTGGAGAAGAGCAGGGCATGAAAAATTAGCTGCGCAAATTTATTTTTGAAACAGTTTTCTTAATAAACATTTTGCAGTTACTAAGCCCATAAGTGCTAATAAACTCTGCCATGGACAGCACGTTAAAGGAACAAAAAGTTGTAACACTTAGTGAGTCAGCTAGTGTCTGTCCTCTATAACACTCAACTGCACATGCACCAAGGAAAACACGGCGGCTGCAAAACCCAAAGTGGGAAGGCTGCTGAGGCCTAGGCACAGACTCCCAGGTCTCTCATTCAGAAGTACATTTCTTTTTATACATTGTTGGATTTGATTTACTAATATTTTGTTGAGGATTTTTTTAATCCATCCTCTTGAGAGACAAGGCTTATAATGTCACTTGACTTGGGTATTTCAGTAATGCTGGTCCCATAAAATGAATTAGGAAGTGTTCTTCTGCTTCTATTTTTTGGTACATATTATAGAGAATTGGTATAATTTCTTCAGCTATTAATTGTTGGTTCAATATTCTTGATATATGTATAGGCTTGTTCAGATTGTCTGTTTTATGTAAAATTTGGCAGATTACCTTTCATGGATATTATGATTTGAATATGAGGTGTACCCCTAAAAATTCCTGTGTTGGCACAGGAATGTTCAGAGATGAAATGATTGGATTGTGAGAGTTGTAACCTGATCTGTCAATCCTAGTTTGAATGGACCGACTGTGTGGTAGCTGCAGGCAGGTATAGCATGACTGAAGGAAGTAGGTCACTGGACAGGGGGCATTCCGGAAAGGCTCATCTTCCCTGTGCCCTGCCCCTCTTCCTTGTTGTCACGAAGGGAGCAACTTCTCTCCACTGGGACTTCCTCATGATGTTCTGCCTTATCTTTAGCCCAGAGCAATGGAGTTCAGTCATCTATGACTGAGACCTCTGAAACTGTGAGCCAAATTAAACGTTTCCCCCTTTAAATTGTTCTTGTCAGTGATGCAAAACCTGACTAAAATAATAGAATTGGTTTATTTTATGTAAGGTATCAAATTGGTGGGTATAAAGCAGTACCTAGTATTTAATATCATTTTTAGTCTCTGGGCTCTGTAGTGATACCCCTCTTTCATTCTTGAGATTGGTAATTTGTATCATTTGTCTTCTTTTCTTATTTAATCTGGATAGGTTTTATTGATATTCAAATTTTTTTAAAAAAAATTTCTATTTGTATCAGTTCTGAATTTCATTGATTCAGCTCTACATTTTATTATTTAGCTTATTCTTCTTACTTTGGATTTAATTTGCTTTCTTTTTCTTGTTTATTAGATTATTGATTTTAGATGTTTCTTCTTCAACATGCTTTTCTTCTTTTCCTTCAGTTTGCTGTTTTATAGGTTATTAGGCTAGTGATTTGAGATCTTTCTTCTTTTCTGAAATATATATATATATGTATATATATAAAATATTTTAAATTTTAAGCATTTTCTGTTTCACAAATTTTGACAAGTTGTATTTTATTTTGCATTTATTTTAAAATATTTTAAAATTTATCTAGTGATTTCTTTATTGACCTCTTTGATGTACCTTGATATATTCAGGTTTTTTTTCTGCTATTATTTCTAGTTTAATTCCATCATGATCTGAGAGCAGACATTGTATGATTTTTACTCTTAAAGTAGTCAAGATGTGTTTCATGGCCCAGAAAATAGTCTGTCTTGCTTCATGTTCCCTGGAAACTTGAAAAATATGTTTGATCAGCTATCATGTCAACTATATCCAGTTGATTGATGGGTTTGTTGAGTTCAAATATATCCTTACCAATTTTCTGCCTGCTGGATCTTTCTATTTCTGACAGAGCAGTGTTGATGTCTCTAACTGTAATAGTGGATTCATGCATTTATCCTTGCAATTCTATCCATTTTTGCTTCATGCACTTTGTGCTCCTTTGATAGTTGAACACAGGCTGAGGACTGATATGTTTTCTTGGAGTGTTGAGCCTTTTATCATTATGGAATGCTCTTCTTTTTTTCAAATAAGAGATATGAAATGAATTACTCCCACTTCTTTTGATTAATTTAGCTGGTGTATCTTTGTTCATCCATTTATATGTCTTAATATTTAAATTGGGTTTCTTGTAGATGACATATAGTTGAATATTGCTTTCCAATCCACCTTGACAAACTCTGTCTTCACTGGTGAATTCAGAGCATTTACATTCGAAGCGATTGTTGATTAGTTGGTTTAATATGTACCACATTGGTTGTTGTTTTCTCTCTCTTGCCCTTGCTCCATGTCCTACTTTAGTCTTCCACTGGTTTTCTCCCTTTCATTATTTTAATTGAGGATTTTATAATTTTATTTTTTCTTCCCTTTGTTTATCAGTTATACTTCTTTTCAAACCTTTTAAGTGTTTGCTTTAGAATTTGCAGTATACATATATTATTATTATTATTAATGTTATTTGTGATACTTGGGATTGAACCCAGGAATACTCTACCACTGGGCTACATCCCCAATTCTTTTTAAATTTTCATTTGAGACAGGGTTCCCTAAGTTACCCAGGCTGGGCTTGGACTTGTTATTCTCCTACCTTAGCTTCACAAGTTGCTGGATCTAAAGTTGTGCACCCCTGTGCCCATTATGCAGTACATATTGATAACTATTTCAAATCCACTTTCAAGTAATGCTATCCTTCTCCTTTCACCCCTTGTACCCTCATCTCATTGCTGTTATTTATTTCACTTGTATATGAGCATGCATAAGCATGCACATATATGTACATATAATTTATACATAAGCATAGATGTTTTGAATACATTGTTGTCATTATAATTTTGAACTAACCATTACCTGTTAAATCAATTAAGAATAAGAAAAATAAATTTTTGTTTTACCTTTACCTGTTACTTCTTCAGTGGCTTTCCTATCTTGGGGAAGATCTGAGTTTCTGACCTATGTTATTTTCCCTTTTTAAAAATAGCTTTTTTTAATTAAATTCATCATACTATAATGACACATGCATACCCATGTTTACAGCAGTACAATTCCCAACAGCCAAACCATGGAACCAGCCTAGGTGTCCATCAATGGATGAATGGGTAAAGAAAATGTGGTATATGTACAAACGGAGTTTTATTAAGCCATAAAGAAAAATGAAATTATGTCATTTGTAGGAAAATGAAATAAGAGATTATGTTAAATGAAATAAGTCAAATTCAGAAAGTCAAGGGTGGTATGATTTCTCTCATATATGGAAGCCAGGGAGAAAAAAGGAAAAACAAGGTGGAGGGGATCTCATGAAATCAAAGGGAGATCAGTAGAGGAAAGGGACCAGGGATCAGAGGAGTAGAGGGAGACAAGAAGTACTGGAAGTGATGTTGATCTAATTATATTGCTGTATTGCATGCATGCATGAACATGTAACAACAAATCACATCATCATATATAACTATAATGCACTAATAAGATGTGGAAAGAGAAAAAATATTGGGAAAATAAAATAACTTCTTTTAATGTTTCTTGGGGCTAGGGATGTGGCTCAGCACTTGCCTAGTACATGCAAGGACACAGCATCCCCCATCACACACGTACTCACACAAACAAAGTGACATTACTTGCCAGACAAAACTACTGGGAACAGATTCCCTCAATTTTTGTTTGTTGGAGAAAATATTTCTACTTCACTTTAAAAGAATGACATCACAGGGTAAGCAAAAGTAGGTTGTATTTTTTTTTCTCTGAGCACTTCGAATACTTCGTTCCACTCTTTTTGGTTGTGTGGTTTCTGAGGAGAAGTCAAATGCAATTCTTATCTTCATTCCTCTGTAAATTAGGTACTTTGGCCTCTGTTTTTTCAGGGCTTTTTTTCTTTGTGTTTGGTTTCCTGTAGTTTGGAAACAATATGCCTGGATGTAGTTTTGGGCATTAATTCTACCTGGTGATCTCTAAGCTTCCTGGATCTGTGGTTTGGTGTCTGACATTAATTTAGGGAAATTCACAAGTAATCATTTTTTCAAATATTTCTTCTCTTCCTTTCCTTTTTTATACTATAGTGCTGTGTTTAGGTCTCAGTCTTTTCATGAGCTTATTCTTCTGGACTATGAACTAACTTTGCAAATACTTCCCAGCCTTTCCCCTGCTCAGGTGGGACAGGATGACTAAAGGCAGCTGGATTTAGGCATTTCCCCTTCCCACGTGGAAAGTTAGATCTGACTTCCCTTGGGTCAATTAGGCTCTGAAAAAACTTCAGCAGGTTCTCTCTTTCTTTCTCTCTGGGTTCAGACATAGGTAGAGGTGATGTGGTTAAACACACCAAGAAGGTAAAAATTATTGGTAAGTATGGGACCCACTCTGGTGTTCCCCTCCAGAAAATGGTGAAAAAAATTGAAATCTGCCAGCAAGCAAATAAACTTGCTCTTTCTTTGTCTGTGAGGATCTGTCAGTGTGGTTTCTACAGGAAAACAGTAGCTGTGATGCCTGCATTTCTAAAACCACTTCCACCATCAAGGTCAAGTCAAAGTGAAGGAGTTAGAAAACCAGTATAAGTACCACTACTTGAGACATCATTAGCTTATAAATCATGTGAATTTACATATCAAAATTGCCTTGGTTTGTTGCTAATTGTACTAACTGGGTATTTTGATTTGTGTTACATTAATATTTTTTTAAAAGTCTAGGAAATTGAAGTCCTAATTTGTATCAGAAAACATGTTGCAATGAGTTATTGTGATCCAATCTTTTCCTTTTTCTCAATAATCAAATGATATGATATGGTACAAGGATAGAAGCTGTATAGGTTATGTATGGATATATGTCATTTTATTTTTTTAATCAGTCTATACATTTTTATTTGCAAATTCCCACAGAGGACAGATCCTGACAGTGACTGGTATGTGAATTCTGAACCCTGTTCATATTCAGGTCTCCAAGCACTTATCATGTACTTCTCTAACTTTAAATTGGAAGGAGAAAAATTCAGCAAAGAATTCTAGCTTGGGCACATAGAAGAAAGGCCTTTCTGACATTTACCAAGGAATTCACTTTTATTTTGTATATTTTTACCATATTTTTATTGGTGCATTACAGTTGTACATAATGGTGGAATTGTTGTTACATATTCATACATGTACACAATATAACATTACAATGTGGTCATTTTCATTCTCCAGTATTCCCTCTTTCCCTCCCCACCTCCCTCCCCCTGGTCCCTTTCCTCTATTCCAATGATCTCCCTTCAAATTTCATGAGATCACCCCTGTCAACCTTTTCTTTTTTTCTCTCTAACTTCCACATATGACAGAAAACATGACCCTTGACCTTCTGAGTTTGGCTTATATTGTTTAACATAATGTTCTCAAGTTCCATCTATTTTCCCTCAAATGACATAATTTCATTTTTTGCTATGGATGAATAAAACTCCTTGGTGTATACACCACATTTTCTTTATCCATTCAGCTACTGATGAGCACCTAAGCTGGTTCCAGTTTGGGTATTGTGAATTGTGCTGCTGTAAACATTGGTATGCATGCGTTGCTACGGTATGATGACTTCAATTCTTTAGGATAAATACTAAGGAGTGATATACCTGGGTCATGTGGTGGTTCCATGCCTAGTATTTTGAGGAACCTCCATACTATCAGTCTGTTCTGGCTGACTTGACTTTTTTGAGCTACCTTGATACACATTGTGCAAACATTCGTTTTAAAAAAATGCTTCTTAAGGTGTAGGATGTACTAAATGATAAATTAAATACATACACTTCCATAAAGCCCCTTCTCCCCCAACATAACAAAACAGTAATGCAATGAACTTCAGCAGGTTAGAGACAGGTTAAGCAATTTCTTTTGAAAGCAAGCCTTGTTAAAAACAGAGTGGTTTATTCTATTTCAACATGGTTCGTTTCTTTCTCCCCTTGCTGGAAGCCTGAGGGGATTTTTCGCAAGTATTTACTGTGAGAACCTGGTTGAGCTCCTGAGATAACACAGAAGTGTGTGTGGGTGGAGGGTGAGAGGGAGTGGGGTGGGCATTAGTGGGTCTCCCTGGAATTTTAAATTTAAACTTGTCCATAACCACACTGAGTTTCTAGCAATTTTTCAATTACAACTCTGTTCCTATCCCAGCACATGGTTCCTAAAGTAGTTTTTGCCTCACACATGTCTTTAGATTTCTGCATTATGGAAAGCCCTGTACTCTCTGACTCCCCACTGGTTCCTTAAGCTAGAGTGTCCTTACTCCATGGTCTTCAAATCCTTCTGGGGGCAGTATTTCTGCCAGGACTAGATAGATAACATTGAGGATTATGCTCAGAGAAGAGAAAAAGGTGGGAGACTCAGTAGAGATTGTGAGGCCAGACTTAGGATGGGTTCTGTTGTCAGTGAAATAGGATCATTGTAATTCATAACTCTCAAGACATTAAGGTGGAAATTACCTACTGTTCCTAATTTTGAGTGATAACATTAACTGAGTGGGAAGAAAGATTGTCCCTGAAGTCAATGATCAAGGTTGATTTTTGATATTTGCTTTTGGTGGCTCATCAATTTTGGGAAAAGAATTGCTTCATAATATCTAATAAGAGTTCAAATTAATTTATTTATAACAATTCCTATTGTATATTGTATATTCAATAATATAAACTTAAACAATAAAAAAATTGCTTCAAATTGATTTAAGAAAGTAAACTTTCCTTAGGAGTTTGACTCCCAGCCAGCAGCAAATGGATGCTACAGAGAAAAGGTAGTGCAATTAATAAGAAGGAAAAAGGTCTACAGTTAACTAGGCAATCAGTTCCAAGTCCACCTATATAGGTTCATTTTTCTTATATGAAGTACAAAATATGGAATGGTGGAATACAATTGTGAAAACATTGTTCCAGCCAAATAAGTAACCTTTATCAAGTACATATTAATAACACTGAAACTATTCTTGTTGCAATGAAAATGAACTCTCTCTCTCTCTCTCTTTTTTTTTTTTTTTTCTTGCAGTATTGGGCAAGTGCTCTACCACTGAGCTACAGCCTGGTCCTAAGTCTCTATTACTTAAAAAGACAAATTCATTTTATAGAAGCAATTAGTAAACAAAGAGAGGCTCTAGTGTGTTAGAGGTTCCTGTTAGAGTTCAAGTAACTCATTTAGAGGTGGAACCAAGCCCAGAAAGCTAGCAACTCGCTAAAGCTTGTATAGTGAGAGGCAAGACTGTGGTTGGACTGGAATTGGGGGTTCCAAAGATTTCTAATTGGTTTTCCCCTCCTTTCAATACTCTGCTTCGAGAACAAGGGTTCTCAACTACATGCAGTTTTGCCCCCACGTTTCTCCTTTGACAATATCTGGGGATATTTTTTGGTTCTCATGACAGTCTGGGAGTTGGTACTGACCTTTAGCAGGTAGGAGCCAGGGATGCTCTCTAACACTGTGCAATGCATAGGACAGTCCCGTGAACAGCTATCTAGCCAAAATGTCAATAGTGCTAAGGTTTAGCCAGCCTTCCCTTAGAGCTCTAATAGCAAATTTTAGAGTATTCTTCATTAAGTAAACCAGTAAGGGAAAATTTAAAGAAAAGCAAATGGTTTACAGTTTAACAAAGGATTTAATTAATAATATATTCTAATGTGAGAATTTAATCAACAAGATAAATATCAAAGACACATGTACTTCTAAAAAGGCTGACAGTCTTGCATTAACACAACATGAAGTGAGAAATAAACACAGCAATGCTGTTTTTTTTTTTTTTCTTTCTAGATACTCTTTAGGATATGAAGCAATTCAAGTGAAGGGGAAAGAAAGCATTCCTATAAATAAGAAAACTGAAGCTCAGAGAGCTCAAAATATTTATCTCTGTCACACAGCATTAGAGTTGGCAAGCTCAGAATTTCTGACTTTAATAAAAATGTTCTCTAATTTTATACATGATGTCCATACAATATCTAGAAATATTTGTGCACGTGTATTAAGAAGTCATATTTTAGAACATGTGCATATTCTTATGTCTTATTTTTTGAAATAATAACTGTATAAAACTTTATTTTTTCATAAGAAACCAGAAATAAGTAATAATATTTTACAGGGACACCTCTTCCTCAAAAAGGATTAATTTTAAAAGTCACAATTTATTTAAAGCCTATTTTCTTGGGATCATTAGTCTGGTGTTAAGACTAGGTAGAGAAGGTCATGGCCAAAATCCAGAGAGGGCTCCAGGCAAATGTCACAGATGATGTTCTCAGCCCTTTTTTTCCATGCAGGATTTACATGGTTTCTCTGCTTGATGACTCAGTTCAAACTATTGGAATAGGGGAAAGGTGACAGGGCTTCATTTTGATGTCTTGGTCAAAGGACACCATTATCAAGTGTCGCTGTACTTTGGAACCAAAATGTTTATTTTTCAATTTCTCTCTCAGTCTGAGTTTCTGTTCTTGCCCCTTCTGAAGGATTTCACATGGACAGCATCTCCAACTGAATATTTCAGTAACATGACACTGGATATTAGAATACCTAGATTTTTGCTGTGATGTTTTAAACTTGCAAGATAGTTGTTTCTTCTGTTTTAAGCTTTGATTATTTGGAATCTCAATGTTGAACATTTTAATACAGGCATTTACAGAACATGTAAATATAGCTTTCTATACCAAGAACAAAATGAAACCAGATTTTTATGGGAATTAATTTTAATATTACTTTATATGGTTTTCTTTAGTCAAATTCAGCGTGTCTTTTCTATAGGCTGTTTCTTATATTTATAAATAATAAACAAAGTCAAAAGTCAAAGGAAAAGTAGTTCATTTACAAGCAATTCTTCATCTTTTTAATCTCCCTGTTGCATGGCAGACTGAAGGCAGCTTCCAGTTGTCCCTCCCCACAGCCCTGTTTCCATTATACCCAACACCTAAGTGGAAGAACTCATTTTTTTATAAAAGATACCACTCTCTTGAATGCCCTAGGGAAGAAGGTATTTCTACCTGGCTTATCCTTGGCATCTCATGCTTCAGAGACAAAAGTTGAGTTTGCTCTGGATTTAGCTCTCATACAATGCTCTGCACTTTCTACATTCTTTGGCTGGTGTCTACTTTTAGGAAGACTAGCATGGAATGGCACTGCAGCAAGGGCCAGGGGCCAAAAAGAAAGCAAGGGCGCTGAACAGCCATCTCTGGGAGCTTCATGTTGGGTGTCACTAAGCATGGAGGAACTATTAGAAGTGCAAGAAAATATTCAAACTGTTTCAAGACATTGTCCTGAGAAGCCACTAGCCACAGCAACATATTCAGCTGCCAGGATTCCAAGTATTCACAAAGTCTTCATTTATTCATGTAGTATTTTGTTTAGTCAAACATTTACTATTGATTGTGCACAATTCCTAGCACAACAGTCTCAGGAAATTAACTGTCCAGTGTTCCCAGGAAGGAATCCCCTGGTATGTGAATGTACCCCCATGACCTACCCTTTCCAAGAGTACAAGGATAGGACTATGTAATATTCCTTTCAGTACTTGTTAAAAGTACTTGAATTGGAGATACCTAAGGGTTTCTGTTGAGCAATCATCAGATGGGTGTGAATTGGAGTTGTGACGTTGAGGTATTAAGGATAATTTTGTAGTCAAGCATAAAACTTATTCTCATTGCTTTAAACTTATGCTTTGCATAGAAACATGCTATAAACATACTAAGAGCCAGAATCTGAGAGTAAAAAATATTGAAAAAATAAAGGAATATGTCTAAAAAAGCAATGGGTTAAGTTAGTGTAGATTTGAGGACCAGGGTTCATATTTTGAGGAAATAATTTTTATAAGCTATTTACAAGAGGACATATAGGTAATATTGGTAACTCTGCATGTAAAGACAAAAGTAGAATTACAAAAAGGAGGAAAGAACAGGTGCACGTTCTCCTAACATCCTATCCTACCCTATTTGTCCTATTTATTGGAGAAAGTCAAATTTTTCTTTAACAAATGGATTTATCATAACAAACAATACAGGTCAGAAAGAATTAATACTTGGGAGGGAGAAATAGCTAAATAAATAAGTAGAAAGGAACTTGAGAAAGATTTATTTTTGTGCATTTTGCTGGCTGTGATATTAGACCTGGGAAGCTCTGTACTAGCCAGAAACAGGGAGTGTGGTATTCGTAGCTTCAGATCCCTCCAACAGAGCCATCTTTGTATTTGTTAAGAGTGTGGAATGTGGGGTGGGACAATAAAACCCCAAATTCATCCAGCAAAGCTCAATAGGAGAAAAAACACACGTGTAAGAAGCATCAGGAGCAGTCCATGCGGCAACAGGAAGCTCATTGCTTCATTTTTATTCCACAGTAAAATCTAGACCAGGTGGCTGGCAGGCAGCCCACACGTGAAGGTGTTTCTTTAGAGTTCTTCCATCGTGGGCCATGGCTGCTGTGGGATGAACGTGGGAAGACTGAAACAGCCATCTGCTGGCCAGTCAGATTGTGGAGCTCAGCGGCCTGGTCTCTATCACTTAGCTTCCAGCTGGGTCCCCTCCTGGTGGTTGGTATATCTTCTCTCAAGAACTGACAGAGCCTCTCACATTAGCCAGACACATGAGCTCATGTTGAAGTTGCTTCTCCATTCTTTAGAAAACGGGAACTCATAGGGCAGTGGATCTTATACTTTAGCATGTATCAGGGTTGCCAGGAGGACTTGTTGGCGGTTCCAGAGTCCTGGAACATCTGATCCAGGGGGTCTGGGGTGGGCTCTGACAATCTGCATGCTTAACAAATTCCCAGGTGTTGCTTCACTCTGGTCTACTATGCTAGAAGAAACTATCTAATTTGTTAGTTATAGAGAAAACATGATGAGAGCCATATAATACATTTTTCTCTCTTCACGTATGACTCAAAATTTCCAGGTTTTCATATTTCACAAAATTATACAGCAGAATTGCCTTCTCAGATTGTGTCCTCCCAATCATTGCTTCTAGATGATATACCTATTGCCACCGCCTCACTTTCAGAGGCACAAATAAATTAATACTCTGACTTAGAATGACTCATTACTTGATCAGAAAAAATAAATTCACATCCAATCTGGGCTGTCCAGACCAGCAGGTTGGTTTCATAAAAAAATAAAAAATCAAATCCATTGTGTTTTCACACTAACAAGCATTTAACAAGAAGTAGTTTCTTCTTCATTGTTTTGTTTTTTGCTTTTCTTCCTAGAGAGCTACACTGACCTCCACCTGGTATTCTGTGCAATGAACATTTCCCAGAGATTGCAATGATAGAAGGATGAGCAAGGGTGGGCTGCAAAGACGTGGAGAGGTTAGAGGTGACTTACAATGTATGTGGAGATGTTGTTAACTATATTTTTAATTAAAAATGAAAAAGGCTCTGCATGAGCAACTTTAGTCTAGTTGACTAAAACAGGAGTTGGATAGATGTATCAAAGGAGAGAAAAACAATTTTGCAATACAGATCTGAAAAAGAGGAACATATAATGAATCTGTATAGGCAAAAGGGAGACATGATCATTTCGATGCAGCAGTGTGTTTGGGAATTTAATGAAAATCTTGCCAAAAGCTGTAACAGTTTCCTTTCTGCTTCCCATTTTATTATCTTCCTCCTCTCTTCCTTTTTTTCCCTTCCCATTGTTCACTAGGTTTTTATCTAGCCCTGATATGTGCAAACAGACTCTAGATTGTACAGAGGATGACTCAGACACAGGCTGACAATGACACCATACTTAAATCTACTTGTGTTCAAACTATAGTTGGTCCTCCATACCTCGAGGTTCCACATATCTGGAAAATTTTTTCTTAAACAATACAGCATAACCACTATTCACGTCACAGTGATTTTGTATTAGGCATTATAGGTAATCTAGAGATGATTCATTATTATTTGTATGAATGTGTGTTTTGAATCCAAAGGTCCTCTACCACTGAGCTATTTTCCTAGACCTTATTATTTTTATGTTTTTAAATTTAGAGACAGGTTGTCACTAAGTTGCCCAGGCTGGCCTCAAACTTGTGATCCTCCTGCCTCAGTCTCCTGAGTAGCTGGGATTACATACTTGAGCCACCATACCAAGATTAGAGATTATTTAAAGTATAAGAGAGGATGTGTGCAAGTTATATGCAAATACTCCATCATTTTATATAAGGGACATGGGCAGCATGGAGTTTTGAAATCTGCAGGGTGTCAGGGTTTTCTTGTACCCAATTCTTCATGGAGACTGAGAAATAACTTGTAATAATTTCACCCCAGACCCTTAATATAAAGTTGTATTAGAATAGATTCATTTGACCAGTGACCCAATTGCCTGCCACTCACCATCACATTTTCGTTTGCCCTAAATAGTCTCTCATATCATCTTGAATCCTCACTAACATTGTGCATCCTTTGGTTTGATTTTCTGTTATCTCTTAGTAGGTTTAAAGATATGCAGATTATGATGGATGGGACTGGGTTCTCACACTCACTGGAACTGGGCATTCAGGATGAAGAATCTTCACCTTTCTAGCTACTGAACTATAACATGTGATCAAAAAGACAGGAAGCATGCCAGAGATATGTCAATCAAGCAGTTGCTCCACCCATGCATGCCCTTCAGCTATGACTAATACTGAATTATGTTGGATCACATAATAATTTAGTTTATGGTCATCAAATTAAATGATATGCATTGTGGCATGATTTTTGGCCATTTGTTAATCTGAAGTCCTGAAGATAAAGATTATCATAATTTGGGTATATATTTGAATATGCTGAGACCTTGATAGCATTGATGTTGGGGGAATGAATGAATAGGCAGGTGAGTAGAAACAGGGGACCTGCTTTGCTCCTGGCTACATCATTGACCAACAGGAAGGAACTAAAAGCAGTAAATTGGGAAACAAATTGTAGTTGTTACAAAAAGTGAGATCTGAGGAATTAGAATTAGCTCCACCATCTACTGCTTGTGTGCACTGCTAAGCCAAAATTCAAAGGGTAATATGAACATATTGATAATACCTACACTAAAGGATTGTGGTTGTAAGTGAAAAAAATCAAGTGTTTAGCACAATGCCTTCAATAAATATTAGCTCTTCTGTCTCTGTCTTTCTGTTCTCAAATATAAACCACATGCAAGCTTTCTTCCATATTTAAGTGGTCTAAGTGCTCTCCCGCAGAGGTTCTCAAATTCTGATCTTCAGACCAATGCCATTGGTATCTTGGGAGACATACAGATCCTCAAGCCCTGCTCAGACCTACTGAATCAAGAACTCTGGGGGACAGAACCAGTGTTCTGTGATTTTGTACATCCTCTGGGTGATTCTGACGCACACTCAGCAGTGAGAACCATTGCTCTAGTGGGATACAGGAAAGTCATTCTCAGCCAGGAAGTGATGCTCAAAGCTGGTGAGCAATTGCACTGCGGTCCAGGGGACTGGCCAATACAGCAGAGGCTTCCATCTGTCAGCCAGGTACTGGGGATAGGGTCTAGCCCTCCAGGGAAAGAGCTAGGCAGGGGGACAGGCTCCATTCCATCCTTCCTTTCTCCTTCCAGGCCAAGTTAGTTGGCACTCAGGAAAGGGGACTTGTCTCTTGAGGGAGCAGGAGTGCTTATCATGACAAATCCTGTCATGAATTTGAGCAAGCTAAGCAGAGTTAAGGGAAACCTTTTAATTCTGTGGGCTTGTGGATAACCAGAACTTGCTTCCTGTGGGAACCAAACTTATCCCCAACCAGGTATAGATAGGCTCGGAAATTAAGTGGAACTAATGCTAAAGATGAAAAGTCTTCATTCTTCTATCTTATCAGAGCCTGGGAAGGGAAGGACTGAAACACTGATTAGATTAATATGGTGTCTTTGGCTAAGTATAATCAGTTTCAGTTCCAAACACCTGTGATCCTCTGCTCCACAGGCCTATTGCTTTGTGTTCTTGGTTGACAGATCACAGGCATTTTAGAAAGATACTTGCTACTTTTCTTTTAAGGTCAACATCAGACTGTGTCTGTGTCCTCTGTGTCTGGTGGCTGCTGTGTGAAACCCCTGGGATTGCCCACGCATCTCTAGATTGTGTCCAGGAGCACTGGGCTGGAAATCAGAAATGTGCTTTTGTGCATGTGTCTCCTGCAGTCAGGGTGATGCTTTCTCAAGTGTTCCTCATAGAAACTTCGGGGGAGAAAATCATAGCTTAATATACCTGGGAAGACCTCTGAGAAATCATCTGGCCTCACCCCCTGTGGAAAAACCAGGACAAAGAAAACAAGAAACCCAAACCCTGATTCTCTTCCCTCTTGATGACAGAGTGTATAATTCCAGTGCTTCCTTTCCATCTCAGCAGAGGAAGTGAGGATCAGAGAGCCACTTGGGCTTTTTCTCTGCCCTCTCTCATTTGAGCTCTCGCAGTGTGATGCTCAACAGCTTGGAAGTATTAGCCCTAATCGGCAAGATACAGATTGAAATTCAACCTCACAATTATGATCAGAAATGAAACAGAGTTGGTTCTCTGCATGTGACATTGTTATTGAAAAGAAATCAGAACCTAAAAATGTGAATGAGTTCAGCAAATATTCATTAAGTTTCTATTAGGGTAGTTCTCAAATGTCAAATGAAGAATCACCTGGAAGTCTTATTAAAAATACAGTTTCCAGTATCTCACGCCTGGATTTCTAATTCAGCGTGTTCCAAACAAAGTCCAGAAATCTTTATTTTTAACAATCATCACCAAGTGCTGCTAATGCTGGCATTCTCTGAAACATATACTGAATAACAGCGTTTCAGGAAAAGGACAAATATTTTGGGAGCAGTTACTATGTTCTTTTCGTAGACTATAAGCTTCTTGCCAGCAGAGACTCCAGATCTGTTCGTTTACCAGTAGATAATTCAATCTCGTGCCTTTAGATGCTACCCACAGGTCTCAACCTCCTTGAGCCCACACATACCCCCCAACTCCAGAGACACATACCTGCTCAATACCTGCACATTCAGTAGATAGCTCACATCTGACATGTTAAAACTGGACTTCTGCATTCTCCTAAACCTCCTCTGCTTTCAGTATCATTCATTCCAATTCATGGCAAATCCATCCCTTCAATTGTTTAAGTGAAAAAAAAAATCCTAGGTAATCTTTGATTCCTCTCTTTCTCTCAGGCTCTTCATTCACTCTGTTAGAAAATCATGTTGCTTGCATCTTTAAATCTACCCAGTATCTGCATACTTCCACTCTTATCACCTCACCTAGGCCATCATCATCTCTCTTGGTCAACACGTAATTGGTTCCTGATTGGTCTCCGTGCTTTCGTCCCGGCCCCCTTACAGCATGTAACAGCAGCCAAAGAGATCCTGTTAAAATATGTATCAGGTGATGGGACTCCATTTGATATCTCTTGTGTCTCCCCATTTTATTCAGAGTAAAACCCAAGGTGCTTCAGAATGTATTGCAAAGTCCTGCAACAAACGACTCTGCCCCGCCCCTCTGACCCATCTCTTGCTGGGCACCTCTTTGCTTAGTTTGGTCACATCCCTATGGTTCTCCTGGCTCCTCCTGCAATACCCTGAACATATTTGTACTTAGAGCCTTAGATCACTGTTTGCTTTGCCTGGAATAGGTTTTCCCTGTGTGGCCACAGAGCCACTTCTTCATCTTCCTCACCTCTTTGAGTCTTCATGAAAGTGTGTATTTGTTACCTCCTCTGTAAGGTCGATCTTGACTCCCACCCATCCCTAGAATTTCTCAACTCCTTCCCCTCTCAAACTCTGTGATACTTTTAAAAACAATATTTATTGCCATCTAACATACAATTAAACTTATTTTTGTGTGTGTGTGTGTGTGTGTGTGTGTGTATAAAATTTCTCTCTTTCCCCACTAGAATGTAAGCTTCACAATTTCTCTCTTTCCCCACTAGAATGTAAGCTTCACAAGACTTGAGATCTTTGTATATTTTGTTCACTTACATCACAAACACCCAGAATAGTGCCTGGGTATTTATATTCCTATATATCAAATATTTATTTATTTAACAAATATTAATAGAACTCTTTTATCATCATTTTATAAATGAGAAAAACCCCAGCTGACCAACAAATAACAAGAAACATGATCAAGATCAAACATTTAATTGGAAACAGAGTAGAACAGAGTCCAGATTTACCTGACTTAAATGCCTTCATTTCTTTCCTCTCTCACTATCTCTATACAATGTTCCATGTACTATACTAGCTATTTAGAGGATGCAGATGAAAGAGACTTTGTTCCTACCTCAAGGTTTTCATTTTTTAGAGAAGACAGGTATACAGAAAAATATAACTATCCTGCAAGTATGTATTGTCTATTTCTATAACAAATGGCTAGACAAATATATTCCAAAGAAGAATGTAGCATATATTATCAGAAGTAAATTGCCATAGCAAAGACAGCCACTGCATAAGAGCTTGAATTTGCAGAAATCAATAATAATAATCAATGAAAATGTGAATAGTCCTTGATTAGTTACTGGGTGGTGATTAGGACTTAACAGGAAGAGATGGTGAAGACTAGTAGTTCAGTATGAGCAAAAGAAAGACTTGGTGTGGGTAAAATGGTATTTTCTAGAAAAAATATAATAATGTAGCATAAAGTCAATAGCCTGTGTAAATTTTCTGAATCTTTCTTTTGAATATATTGAAGGTTTTTGTTAATGGGAAAGCTGTATATTGCAAGAACCATTGTGGTGGTCATGTGCTCATTTATAGCACATTAAAAGTATTTATTAAGTGCTTGCTATGTGTTTGGTGAAGGAAAATGGAAAGAATGGTGGAGGAAGCCTCCCAGTGTAGATTTAGGGAAGATATCAGAGAGGATTTATGGAGGAAGTGACTTTTGAAGTAAGACTTGAGAGATGTGTAGACATTGCTGTAGGAGACAAAGGATGTTATAAACAAGGGAGTGACATGTGCATAGAGCCAGAAGGTCCCAAAACCTTTCATGGAGCTCCCCCACGGCCAGGACCCAGAAGATGTTCAGTATAACTGGGGTATAGAATAAGAAAGGGAGAAAACCAAAAGGAGTGATGTTGGAAGAAGGGTCAGAAGTAAGCTGATATTAACTTGTAAGTTTATTATGAAGGTAAAGGGTGTTATGGCTTTTGAGTGGGGAAATTATATGATAATACTTGCATTTTAGAAGTTTAATCTTGCTGCAGTGAATAAAAGTGTTGGAAGGGACTAAGACTGGAAGGAAGGAGATCTGTACAGGAGCCATTGCAATAATCCAGCCAGATGTGGATGGATTAAAGTGGATGGATGAACTTTTCAACTTGGAGATTGATAGGAAGTGCTAGATGGAGAAAAGGAGGGGATCAAAGATGACTTGCAGGCTTCTACTTTATGCAAATAGATGACAGTAGAGTCGATTACTGAAGTGTGACTGTGTAGAAAATGTGCGTGAGGCTTGCATGCATATTTGTGTATGTGTATGCACATTATATTTATGTTTTTGTGTGTGAGGTTGTGTGTAGATAAAATCAGTTGGGGAGTTATTGCAATGGGACAAGAGATATAACAGTAACAGTGTAAATCAGGCAATTCATCTTTCATTACATTTTTGATCACTATGATGTTATTGGTAAGAAGCCATATGAATTTAGATATGTTGATGATGTAATTTTTCTAATTCATTTGCAGTTTTCTAGATCCTTAATTGGTATCCTGGGTATATCTTGAGGCATTGAATAGATGCTTCATTTATTTAGTCAATTCTTCATAGAGAGAGCATTTCAAGCCATTCTGTAAATAAAATAAATTTTATCTTCTAAAATTTGTTGTTTAAAAACCTTTAAAATGTCAGACAAGATTGTTTCATTTCTTTGATGTAAACAATGAATATCCTACTTAAACAAAATGTGTATTTATTAGCCACAGTGCAATAGGAGCTGCTACCTACACTGGAGAATTCCTTTTTTAGAAACACAGTCATCTGGGAAGTGTTCAACTTCAAAGGCTTAGAAAGTAAGTAGAGGCAAGGAAAAGCCATTTGTGGCTCATGCACAGAAAGAATGGAAGAAACTTCAATTTAGCTTGATACTTTCGGGAGTGATTGTCTTCAAACTCAGAGCTGAATTCACATAGTGTATATTATTCATCCAAGTCATTCAGTGAACCTAACAGAAAATCCCAATTCTGGACTTGCAAACATTCTTTTAAAATTAAAATTTAAAAACTTAAATATTACTTTTGAAAGTATCACTTTAGAAAATGAGCCTTCAAAATGTTCAATCAAGGAAGTAATTAATAAAGTCTTACTGAGCTAAGTATGATGGGCAGTCAGTGCTCCTAGCCTCCCTCTGCACTCTGGTGGATTAGGAGAGGTGAAAAAGATTTGGCTTATGAAAAAATTCATCTTATCAAAAAAAGGGACTTGGTAAAATATGTCTCCTTTCCACTACCTTGAGTAAACAGATGAGTTATGTTATTTCTATCCTTTTTTCAGAGGTATGGTCTGCTATTAAGAAATATCTTCCAGTTTTCAGAAAATATATGAAAGCTTACAACTCTCTACCAGGCACTGAACTAAGTGCTAGGGATACAAGATATAGGCTCTGTTCACAAGAAGCTCATATTTTGGCAACAGAGATGACATTCTTGGTAATTGAGCTACTAGCATGTTGACCCATTTACAGTAAGTGTTCAATAAATAAATGGTGAAATAGCAAATAATAAATGAATTATATATGATCCAGATTGCTTGACTTTACTTCCCCTTTTCCCTCTAGAGACCTCTGCACTCAAATGGTCCATTTTCCATGCAAAGGGAATGTTGAGGAAGAGATTTTTTTTTCCACATAAAATTTAATTTACTTAATCCTTGCAATAAGTGTGAGCATTTAAACATCATCAGGTTTTAAGTTCAGACAAGTTAAGTATTTTATCACTCAACTTATAGATTAAATCTTATGGATTTGAATTTTAACAACAGAGGGACTGGCAGAGTGCACATTAAAACATAGTCCTTATGCCACTTTAGTATGTCTTTTCTTAGTTGCCTTCTCCCCAACTGCACCTTCTTCTTTGGGTAGCTAATGCATTTCACTTCTGAAATGAATCTCTTCTCAGGAAATCTCTTCTCGCGAAATCTCTTCCCAGGAAAGCATGTTTAATTTTGTAGAAATGGAGAACAATTCATTGTTCTCCCAGTGATTCTTACATTTTCAGACTTAATTCTCATGATGAAAAAGACAATTTGTAACTTGTCGAAATTATTTATCTTTCAGCATTTATTTATTTATTTATCTATTTTTTATTTAATTTTTTGATTCATTGAACACAATTGGAGTAAGCAATTGTTTTTCTGGTTGTACACAAAGTAGAGTCACACCATCTGTGCATTCATACATGTACACAGGGCAATGATGTCTGTCACACATACTGTTATTATTCTTACTCCCCAACCTCAACCCCAACCCCCTTCCCTCTATGCTCTCTATCCTTTCTCCATTCTTGCCATCATTCCACCCCACATTATGCATCATCATTCACTTATCAGAGAGACCATTCAGCCTTTGGATTTTTGGGATTGGCTAATCTCACTTAGCATAATAGTCTCTGACATCATCCATTTAACTACAAATGCCATAATTTTATTCTTCTTTATGGTTGAGTAATATTCCATTGTGTATATATACCACAGTTTCTTTAGCCATTCGTCTATTGAAGGACATCTAGGTTGGTTCCACAATCTAGCTATTGTAAATTGAGCAGCTATGAACATTGATGTGGCTGCATCACTGTAGTAATCTGATTTTAAGTCCTTTGGGTATAAGCCAAGGAGTGGGCTAGCTGGGTCAAATGGTGGATCCATTCCAAGTTTTCTAAGGAACCTCCACACTGCTTTCCAGAGTGGCTGCACCAACTTGCACTCCCACCAGCAATGTATGAGTGTACCCTTTTCCCCACATCCTCGCCAACAACTGTTGTTGCCTGTATTCTTAATAAGAGACATTCTAATTGGGGTAAGATGAAATCTTAAGGTGGTTTTGATTTGCATTTCTCTTATAACGAGGGATGTTGAACATTTTTTCATAAATCTGTTGATTGCTTGTAGATCTTCCTCTGTAAAGTGTCTGTTCATTTCCTTGGCCCATTTATTGATTGGGTTATTAGTATTCTTGGTGTAAAGATTTTTGAGCACTTTGTAGATTCTGAAGAGTAGTGCTCTATCTGAAGTGTGTGTGGCAAAGATTTTCTCCCACTCTGAAAGCTCTCTCTTCACATTGCTGATTGTTTCTTTTGTTGAGAAAAAGCTTTTTAGTTTGACTCTATCCCAATCATTGATTCCTGCTTTGATTTCTTGCACTTTGGGAGTCATGTTAAGGAAATCTGGTTCTTTCATCATTTAGATAAGGACTGGCAGGAGAGGATTGGAGATCCTTTTCAATGTCCATCTGATCAGACTGTGTGAGCACTGTCTTTGGTGTACACAAGATTGGGTTCCTCTGAATAAATGTTCATAATGGATATCTTCATTCATTCCTTCAACCAATTATATGGTTAATATGATCTATAAAGTTCTTGGAGCTTGTGAGACAAGATGGAGCTATGAAGTGACAGAGACTGTGATTCAGAAGTAAAAGTGATCTAGTAAATGAAATGGAAATAATGAAGTTAGTAGACAAAAGACAAGAGTAGAGCAGATAGAAATATAGACACTACAGAGGGAGTTGCACCAATGCCTTGAAAGGACAGATGGGGTCTACACCATACCACCCTGAATGCACCCAAACTTGTCTGAAAGGACAGATGGGCCATCATGAGTATGGAACAGCATACCAGATTTAGAACTCCATGTTGGAAAATATTTTAAAACTCCCAGTGGAGTGGAAGTGGGAATAGATTAAGAAGCAAGGGAACACCGAGATGGTGTGCTCTTTTCTCTTTGCACCTTTCTACCTCACAACTCTAGGTTCTACTTCCTGTGGCCAATTCTCTTCTTCATGACATCCTTGCAGTTTGGGCTTATCTGCGTATCTACATACACCCTTTTATTTTTTGTTCCCCATTTGCAAAATGCAAACTTCATGACAATAAGAATGACCCCACTTCATCTGTTTGCAGGGGGTTGGCCAAGTTAGTGAGGTACCTGTATTTTGGCCTCATCTATCATCCATTGATGGCTGCCCAAAGCTGGACCTTAGAAAACCCCTTTCTGAGGAATGTGGGACTTTGTAGACACAAATACAGAAAATCTGCAACATCAATGAGTTTTTAGAATATAAGAAGAGCTAACTTCTTTGAGTATTTGCCATATGCTACATATAACTTCAAATTTATCTAATGTTTATAGCAACTAGGGAACTGAAGTGTGGAGATGTCCAGTGACTTGCCCATGTAGACTCAGACAGACAGAAAGTGGCAGAATTGAGATTTGAACTCCAGCAGTCTGGTTCCCAAATCTATGAACCTAACCATTATGTACAAATGTTTAAATTTCAATTTTGTTTTCTTCTTTACTATAGGTATATTTACTTGGGTAAGTAATCAAGCACCTTAAATTTCAGTTTCTCCATACATCAAATGAAGAAAATACCTGCCCTCATATCATATAAAATTCTTCTTAAGATTAAGTAAGAATATTTGAATATTCACTTTGACCGATAGAGCCAGGTATAAACATTTAAAAAAATTTGTTCATATAATCAAAGTGCAGAGGTTTTGTTGAATTGTAAACTTTTGATAAATTCTTTAAAAATCATATATTTTCCCCCTCAAGTTCCCATTATAAAGTAATTTTAGTAATCTTTTACACTTGAACATGGCAATCTTTTTTTTCTTTTGAGGCTGATCAGATTACTGCTGTATCATCCGAGAAATGATATTACTGAGAAAGGGCAAATGTCCAGGATCTACATCTATTTTTTCTTTTTCCTCCTCCCACCCATGATTATTTGTGGTATAGATAAATTTGTAACAGGCTTTAAAAGCTTCAGATGAAAGGTGTTACAGGCAATTTAATAACAGCATATTCTGTTGCATTGTTTTTTCTTGAGACATTCAACAATGAATTGTACAAAGTGCTTTTAACTTACTTCTTATCTCCTTAGTTATATGTCTCTTTTATTTTACCACACTCAGATTTGTGCAACATACATCCAAACAAAGGCTTTAAAGAATAAATTATTTCTTAATTTTTTTCTCATCTATGAGCCTTTGAGAAACCCCCAGTTTTGCAGAAGTAGGAACACCAATGTGTTGAAGAGGAGATAATTAGGAATGGAGACAGTTTTTCTCTTTCCAGGTTTCTCTATTAAAGTAGCAAGCACATTAAATGCCAAAACAGCATTAGCCCCAAGAAGATATTAGCTTGCAGTGGGATACTTGGAGCTCCATGGTAACAATTATTTGCAGAATTCACAAGATATACTTTTGGAATTAAAGATGCCTATCTCTTTTTAGGAATAATAGCATGCACAGCTAAAGGAGAATAGGAAAAGATTTAAACTAGACTATGTTTTTCAAGAACAGACTTTATCCACAATTAATCCTTTCCTGTGGATGTATTTATGTCCTTTCTTATATCTCTCATCATCTTTTGTACTGAAAAATGGTAGGCTTGTGTGCTGCAGTCTGCTGGGGGATTGCATATGGTTATAAGGTTGGGAATACATTTCATTTTACCTCATAAAGTTGATTGTGCCCTCAGAGTATGCATAAAAATAAAATTTCCTTTATTTGTTTACTCTTGGAGTAAACTTGGGTAAACTACTTGTCTTCATTTTAATTAGGTTGAGGACGGTATCCTCCTCCAGTCCTCCAGAATGCTCTTCTTGTCTTTTGCCTGGAGCAAGAACCTGCTTTTGTAACACAGAAACAAGTCAGGTGTAGTCACCTACAGAGGTAGTATGCAAGGTCAGAGGTGGCACCATTTTCCAGCAATCTTGGCAGAAATCATTATTACAGGCATAGATGGAAAGGATCTTTGGGAGTACAGAGTGTTTAGGTAGATGCGAAATGAATATTATCATCATCCAGTTTCTCCTAGTCATAAAATCAATAAAAGCAATAAAATTTGTCAACCTTATTGTCCGATTATAGCTTTTATTTCACCTCTAATTGTGGTCCTAGAGTTGTTCTCTGATGTATCTGTAAATATCTAACCCATAGCTGATATTGAAAGCTGTTTAAAATGCACTTCATGAGCCTTTATTTTCATTTTAAGATGCCAAGGCTAAAGATTGAATTTAGGGCAAAGTACAATGACTAGCATCTGTTTCAAGAAAACGTCATCTCCTCCTCTGACAGCAGAGATCACCTATAATTACACCTTCAGGGATAATTCACTTGGGTACTGCTTTATTTTCAGAGCTTGGGGCTTCTTCATTAAAATGCAGATTCCCCAAATGGTGAATACTGGAAGCCATTATTCCTTATCCAATAGAAATCAAAACATTAAGTTACCTAGCGGAAGATAATTTTACTCTATTATTAAAACAGCTAGTTAAGTGTGAACTGAAAAACCAACAATGGGCTTCCAGTTCTGGATCAAGATGAACTAGAATTACTTTGCCCTATTCTTTCTGTAAAGTAAGGACTTTAAATAAAAAACCAATACAGGAAGACTCTGAAAGGTG
The DNA here is from genome assembly GCA_020662805.1 of Glaucomys volans. Classification (NCBI taxonomy): domain Eukaryota; kingdom Metazoa; phylum Chordata; class Mammalia; order Rodentia; family Sciuridae; genus Glaucomys; species Glaucomys volans. The sequence continues at coordinate 160,927 of JAJEJO010001223.1, forward strand.
GAGAGAGGGTGGACCAGTTTTGCAGCTCCAGACCTGAAGAACAACATGGGAACAGGGGTTTCTTCGTGCCTGGTATATCCCACACAGTGTGTTGGAGAGGAAGGCCACCTAAATGCTAATGTGAAGACAGACATTCAAAGTTGAAGACAAACTTGCTGTCTCTAGTCAAATGACCAGAAAAGGAGCAACACGGCAAGACCAAAAGCCATGGAAAAACCCATAATAACCCTTCTTCCCCTGAGGGTAGCAGGGCAGACCTACTAAGTCTAGAGGGTGTATGCAGAACATTCCATTCTAACACCAGTGGAAGACACATTCTCCTCTAGTGTACCTGACGTTCTCCAGGACAGACCAGGCACTAGACCATGGAACATTACTTAATAATCCTTTAAGAGGATTCAGATAATGCAAAATATTTTCTTTGAATGAAAATTAAATATCAGAAATAAATTTTGGACATTCACAAATGTTTGTAGTGCAATAGCATGTTAATAAATAACCACGGAGTAAATCATGAGAGAAATTAGAAATTAATTTGAGATACATGAAAATAAAAACACAATAAGCCCAAAATTATGGGATGCAGATAAAGCAATGTTTGAAGGAAAATTTATGGCCATAAACACCTATATTAAAAATATAAAACCCCCAGTCATAATCTAATTTTCACCTTAATAGACTGGAACAAGAAGAGCAAACACACACCTTAAATAATCAGAAGGAAGAAAATGAAATTAATAAATATTGGAGCAGAGATTAATGAAATAGAAAAGCAATGAGAAAATATAAGAAATCAAAGTTGACTGTTTGTCAGAGTTGCCAAAACTGGAAAAATTTTAGCTAAAATAGCCAAGAAGGGGGAGGGAGGGAGGGAGGGAGAGGGAGAGGGAGAGAGAAAGAGATTTTTCTCTTCCATTTTTCTTCCATTATACAGATCAGTTTTTATTTTGATGGTATTTCTTGAAGGACAAAAGGCTTACTGATGATGAAACAATGTATTTTCTTAGCTTGTGCTTTAGTTATGTATTTGCAAATTGACTAATGGGAGGCTATGGTATTTTATGTTTTCATCTTAGACTTTTATAGATTTAGCTTTTATATTTAGGTTGATGATGCACTCTAAGTTATTTTTGTATAGGTCGTGAGAAGCATTCAAACTTTGTTATTTTGCACTTTTTTCTAGATTCGCATTCTATTGTTCTGTCTATTCTTATGCTGGTACTAGACTGTCTTGATTTCTGACACTTTGTGATGGGTTTTCACACCAGTGAGTATAAGTCTTCCAACTTTGTTCTCTTTTTCAAGATTTATTTTGACTATATAAGATCTCTTGCACTTTCATTTGAATTTTAGGGTCAGATTTTCCATTTTAGAAAATAAAAATGAAGCCATTGGGATTTTGATGTTAATTTGATCAAGTCTGTAGAGCAATTTGAGAGATGTTACTATCCTAACAATATTAGGACTACCAATAAAAAACCTGAGATTTCTTTCTACTTATTTAGATCTTTAATTTCTTTCAAAATGTTTTCTAGTTTTTAGTGTACAAGTTTTCAGTGTCCTTGGCTAAATTTATTCCCAAGTATTTCATTCTTTTTCACGCTATTTTTAAATCACAATTAAGCTTCAGAAAACTAAAGACAAAGAAAAATCTTGAAAACAAAGAGAGAAAAACAAGACATTTGAAAAGACAATTCAAATAGCATTAGATTTCTCATCAGAAACCATGGGAGGCATGAGCAAGACAACACTCTCAAATGCTGAAAGAACCATCAACCCAAAGTCCTGAATCCTGCAAAAGTGTCAGGAATGGGGTGAAAAATAAAGACATTATGAGACATGGAAAATGAAAAGCTGCTTACCAGCAGACCTATCCTGAAAAATGAATGGTTAAAGGACATTTTTGAAAGAGAAAAGGTATCTGGGAGCATGAGAAAGGAAGAAAGAATATTATAAAGAGACAAAATATGGATTAATACAATAAACATTTCCTGAGGAGTTTTTCAAATGTGTTTGATGTTCTAAGCAAAAAGTGTTGACATTGCCTGATATGGATCTCAATGTATGGAAAGGAAATATTTAAGACAATTATATTATAAGTAGAAGATGGTAAAGAGTATAAATGGATATCAGTTTTTACTTGGAAAAAGTGCCAACATCAGTAGGCCTTTTTTGTGCTCCTGGAATAGTTCTATATGTTGACTCTTATGCTAGTTATTGGAATTTACACATTTTAAAATGGCATAGAATGTTACACATACAATCATTAATGTCCCTTTTTTGATTTTGATATTGTACTACAATTATGCAGATGTCACCATTGGGGAAAAATAGGTGAAAGGGTACATTTTATTATTTAATAAAATATTTGCAAATGTTATTAACCTACAATTATTTAAAAATAAATTTTAAAAAGTATTGATTCAATGACTAAGAGAAGCACCCAGGATATGTGCATGTGTGTGTGTAAAACAGAGAAAGAAAAGGGTGTGTGCGTGTGTGTGTGTGTGTGTGTGTGTGTGTGTTGAACATAATAGTGCTGAATGGAAAAAGAGCAGACAAAGAAGGCAAATTTCCTGTTATTTTCGTTCTCAGCCTGGTTTATGGCAGGCCTCATACATCCCATGTGGGGTATTATTTTCCCATAATTAATTTCTCTTATTTTTATGTCATCATCTTCCAAGAACTCCTCCTACACACTAACTTCTAAAGCTGCAGTTATTAGGTTTATTTTTTTGTGTGGCACTTGGGATTGAACGGAGGGCCTACGTGAATGTGAGGCAAGTGCTCTACCAACTGAGCTGTATCCCCAACCCACTGTGGTTGTTAGTAAGGTGAATCTAAACATCCCCTTGGATCTGCTCCACCTCCAGGACTGCCTGCCATCCTCATGTCAGAGCACATGCTCCAGTCTTGTCGCTTTCTTTCCCACTCAAGTGGGTTTCCATGTTTGCTTGCATTCTTCATGACTTAATCCATTAAAGGACAGGCTGAGAATAAAAGCAGGTATTTGCTGAGTACAACCTAAGCACAAGGTAGAGTAAATCTGGGGAACAGAAGACTGAATAAGATATTTGAGGGTATGAAGTAATTAAAAATGTTTTTATCATGTATTTTAATACTTCATCTGCAGCAGTTTTAAACACAAGAGATTAAACCAGAAATATATAATAAAATAATCTTACCAAACAGAAAATCTAATTATAGTTGAAGCAGACAGAAGCTGGGGTCTCTTGCTGAGAAAAAGGAAAAATAAAAGCAATGGTTAGGATAGTAAGAAGGGTTGAAATGAAAAACAAATTCGCTTATAAATAAACAGCACAAAAAAAAGTGGATAAAAAGTTCAAGTTAATTTTATTCCTTAGAAGACAGGCGATCTGAGAAAACCCAATAACTGGGAAAACTCATCACGTTCAATAAATATCCACCTGTTATGATGAATGACAAATGCTTCCTCGAGTTCCACACCTTTGAACAAAGTGGCAGATTGATACATCTGAGGGGGAACAAGTGGGTGTAAAGATTAAAAAATAGCAAGTGTCAGGGATTTGCATTACATTTCTCTTAATAAGTACATAGAGCTAGAATGCAGGGAGGGAATTGAACATCACGCTAGATTAAATGGTTGTCTATCAAGATCTCCATGAATAAATATAAGCGGTAATTCATATATGTTCCCAACTCCAAAAAGATGATGATGAAAAGAGTTTCAAGTTTTCATCTTTCCATTTTCCATTTTTCACGGGCAAGGTAACAGTGTTTATTAGATCTTGGAATTTCACCAAGCAGCACATAAGCAATACTTGTAGTAGGTCCTCATTTAGAAGAATATAATTATCTGTTTTTGGATTATAACACCAGAAAGCAGTACAATTTAGGGATCCTGGCATTTTCTAGGGAATTAAAGAGCCAGGGCCAATATACTTCTCTGCTACAGTATCAGAATGTTAAAAAAAAGTCCCACTAAAGTAAATTTTAAAATGAAAAGAACCTAAAAATGGGTACTGGACCCTACCACATTTATTTGTGTGTAGTGGAAGTAGGGCAGTTGTTGGCTGAAGGTATAACAAGAACCCTTAGTTATTTTAAACAAAAATCATTGAGGGTAGAGCTGCCACCTCCCCACCAACTGCCTCCATGACTCATTGCCCGTTCTCCATAGCCCTGGGGAGATAGGCCTTATATAGTATTGTGTTGCTAGCTGAAAAGTTTGGTTAAGGAATCTGGCTGGTGGGAAGTATCTCCTGCCCTGAAATGTTTGATGACATTATCATGGATTAGGACAAAACCAAATGGTGCATAAAAGGTGTTAACATATTTTGCAGGGAGTAGAGATTTATGCAGATAAATGCATCATCATCATCGTCATCATCATCATCATCATCATTCATAATCCCCAGCAGCATCATTACATTGTCTTAAAATTCAGCAATGAAGAACTGAGTGACTTTTCTCCATGAAATACTAAAAAATATATATTGTTAGCTTTTGCTATAAAACACTTTATGTATGTATATTTATAATCTACTAGTAGTATTTGCCTTCCCAACTTCACAAGCTATTAAGAGGATCTAAAATTGATTAAGTAAAAAGGGAAATAATATACAAGTACCAAACATTATTATTGTAAATGTGTGTTGATCATATTGTTTTTCAATTATTTGTTGTATGAATCATTATCACTATCAGTGAAGGTATTTTTGCATGTAATGAATACCTCAAATGTTGGGGTGCAATAAAGATTAACTATGATTTTTCCATGCTCTATCTAATAAGGTAATTTTGATTAAAATGAAACTAAAATGTATTACATATTAGTAAGTTAAGGGTAGGTATTTAAAAAGTTACTTTTAATAAGAGAAACTTTCCTATTTTATAAAAAAAATAACAAACCCTCTTTTTGCTATCAGGTATAGCAGCATCCCTTATACATGAAATATTTTTCAATAAATTCTTTTGCTATTACTGAGAATATTTATGTTCAAGAGAACAGAACACCATATTTTCACAAAATATAGGTTAAATTGTTTTGAGAGAAGGTAGCGGGGTTTTCAAATGTTTTTCATTTGAAGAAAATGTAGATACTCAGGAATTGTGAAATAACGTCCCTTGCACTCTTGCCATAGCCTTCCCAAAATTATCATTGTGCAAAACTTAGGGGACTGAAGGGAGGCGAGGGGGTGTGGGGGAAGGAAGGAGAGTAGAACAGATATTATTACCTCATGTACATGTACGACTGCATGACTAATGTGATCCTGCAATATGTATAATCAGAAAAATGAGAGATTACTCTATTTATGTATGATGTATCAAAATGTATAAATGCCTTCTACTGTCATGTACAATTAGAACAAATAAAATTAGAAAATTAAAAAAGAAAGGATATTATCAACAGTCTCTTAAAATGCAATAAAAAGCAATAATTTTTTCTGCAATTAAAAAAAAAACTACAGCACAAAATCAAAGCCATGAAACTGCATTGGTATAACATGGAACTTATTCAGATTTCACCCAGTATATGTGCAGTTGTGTATGGGTGTCGCACAAAATATAGGGGATCTAATTTATGAATTTATGAAGATAAAAATAGGATTTTTTTTTAGTGGTAAACTTTATATGTATTTTTTGTTTGTTTGTTCTTAATTTATTTAATTTTGATTCATTGAACACAAATGGAGTACTGCTATTGTTTCTCTGGTTGTACACAAAGTAGAGTCACACCATCTGTGCATTCATACATGTACACAGGGCAATGAGGTCTGTCACACATTCTGTTATTATTCTTACCCCTCCACCCGACCCCACCCCTATCTTCCCTCTATGCAATCCATCCTTCCTCCATTCTTGCCTCCCTTCCACCCCACATTATGCATCATCATTCACTTATCAGAGAGACCTTTCGGTCTTTGGATTTTGGGGATTGGCTAATCTCACTTAGCATAACAGTCTCCAACATCATCCATTTACCTGCAAATGCCGTAATTTTCTTCTTCTTCTTTATTTGGGGCAGAAGGTCCTGCAGCTTTACACGTTCCCCTTCCCCATCTCGTCTTTGCATTTACAAAGAACGCTAAGACATTAATGAGACCTACAAACTTTCAAATTACTGTGTCTGAGTAAATTCATATTATTATCTTTTAGAGATGTCCTCAAACAATGTTTCTTGTACCCCAATGTCTCAGAGAATTTGCTGAAGAGCTCTTTTTTTGGAAAAGAATATTTTTGTATTTTGTATGATACTAATTTGTATTTCACTCTTGTCTCCGTTTCAAGGAGAAACTTGACTAGGGATATTTCTTTTCTTTGGAGAACTTTATAGCCCTCAGAGAAGGAACTTCTTGTCATCAAGGGGTGTTCTTCAGTGAAAGAGCCAAAGCTCACTGAGCAGAGGGTGTCCCATAGATGGAGGGAAGCCATGAACGCTTTGGAGAAAGAGAGAGAGTAGCTGGGCTACAACCCAAGGACATGGCATTTTGGAACAGTGGGGACCTGAGTATCAAATGATGGCAGAGCCTCAGGAAGGTGACCAGCCTTCAAGGAAATGAATCCACCAACTCTGAAACCCAGGCATCCAAACCTAGACAAAGTACATGGACTTGGGAAGGAGCAACAAAGCAGGTTTCAAGAGATGTGGTCCCACTTAGATTTTAGTGCAATCGAGGGAGGTGAAGTCACAATAGAATTTCTTGGTGGATATTTGTTTGGCATGGAGGTCATAATCTTTGGGTTCCAGAGCCATCTGCTAATTATTTTTATTGATTATCTCTATGAGATACACTTCATAGGTGGAACATTAAATACCCTACTAAAACAGTGAAAAGGAGGTATTCCTTAAATGGAAAGGAATCATACAGTGATGGTTTAAAGTCTTTGGAATCAGAGTGGTTGAGGACTGAGTCCTAGCTCTGATATTTACTTGATGTATGACCAAGGTCAAGTCCATGGACCTCTTGTGCCTCAGTTTCCTCTTCTGTAATATGGAGATAATTATTGCACCTATATTGTAGGGTTGTTGGAGGCTCAAATGAGATAATAGAGATAACACTTGGAATAGTGGTTCTTTAAGTGTTAGCTATTATGTTAAATGTCACTTATATGTAGCCATTAAAGGGTTGAGAGTAGTTTCTATTTCATAGTAAGTCCCAAATACATATTGGTTATTCATTACATATTTCACTAAGAGGAGATGTCTCCTCTGACTCAGGAGTAGATTTAAAGACAGTTTTCCATTGGCCAAGGTTAGCTTTATTGGAGAAGGCTCAGTAAGGTTGTGGTCCTACACTGTCCTTTAGTGTACAGGAGACTTACCCTGTGTTCAGTGTAGCATAAACATGTCCCTTCTAGGCTGAGATACCGAAGTGAAATTACTGCTAAACAAAATAAGTTCACTTCAGAAATCCCTGCTGAACAAAATAAGAAAGTCTTAGGGAATACCATTCTCTTTTTTTAATTTTGAGAAATTTGTTCTAATTAGTTGAACATGACAGTAGAATGCATTTATGTATTTTGATAAATCATACACATGGAGTGTAATTTCTCATTTTTCTGATTGTACATATTGTAATGTCACATCGGTCATGCAGTCATGTATGTAAATAAGGTAATAATGTCTGTTTCACTCCATTATCCTTCCTACCCCCATACTTCTTCCCCTCTCTTCCCTCCCCTCTACCTAATATAAAGCAACTCTGTTCTTCCCTAGCCAGCCTCCTCCCCATTGTGAATTAGCATCTGTATATCAGAGAAAACATTCCTCCTTTGGTTTTGGGGGTTTGGCTTATTTCCCTTAGCATGATATTCTCCAACTCCATCCAAATGCTGTAATTTCATTCTTCTTTAAAGCTGAGTGAAATTATGGAACCAACCTAGGGGCCTTTCAACAGATGAATGGATAAAGAAATTGTGGTATATACGAGGGAATACCATTCTTTAACCCAGTGTCCTCATAAAGTTAAGCAACAATACCCTTTCCCTAAAGTGTACCATTTTGCTATTAAAAAATAAGAATTACATGAGTCAATAACCCCAGGAGAAGTGAACATTTTTCTTTTAAGGAGTCAATGTGATTCATTCCATTCGTTTCTTCACTGAAGCAGGAAGCTGCAGGCCCAGATAGGTAGAGTTTAGGTCCTTCCAAGGAGGAATGTGGGTCCTCATTTTCCTGTCTTTCCATCCTAAGTGTTCAGGGCATGCACAGGGCCTGAATGTTCTGAGTTGCAAGGCTGAGAAGGAGCCTGCCAAAGATGACAGACTGACTTTGTTAAATCATTCAAATTTCCTAATGTCCAATGTTCTACTACTCTAATAGTTCTAATGTGCTGAAGTCATTCTCTTTCAGCATTCTATTCCTTTCAAAATTAAATACATAGGAGTTTTAAATCTTTTGTTCTGACAGAACCTCAAAATATATGTTATTTCAAACTTCTACCTAGCTAGGCATAGTAGCACACACCCGTAATCCCAGTGACTCGGGAGAATGAGGCCGAAGGATCAAAAGTTCAAGGCCAGCCTCAACAACTTAGCATGACTCTGTCTCAAAATAAATAAAATAAAATAAAATAAAATAAAATAAAATAAAAAAGTAAAATAAAATAAAATAAAATAAAATAAACTCAGTGTTGGAATGTCCCTGGGTTCAATCCCCATATCACCAAAGGAACAAAAGACCCAAATCCAAACCTAAACACAAACCAAAACAAAACAAAACAACAACAACAACAATAAAAAGCCCATGTACCTAAATCCACCAAAGCTACACCCTTAAATGTTGATTTAAACTATAATATGATTTTTTTTCATCTTTCAAACTTTGTGTTACAGCTCTTTGGTGTTTGGATTTCTGTTGTCACTTTTCTAATAATGTCAAACCACCTTTGCATTTGCTATTAATGGTATGTGTGTGTGTGTGTGTGTGTGAGAGAGAGAGAGAGAATGCATGCATGCTTTCTGTGTGTCTCTGCTTTGTATTATTTCCTTCACTTTATTTTCAAACCCACAGTATTATGATACAAACAGTGTCATTGCAAAATCTCTTTGTAGAAGCAGGATGCAGAGAGCAGATTTGTGACCATCATACCATTGTGATATCTACTGTATTGTGGCTTATTAGAAAAAGAATCCTTAGATCTTATTAGAAAAAGAATCCTTAGATCTTATGTATCCTGATTCAACAGATTTTTCAGCCCACAAATAATAAGCAAATACATTTCTTGCTAAAATGAAAGAAATCTTTTTGAAGGGACAAGGACTTGTTTGTTTTTGTAGCAAGCAGAGAAGAATAACACAAGACTATGATTAAGAGTCAGTTCCAAATCAATTATAACAAAACAACATAAAACTTTGGAAACAGTACACCTACAATAAGTAATTGCACCAGGCTCTACCCCAATGACACTACTAGCAGATAAGTAAAGCTATTTACTCCAAAATCACACCGCTATTAAGGAATAGAGTCTGAAACTAGAATCTAGCTGACCCCCAAATCATGCTCTCCATACTCCCCCCTCTCCCCCGCATAGACAGCATTCCCTTTTCTTTTCAAAGACAGGGCAGATGTGAAGGTCAAACTGTTTTTGGTCTCTCTGGAGCTCAAGCTTTAGCTACAAGTACAGCGTGTCCTTCTTGAAAAAATAAATGTGGTAGTCAAGGGAAAGATCATGAAGGGAACTTCTGTCAATTTCAAAAGGTAAACTTATAAAGGAAAACTCCTCAATTGCAGCTTTGGATCACTTAGGGCTATTGTAGTGGTGGGAGTGTTTTCCCCAGAAACTTCTTGAATGTGCAGAAGATTGTAAATACACTATTGTCAATACAGATGGCAAAATATATTTTTTGTTTAAAAATTATAAAACGATCCTCAATTATCTTTTGTAGTGAATAAAAAGCTTCAAATGCCAGATATTTTATCTAGGGGAGAATTAAAGTACCATGTGCCATGTCTGTGGTGGGAAGAAGTGGTAGAGCACTTTGTCATTCAGAGAAGAGTGCTGGGTATTACACCAGGGTTGACGTAGTGGGATTCCGGAGACAGGCATACTAAGGAAGAGATTACCTGCTTCCTCTCATCCATCAGCTTATGCAACCCACGTCACCACCTTCTCCAAAGGCAGGGCAAATCTAGGGCATCCTCAATTGCAGGAATCCCGACAGTGAGGGACTCAACACAGCAGAACTGAAAGGTCTTGTGGGCTTCTGGCTGGTGTAGAGCAGAGCAGGGGTCAAAAGCGACAGATTTTATTTTGGTAATAGCTAGTATACCTCTAAAGAGTCAGGAATTCCAGGGGCTTCCTTTGCTCTTGCTTCCCTATGGATTGTTCAATCTGATCTCAAACCTCATAGTATCTTGAAACAGAATTAGCCTTCAGGGAGACCAAAGGTAAATTTAAAGTGGGTGGGGTCTAAAAGACCACCCTCAATCAAATATTCTAATGGTTTGTGTCATTTATTGCCTACCATTGAGGTTGGAACATGCATGCACACTCAAACACACTGACATGCACACTTTTGAATATAATCCTTCCCAACAGCAAACTGTCTCGGTCTTATTAAGATCACTGTTCCCGCACGTAGAAGTGGACATAAAGGTTTAGTGGTGGATTCTAGAGCCAGGAGGCATCTTGGAGTAAAGGGAATTCAATATACACGGAAAATAATAGGGGAAATACTGAAGGAAATGATTGACTTTAAAAAAGGAGATTTTATAATTTTTTTAAGAAAACCAAAGATTCTAGTTTTGAGGTATTTGTTCATATTACAGATGGAAAAGATGGAAAAGAAACTCTCTCCAATTCCCCTCCGCCTTCTCTCCACATATACACACAGGTTTAAGAAACTAAAATAGAGAGGAATAGACTGGGAGGCTTAAATAATTTTCTTTTTTTTTCTCTAAGGTAATAAACATTGTATCTGGATAATAGTCTCATTAAATCACTGAAAAATGCACCACCACACTTAGTACAAACTCCTTTGTAAACAGGGAAAGTCTCAGAGGTGCCTCCACACTTAGAAATAATCATTTACTCTGTCACATTAATATGAAATTGATGGAAGGCAGATGCTACTGAGAAAGAATAAGTAAATATTTGATAGCTAGTTTGATAAATAGAATTAAATAATGCTTTTGTGCACCTACCATTTTTTTTAAATAAGCAGATGCGTAAAATAAAGATTCAGAATATTTTGGAATCTTGATTTCATTCCCAAGTAATAAATGAGACCAAATGATGTAAAGGAAGAAAAATGATGAAAGATCAAATGATGAAAAGAACAGCAGAAACAGGAGTTTAAAATTAGGGTCAGATTCTGTGATTCTGATATAAGCGTTCACTGAGCCAAATGTTCAGATGTCTGGTCTGGTCTTTTGTGAATTCTGCTGAAATTTAGGGAGAACTTAGCATGATTTAAGGATAAAACTCCGATCAAGGTCCTTGTGCCTCCAATTGAAAAAAAAAAAAGAATAATAAAACTTTGCCACGCCTTTGGAGGATGCTGACATGAAGATAGAGAATCCTGAGGTAATGAAGAAGAATGCAACACTTACTGTTGGGCCCCTTGGCTCCTTGTACAAACAGTGGAGAAGTCACAGGTCTCTTGGACCTCTTTCTAATTTCTGTCTCAGCCACACTGTGGGCCTCTGTGGCGAGCCCTTTAATTCTGCCAAGCTGGATGATTTCCATGAAGCTAAGTGGTATGAGAAAGCGTTCCCAAGGGCAGAAAGTCACAATTGCTGCCCAAAATCACATTGTGCAGAACCAGAAGCTGCCTCTCAGGCTGTGGACAGTTGCCTTAGTCATTCTCTAGGGATGATTCAGTAGTGAATGAATCTCTTCCATGAATCACTTAGAGCAAGTTCTTTCGCCTAGGGTCTTGGGCCTTCTACAATTGTATGCAAAAGTCTGGAAGCATGTGCAGCTATGCTTTTCTTCTGGGTGAGAACCCCTAGCCCCCACAGGTTTGTGAACTATTGTTGGACACCCCCAACACTGAGGCAAAAGGAACATTTATTTTTAAATCCTTTTAGAAAAGAAAATTTAGGAAAACTACGACTTTCTCAATTACCTTTCTCATTTTGGATATGTTCCTATTTTAACCAGCTTGGCATTCTTTTTATCTTGTGTTCAACACCCTGATGAGTTTTGTTTCCCTGTCACTGATCTGGACATAAAATACTGCTGACTTCTTCACTGTCAATGCATAGATGATACATTTCAGGAAGTTAGATGAGTTTTCTTTTTAACTCAACAACTAGCAGAACAAGCTGCATCATCTGATACAATGTATTCTGTTGCAGCCCACCTTAATATATAGCATTATTTAACTCCAAGTGTCAGAGTAGGCATTGGAATCTCTACCAAATGTCCCAATCTTCCACTCATCAAAGATAATTTCAATGAAATACAACATGTGAGTGATAATAGCATCTCTCATTTTTTAAGCATATTGTTGGTTTTGCTTCTTTGTGGAAGTCAGAGGACATGTGAAGCACTTGGATATTTTAGTTAGTTTGTGAGCCTCTGCTTTCAGATCGTTTTAGGTTCCAATTATGATTCTGTAAGAGTTGTAGAAATGAATTTTGAAAGTACAGTAAAGATGAAAAGGTAACTAAGCTGCTACTTCTTGTTTAACTAATTGCTTTCACTTCATTCACCTTTATGCTCTGGAGAGGAAAATGCACAAATTTGTTCTGTTTTGAGCAGTAAAAAATGGCTAATAGGATTTTAATTAATATGCTCAGATTCAATTGCACTTAATTTTTTTTCAGAGCAAATGGAAATTGTGACTCTAAGAAACACGGAAGTTTTGCATGGTAATTTCTGTTTCCTTTTCATTTTTATTTTGTAATGGACCAAATGTCATTACTCTTTGTTCTTTTGTACAAAATAATTGTACAGAAAGACAATTTTAAGTTTTAGTTTCACAAGATCATTTAGTGCAGTTACATTTAGGAAACTATATGTGTCTGAGCATTGTACCTGACTGCTAAGATAATGCTGCAAATTTTCCTTGACCTGTGTGGTACCTTGGGAAATTCATACTTCCTCAAAAATAAAAAAAAAAAGGAAAACCCAATGACTTTCCTAATGCCTTTAAGATTGTGTGTGAGTTTTCACAATGACCTTTGATGTTTTCCTGCCCCTTATACCATAAAAATGAAGTAATTGGACTTTAGCACAAAAGATTGCCTCATCTTCTAGGGTCACAACTCAAGAGCAGGAAAGAAACCTTCAGAAATCCTCAGACTCTGAATTCTGCACCCCTTTTTGCCACATCTGTGTTGTGTATCCTTCTCCATCAATCTCTGCAATTCTACTACACACCAAAAAAATTCCAGCCATAGACAATGATAAAATTCAGAAGATTGGTCATCAGAAGATTGGTCATTGTAGAAGGAGTTGTGCTCTCTTTGCCGTTGTTTTGTTTTGTTTTGTTTCTTTTGTATCAGGGATTGAACCCAGGGGTGTTTAACCTCTGAGCCATACTCCCAGCCCGTTTTAATATTTTTTTTTAATTTAGAGACAGGGTCTCACTGAGCTGCTTAGGGCCACACTAAATTTCTGAGGCTGACTTTGAACTCATGATCCTTCTGTCTCAGCCTCCTGAGCCACTGGGATTAGAGGTGTGTGCCACTGCATCCAGCTATGAGTTCTGTTCTTTGTTTTTTTTTTTTTTTTTTCTTTTTTTTGTGGTGCTAGGGATTGGAGTTGTATTTTTTAAGAAGTGTAAGTAATGAAATCCAAAGGTGGAAGTTCATGCATCTTGGTGTTGGAAAAATGGTTTGAGGAAAACTGTAGCTTTTCTAGAGGGAGAGTATCCCATGCCTCTGACTGGAAACAAGGTTATTTCTCCTGGGATAGTTAAATCTACAGGCTAAAAAGTTGGTTAAGCTGAAACATTTTATTGATGTAAAGATAATCTTTTCTCTGAGTATGTTTCTAGTAATTATATCTCTGGTTTATCTTTTTTGCATCAACCATATCTATCATGTATGAGCTAAAATTTCCAGTTTTGTTTTCTTTTAAATAAATACTTTAAAGATGACTGAGAAGGACTTTGAGGGAATCCTCTTGTATGTTTTCTCTACACCCTCTTCCTTCCCCTTACAATTGTCTTGTCCACAACATGTTATACCAGTATATTTTTAAAAATTGGAGAGTAATGTTTCCTTTATCTCCAAAACATTTAATTTTGTTTTCATAGAAATGATAGCATTTGTTCTCATCTTATATTGCTTTTCAAAATATTTAGTTGAATAATTAAATTGAATAATTTTAATAAATAAAACTAATGTAAATAGGTTTGGGAAGAAACATAGCAGACTCCTGGAAAATATATAATTCAACTTGGAGGCAGAAAGGTGTGGGTGCATCAGAGAGCAGCTGATTAGTTATTAATGTTCCAGTATCAGGAAGAAGAGAAATCTGTTCCTCATGCCAGCTGGGTGGAGGTCGAGTAAGAGGTTTTCTTCGTTCTGTAAAAGCTTTGGCTCAGCTCAGGGGGTTCCAGGGAGGGAGTTTTTTTCTGGCAGCTTTCCAAATGGGTTCTTTTCCTATAATCTCAGAGGAGTTTCTTCAGTATTTCTAAGTTTTTTCCCCAAACATTTCTAAAGTGTAAGAAGAAGCAAAAGCAGTAAATGCTGCATAGAATACCTATCTTTTAGTTCAAGTGACTTGTTTTCCTCTAACACATACTTCAAATTTAATACTATAGTGTAATAAAATAATGTGTTGCATTATTCATATATAAACATGGGTTACATAAATAATTTTGTGTTATATTGATATGAAAGTATGGTATATAAAGATGGCTACAACATAGGCAAAAGAAAACTTGATGCTAAAAATCTGGGGTTCAAGGCTCAGAATTTTAAACATTGGCTGGGAGAACATAGACAAGTCAGATAACCACAGTCTATTTCCTCTTGGGAAAAGGCAGGTAATAATATATATCTTAAGAGGTAACACATAAAATTATTTTGGCATTCTTAAATGTCATGGTTATTTAAGAACACATGCATGGTGATACTTTTTATTGAGGTGAAACACATAGACCAAAAAAAGTGCATGTTTTACAGCTGTGTACCTCCATAAATTCTCTAAAAGGAATATACCCTTGCTGTAGGATCCAGGTCAAGAAGCAGCTCACTCTTGGCACTTGAACAGCCCTGAAGACCTCCCTACTGGGAGAAACACCCGCCTGACTTTTAGTAGCTTATTTTGTCTAATTACAACTTCATATCAATGAAATTATATGATATGCCTTCTTTTGTGCCTATCTTTTGCTCAGTGTTGTTCCACCACCATGACCTTGATGTAATAGTAGTTCAGTCTTTCTCATCATAGGGCAATATTCCACTGTTTCAGCATAACCACCAGTTGTTTATTTTGCTGATGATGGACAGTTCTGCAGTTCCTCCTTTGGGACTTTCACAAATAGTGTTGCTGCAAACATTCTTGAAGTCTTTTATTAATCACGTGTATGCATTTCCGTTGGGTATACAAACTGGAGTAGAATTGCTGGGTCATAGGCTTTATATAGGATCAGCTTTAGTAGATAGTCCCAAACAATTTTCCAAAGTGGTTGTACCAATATGCATACACCTACCAGCAGTGTGCAATAATTCCTGTTGCTCCACATCTTAGACGACACTTAATATTTTGTGTTTGCTTAAATTTTCTGCCTGCATAAATTTTCCATTCTGAGGGATTGTTATTGCATTATTTGTTTATGTACTTTGACATTATTTAATAATTGAGGGAAATTTTGCTAACTTACATCCTCCTTTCATCTCTGTTCTATTCTCTATCCTTTCAACAATTTTAATGGTCATGTTATTTTTAATGCTGTCATTTTTTACTTTTAGAGTTCTTATATTGTTAACTTTAGCCAGTACGTTTTAATTGAAATAAAATTTTAGAAAACTACCTACAGATTTATAGAGGAAAAAACTTTATATACATATACTTTTATGCAAATGCATCCATGAAAAACAAAGATTTGTTTTAAAATTCTTACAAATCATAATGACATTGAAAGAGTGGAAAGCCTGGATACTTGAAGGATTTGGTTTGTACCATGTTGATGGCATGGCTCATAGACAAGGAGGGAAAGAGGAAAGGAAAGGAGGGAAGGAGGGAAGGAGGGAAGAAGGGAGCGCAGTTACTTAGCCAGGCTCTCTGGCCTGCAGCGCCTTCTGCTGGCAGCACTTTAGGTGTGGGTAGCCTTTGGCAGGTTTGCCAGCAGGTTTTGCAGGGGAAATAGGAGATTGTTTTTTCCCAAGCAGGAGGATATTTTTCAGGAACTATTACTCAGATAATTTCATCCATATAGATGACCAATTTACATAAACCAGGGTAACCCTACTATTCCTTTTCTTGATTAATAGTCTTGGAATTTGGGTGATTTTTTTGCTTGACCTATAGGGATAATTGTTTCAACTCTCACACTTGTTTGGCTTGTGTGAAACTCAGCCCTCCTGTCATTGTGGGTTGAAGAGAATCTAATCATGACTAAATACAAATCCTACATCCTGTCTTCAGCTTCCTGGGTATTGACTAATCCCACTTCACAGAGAGTCTAGTCAGAGTGATTAAGATCTTAGTGAATTCACAAAGCAGTTGCCCCAAGTTCATTAAACACCATTTTCAAATTTCTTTTAGCATGGGAGAATGCTGATTCTGACTTGCCCTGATGTGTGGAAGAAGAACATCACAGAAGGAATCAAGCATTGTTTGCCTAGGAGAGGAAAAATTATAGGGGATGTATAAAGACAATCTTTAAATTCTTGATGATTATTATGAAGAAGAGAACATATGTTAAAATGTCTCCAGAATTTAAAATAAGGGTAGAAAGCATGGATTTCAGCTTAATTCATAAGGATGGGCTTCCTAATACTTAAATCTATTTGATAAAGAAATGTTCTGCTTATCAGAAAGAAAATACTTAATGCTGAAGGCTGACTATTCAGGCAGAGGATGAATGATATCTTGTCAGATTTTTAAAGTTAGACCTCTTCACATTCATTTCGCTCTGAGATGCTGTGAATCAATATACCGTATTACACTGCATCTGAGATGTCATCTATTACAAAAAGCATCCTGATTTCAGAGAGGTTAGAATGTGAAAAAAATGAGAGTATAAAAATTGATTAACTATAGTTCACACTCTCTTATTTTATCAGAAGAGTTTGGGATCCAACACAGCTTGGTAGTTTTCATCATTTCTCAATGTTTGCCCTCCCCCTTCACACCTTGTTTGATCTGGTTGGTCCTTGGGTATGCCTGTGGGATTACATGTCCTGGAAATAACCAAGGAAAATATGTTGGCTATGAACTCTTTCAGTAAGTACAAGACCATGTGACCTAGAGAAAAGAGGTTTGGAGAGTTTCCTCTGATTATACACTCACCAATAGGCTAGTACAACCAGGAAGGCCTCAGATTGGAGGCCTGGGCTAATGGAGGACTGTTGGCATTTGATATTTTCTTGAGATTTAAAAAAAATACTGTTTAAAGTTCACTTTCCAGAACACATCAAAATGTTATATTTAATTGATATATACATAAATTGTCTACATTTACATTTCATTGTATAAAGAAGATCAATCATTTAACAGTATGATTTATTTTTGCCTTAATCTTATCTAATTAATTTGCTATTTCTTTAAGGTCTAAGAATGGGGTAGTGAGGTTTTTATCATATTTCCCATTTGACTTTTTAAATTTATTAACCTTCAATTTTAATCCCAGTGACTCTTTTCCAGTAAAGCTAAACTGCTCTGGAAAATGTAAATAGCTTCTGATCCTGATGCCAGAATTTCAACCCTGGTGATTTCAACATGTTCTTAAGCTTTGACACTGCCATTCTCTGCTAACTTCGTAATATCATAGACTTTCAACCTAGTTTTCCAGTTCCTCTCTATTAGGATCTCTGGAAAGACAAATGAACATCAGAAGAGGAAAGGGTCCATTTTTGCTTGCCTCTAATCACATCTAATGTAGCCTCTTGTACAGTTCCCAGGCACTTTTGCTACTTGTCAAGTGCAAAAAGAAATGCAGAGATCATCTTCAAACAAGCCTTTAAAAACAGTGCTCTATGATAAGGGCAATGGAAAGCTCATTTTTAGACCAAACAGCTAAAAAACATGCCATACGCAATCACTACTCATCGTTAAATTTTTCTAAGTACATTTAAAAAAACTCACCAGCTGCTCTGAGTGCTCATTGACATGCTGGTAAGGTCATTTATGACAGCTACCCTTGAAGGCTGGGTCATTTTTCTCTTAATGGGCTGATGTGGGAAACCAGGATCTTGTGGCTCCATGAGATGAGTGTTCTTGGATGAAATGCCTTGATACATCTGTGAAGACTCCCTCTTAGCTCCTTTTCAGGGATTGTTATGGTTTGGATGCGAGGTATCTCCCAAAAGTTCACATATGAGATAATGCAAGAAGGTTTGGAAAAGAAATGATTGGGTTATAGCCTTAACCTAATCAGTGAATTAATCCCTGATAGAATTAATTGAATGGTGACTGGAGGTAGGCGGGAGGAAGTGGTTCATTGGGGGCATGGCTGTGGGGTATATATTTTGTATCTGGAGAGTGAGACTCTCAGTCTGCTTCCTTATCATGGTGTGAGCTGCTTATCTCCTGCTATGGTGTTCAGTCTCACTTTGAGCCCCAGGGAATTGGAGCGGGCCCTCTATGGACTGAAACCTCTGAAACTGTAAACCTTCAAAAAAACTTTTCCTCCTCTACAACTGTGCTAGTCAGGTCTGTTAGTCACAGCGGGGCGAAAAAGCTGAGTAAAACAAGAATGTTATCACTTACACCTAAAGAGTGAACTTTTGAGTTATCCAGGTTAGCACACATCTCTTAGGAAGTGATACCTATATGTCTCTTTGTAAACAACTAAGGGATAAGACAAATATTTACTTTGCCCTAATTTGCTGACTTTCATTCTACCTCCAATTGAAGTTTAGTTCCCAGTACCTGTATAATTTATAAACTCTGCATAATCATTTTGGTTTATTTGGAATTTGTAGTGAATTATTGTATTTCCATGAAATGTAACTAATAATTTCAAATCCATGAATTTAGATAGGGAGTAAGAAACTGGAAATAGACCTGTAGCTATCCCATTAAATGTTATTGGCTGTTGCAAACAATAGAGTCTCATTGATTTAATATGGACATAAAGCATTGTTGAAAAAGGTAGGATATATGCAACCTAAGTCTCTTTGCTTACACTGACAGGATTAACACTAATGCACTTCACATAGGTACACACCTGTGAGATTTTAGAGCTCTGTATTCTATTCCCATAAACTGGCCAATTCCAAGACCTTTGCTTAATCAGACTGATCACATAGACTGTGATTTTCACAACACCAATTTTTTCTTCAGTATTTCTCACCTTCTCCCTTTTACCACCCCATAACCCTCTTCTCCTTTTCCTCCTGGGAGGACCAGGCAATATTCAAATAGGAGGGAGAATGCTTGATTTAGGAAAGATAAGAAACTTTATCTGTTATCATTGCAACAGGTAAGCAACCAGTCAGCTCTTATCAACTAGGAGAGATTTTAGGCCTCACTCCCTTTAATAATAAGTAAGGACATTGTTTCAGCTTTTGTAAATTTGTGATGCCTCCGCCCCACTGCCCTCTCCATCTGATCAAGGAATTCCTTAACATGAGGACAGCTCAGCCTGATAAAAATAACTGACATAAGCCTTTTGAGATTGCCTGCCTTTCTTCTAATGAGCAGAAGGCAAATACATGAAACGATGACAGGGTGGAGGTGACAAAGAATATACAGCACACAGGAATTCAACTGCAAATTCATCTCCAATCACCCTCAACTGCTGAACCCAACCGTTCCCCATGAGCGAAAGGGTAAACTGAATACCCACTCCTACCCCCAAGAGAAAAATGAGTTGAGATCCAGTACTAACCTCTTCCCTTCCAAGAAACCTCCTTTGCTACTCCCCCACAGGCCCTTAGGGCTTAATTTTGTTTGGAGGAAGGAGGGACTTTTTGTTTGTTCTACTTGATTTTCTGTGTTGCTGGGGCCTGGAGTTTGCCAGGCAAATGCTCTACCATGGAGCTAATCCTCAGCCCCTTGGGGAGCTTTTAAATATCCTGATTCCCAGGCCAGAGCTAGGCCAATTAAATTAGATTCTCTACGGAATATCAGCATTTAAAAATATATATAATGAAAAACTACTCAGGTAACTCGGTGTGTAGCCAAGTCTGAGCCCTTTGTCAGCTGATCTGAACAAACCAAGAAAGAATTAGTGTGACATCTGACAAGGAGATGAAACTGGACTCTTCCCACGGATACTTATAAGACAATTGTTGAAACGAAAAGAAAGGGAAGAGCAAAGGAAGGAGGACAAAGTTGGATGCTTTGCTGTCTTTGTCTAAGTCTACTGGAGTCTGCACCCACGCAGTGTGGGTGCCCAGGTTTCTACCCGCAGCTGTGAAAAGGGCGAGGTTGGTCTCCAGGCCTGAGGGACTGGGCGGGGTGGGGCGGCTGCATTAAGCTACCCAGCCGCACTTCCATAGCCCCAAGCGTAGGCAGTCAGTCCCCCAGGGAAGGCGGCGGCGGCTGCAGAGTGTGAGAGCGGTTGGGGGCGCAAAAGGAAGCTGGATTGGGCACAGGTGGCGCTCTCAGCCCCAGCCCACAGTTTAGCCAATCGCGGGCGCAAGCGCAGCCTGCTGGCGGCGGCGGTAACCCAGCGCCGGGCTCTGGCAGGAGCCAGCAGAGGCAAAGGCGGCGCCAACCAAGAGCTGCGCTCAGGCTGGAGACGTCGGCGGCAAGGAGCGCTGGGCGCTGGGCTGTTTCCCGGCGGCGAGGCGCCAACTTAGCATGGGGAAGAAGTGGAGGGATGCAGCCGAAATGGAGCGGGGATGCTCCGACCGCGAAGACAGCGCGGAGAGCCGCAGGCGCAGCCGGAGCGCCAGCCGGGGCAGGTTTGCCGAGTCGTGGAAAAGGTTAAGTTCCAAGCAGGGGTCCACCAAGCGCTCGGGACTGCCTTCGCAGCAGACGCCGGTGAGTGGCGGGCGGGAGGTGGGGGCAAGCCGGAGGAGTCGCTTTCCTTTCTCCCTCTGCGCGCGACTCGAGCCCTTTCCATGGTGCTGAACTTGCCTCCTTAGGCGCTCGAGCCAGGAACTTGTGGAGCGGCTTCTGATGAAACAAGTGTTGGGGGCTGTGAGGAGGGGCAAGAAGGAACGCCTTCCCTCCCTTTAGCCAGGGGAGTCTCCTGACGTCTCTGCAAAAATGGAAAACATGTTCGAGAGGAGAAGGGCTCGCTGTCAGATCATTAGACTTTTGCAATTAGCAGAGCGTGTGAGATGTTGTCGAGTGCATCGTTGTGCCTCTTGTGTATGTCCCGAGGGTCTGTCTGTGCCCCATGTTTGAAGGTACTTGGCATCAACTGAATGAGGGCGGAATAGGAAGGGCATGCCATATTTTTACTCAACACTTGCTCTTTCTATCTCACACCCCCACTATTTTAACGGGTGCGTTTAATTGTTTGCAGAACGTCATTTGCATGCAGAGAATAGTAAGAACATCCCAGGTGCTTATAATCCTACTGTTTAGCATATACAGCATTCACAAAACAGTTTTCCCATGTGTCAGCTCCTCTTCAATGTCTAATTGGTGCAATAAAAGCACTCAAGTGAAATTAATATCGGCATCTTGTGTGTAGAGAAGTACAGTTGATTAAAAAACTTTAGCTGCATTTGCATTTTTAGTATTTAAATATTATGTGTTTCCCTTCGTTCTAGAGGGAGAGAACTCTGTTCTAGAAAAGAGTTGCATAGCCTCCTGTTGCTCGTGGAGAGGGAGGGTATACCACTTTCAACTTCTGGAACATCATTTTGAATATCAGCTTATGTGTCTGTACTTAGTTTTTTACATCCACAGGGGCTGACGCAGATATCGCATAGTGAAGAGAATTTGAATTAATTTAAAGAATGGATGGTACATAGCATTGTATATTATAGTATGAGTAATGTAACCCTGCTATGTTTTTGAGGGGTTACTATTGAAGGATAAAAAAATTAATCTCTGAAAAGTGGGATGTTTAAACATTGCTTCCACAGAATAAAATACAAACACAATTTTAACATATTGATTTGTTTGCTTGTTTACAAAAACTAGTAGCAGAAAATGTTATTAAGTTTGAAGAATTTTTCTCAAATATCTAATGTCTCTTGTCAGCAGGTTTTTCATCTAAATGTGAATGTAGTATAATTAAAATGCAATTATTTTTATTTCAGGCATATAAATATTGTTTATTTAGAAAGGCAGACTTGAGAATGTCTTGAGAGGAGACTATTGATCTGAAGATAGGTTTTTCAAAAATAAATTTCATAGAAAATATAAAATTTGGGACAGCTTTTAAAAAATATGTGAATTAAGAATTAATTTTATCCCTTTTATATAAAAGTCCAAGCATTATTCTAAGGAACTTCTCTTGCTGCTTCTTTGATTTTGTTCAACAGGTGTGTGAATAGTCTATATGAGGAACATATTCAATTTCCATATAACTATGTTGTAAGTTAGGCTAAATAGCTTGTAGGTTTGTTACCTGAAATAAAAATGTGAGAGGGCATAAGAGGATACCATGACAACCAGATACATCTGGAAAGTAGCTGTCTTCCTGCTTTCTAAGGGTGACGATGGTGCTGTATTTCTCTAGAGTGCTTGTTAAGTGAAACATCAGTAATTCAGTTAAGAACCAGTTATGATAAAAGCATGTTCTTACTCTCAGATTGTATGTTTAGTTGGGTTATGATTTTGTTCTAAAAGTCCAAAATTGTATCTCCTAACCTGTTTTTTTTTTTAATGATTCAGGTCTAAACAAGAACAACAATAACAATGAAAACAACAATAAAACCTGAAGATAATTAGGTTTTATAAATCTTAGACCTGGAATTATGGTTTTTAGTCAGGGTTTGATTCTTTTAGTAGTTAACAAAACTTTTGACTTCATTAGTAAATTGGACATTCAGTTTAATCTTACAAACAGGAGGAAGGTAATAATGATCGCAGCAGACAAGTTCATAAAAGTTATTCATCTTCAAGATAAGAATTTTTCTCCCACTTAAGATGAGCTGGTGCTTTTTTTCAACTTCATTTGTATTTTATGTCACGAAAATAGATTAAACTCTACAGATTGAAGCTGTCAATATAAATAATGTTGCTTTTTATTTCTTATGGATGAATAAGATATTCTGTGACACAGCTGTGCTGCTTCTTCATTGTGTATTATACTCAGAAATACTGTGGAATCATCCAGATAAGAAAAATCACATGAAGATTTTACTCTTTCCTTTGAAAGCAATATAGATAAATATGGGGAAATTTGGCTAATAATTAAACATGAGGACTTTCTTACATCTTTCTCCTTCCTTTTGAGAAGGTAAAATGATTATGTAGTAGTTTTATTAAAGCAGCCTTTGTTTCTATCTTCTCTGCTTTAGGTAGAGTCTTGAAATCACTTCCAGTTAAAGTTATTCCCAGGGAATGACAAAGCCCATGACACTTTCCCCAATGGGAATGATTGCATTATTTTTTCATCCTCACAGAACAATCATACATGAGGGTAAATGGAAGATATTAACTTCAGCAATGAGAGTTCTGCCACATTCTTGGCTGTTCAGAGGACTGTTTTCTATGATTTGAGTCACGGTGTTTTGTATGTGAAATATAGGGAAGGTCTGTTTGAATTGACCTTGATAATTAGATTTCCTACATACTGAGGTCTAGATAAGTAGAGGTTTTCTTAGAGGTTGAGTGGCTCCCTGATTTTGATGGCAATGTTAGAATCAGAAGTTCCATTTATGACTGTCTCTTTGGTGTTTAGAAAATGGTCTTCTGTTCTTCAGGAAATATGGCAGGCCTATAGTAAGACAATGTGTGCCACCTCTGGCCAGAGCTTTCTGGAATCTTCTATTCTGGTGTCAGGTAGAAGCAGCACTGCCTGGATCAGTAGCTGGAGGAAGGGGCAGCAGCTGTATTGAGTCCTCCCAGTAGCATTTAAAGGGTGTGTTTTCAAGTTCTGGGTTACAATTGTGGGCATGCCTTGTTGATTTGAAAAGATTTTTTTCTCATTTTTGCTACTCATTTTTCTCTCTTATTTTTAGAATTTGTGGTTCTCAATGAGAGTTTTAAGAATTCATGTTGCTTTGATAGCCAACTTTATACCCCAAATTATAAAATTCTGATATGGGGATGTAGGATTGGATAATATTCATTCCTTGAAAGCTGTTCATCTCTGAGATTGGTCAGAGGTTATTTTTTAAATGCTGAAAGTATTTTAAAATAAACAAAAATGATTTTTATGTCAAATTTATTGTCTTGGAAGAGTATGGAAGCTAAATATTTGAATTTTAGTTTGCAAATTAAGTTTCCAAATTATTGGTGTTTTAAATTTTTTTGTTGAGTTGGTCAATAAGCATAAAAATAATTTAAAACTTCTTTCTGTAAGATCTCTATTTCATATTTTTTCCTTAAAAACATGTCATCTTGTTATTTGTTTTGATTTTAGCTACACAGAAATGCATGGGAAGCTATTGAAGGTGATTCAGCAAGTGATGTCTAGTATTACACATATCAAATGCTCACTCAGAATTATGTATTTTTAATTGAAAAGGTGATTTCCTATAGATTCACAACTATTTAAAGACTTGTTTTCAAATAGATGCAATTTAAGTTAAGTTCTGAGGAACCTTTATATGAAAAGAAAAGAAGAAACAGTTCCAGAGGAGTGAAATGATGGAGTAGCTGCAATTAGACTTGTTTTTCAACCTTAGAGAGCCTGCTTGCTTCCACTAATGCTATAATTACCCTTATCAGCAGGTGCCAACTGTAGACAGTCACACCTTATGTAGGCAAGTGGGCAACCAAGAGCATAAAGCAGCAGTGAGTGTGTAAAATCAGCAGTGCTCCACAGTAGGCAGGTTCATTTTAGCTGCTTACCAAATGCACTCTTCCCCCAACTGTTTGAGATGCTGTGTGTGCAGGGGAGAACCCATGAACAAGCCTCGTTCCATTTCTGACACAGGGTGGGCCTAGTACATGACTTCCAGTTCTTACTGTGAATAGGTGGATTCCTCAAGGTCTGAAAATGAATAAGAAAAAGCTGATTTCAACTCAGGGCTCAAGTCAGAAAAACTCTTGTCAACCAAGTACCTATTTGAGGATTTTGTGGATGGTAGGTTCCATTGTGACTATGGTAGAACCAAGTGCAATGTGGTGAGAATAATCCTTGTTTCCCTTTTCAGTGACTGACATGCTATTGCAGTGTCATTAAACCCTTAATAGTTCGTTCTTGATATACAAAGGGCTCTCCTGGTGAAAGCAGAACGAATCTCCTACAGTGCTAGTCCATTACTGAGTAAACTATTTCTTGACAGGTTGATTTTTGTCTCACTGTGCTGAAAAAAAAAAAATAAGAAAGGAACAATATTGTATTTCTCAGGAATACTGTTGTATTTTCTTATTATTTCTTTATGAAGAAAAAATAGTTTCTGATGGTCCATTGTGTTTAAACATTTCTGAGTATCTTTCTAGTAAATTAATATAATAATTAACAAGTTGTTTTTCAACATTACCATAGTTTTAAATTTAGTTAATTAGTTTAATTTTATCTTTAATTTGAGGTCCATGTCTCTATTAGGAAACAAATATTTCAAGCACTTTAAGTTTGGGGAGTAAAATATCCTTTCATGGCAATGGTTTTAAATTTGTTTCCAATTATTCCAAAATATATTAGAACAGTTCCTCCTGCCATTATTTACTGAGATCTTTAAAAACAATCAAATTGTTAAAAATATAAAAAGCAAAAAAATAATATTCATTTGGTTAGACCAGCTGTGATGGATGGTCTCTGTGTTGATTTTACGTTTTGTTACTTGCGTGAGCAAAGTCAAAGGAGGTCTGGTAGAGCAAAAATGAAAGAATTAGAGAAATGTTTAAAGAAATTTATTCTAACATTTGTTGTGTACTTAGAAAGTGTTAGGCACCATGGTAGGTACTGGACAGCTTCCCTAGTAGAACTGAGAGTTTACAGAGAGATGTACACACAGCAAAAAGACAGAGATTCCTGAGGCTAGGTTTTATAAGTCAGAATACGCGGAGCAAAGTTTCATCAATGCTTCTTTAAAGGTGATGAAGGGAGATTTTGAAAAAAAGCTTTCTAGACATGATGCCTGATTCTCAGAAGATCAGGAAGGAAGTTTCTTGAATTTGGCAATTTTGAAAGAAGGCATGATACCTTTTGGAGAGTCATTTGAAATGAGTAACAAAGGCAGATGTCTGAATACAATGGATGGGAGGCAAAACAGACGGGAAAGAGAGCTTACAACAGTAAGAGCAAACACTTATGTAGTGTTTGCTGTGTGCCACACACTCATCTAAGTACATCATCTGTGTAATTTTCTATTTCCTGCCTTCCCATTAGGACTTCCATTATTTATTACAATTAGAATGTAAACTCCCCAGAGATAAGATTCTGATTTTGTTCACTAATACATTCAAGAGTCTTGAACAGTACCTGTCACAAAGTAAGCACTCAAATATTTGCTTAATGAAAGAATTAATCTATTAATAAGTACATTAATAAAAATAATACTATGTAATTCATGTCAGGCATATTTCAGATTCTAGTCTAAGGGAAAATAAATAGAGGTAGATGTATCTTTTTTGGTAGGCTAGGAGAGATTTGAGCATTTAATTTGCTAAGAGAACTTTATTTTTTATTTTTTTGGTGGTACTGGTGATTGAACCCAGGGGTGCTTAACCATTGAGCCACATCCCCAGACTGAGAAGAACTTATCGAAGAAGAAAGTTTAAATAAGTGGGAGAGGTAATAGCAGTGAAAAATTAGTCATTTGGCTTGGAGGAGGTGTGATTTGTTTTATGGGAGAGTTGAAGACCTACTTTTTCTTGTCTTATATTCCAATTTTGCCTTCTCTTTGTCTTTATATACTTGCCTGGTGGAAGTTGGACCTGATTATTGATTCTTTTGCAGGTTTTACTTAGTACATATTTAGTTAATTTTAATCTTTCAAGTTTTCATGCATGAAAACATGTATTTTTATGGTTTCCTTTGTCAATAATTCAGAGATTGCTGAAATATCATTTTATATCATTCTCTGACCCCTCCATATATACCAATAGTTGTGGGAAATTCCCTAAACTTCAGTAAGATGGTAATCTCTTGGTTTGGATCTGCAGTGTCCCACAAACTCATGTGTTACCCTTCTTTTATTTGTGAAGTGCTGAAGAATCAAGACACAGAGCCTCATACATGCCTGGCAAGTGCTCGACCACTGACTTACACCCCAGAACTCTCCACCGTCTGGTGTTAAAGGCTCAGTCCCCAATGCAGCAATGTCCAGAGGTGTGGCATTTAGGAAGGGATTGAACCATGAGGGCTCCAACCTCATGGATGGATTAATCCATTTGATGGATTAATAATTTGAATGGACTACTGAGAGGTGGTGGTCTAAACTGTAGGCAAGTGGAGCATGGCTTAAGGAAGCTGGTAACTAGAGGTGTGTACTTGTGGACTATATCTTGTCCCTGACCTCTTCCTTGCACACACTTTGCTTCCTGGTTGCCCTGAACTTAAAAACTTTCATCTGCAATACCCTTCTACCATTGTGTTCTTCTGCCTGACCTCAGGCCCAAAACAATGGAACTGGCTGTCCATGGAATGAAACCTCTGAAACTGTGAACCACGATAAATCTTTTCCCCAGTTAAATTGTTTATGTCAGGTACTTTGGTCACAGTGATTAAACCCTAACACAGAACCATTTGGATGTCTCTCACACTTTCTATTAGGACACTCCTCTTCCTTTCCTACTGATTTAAGACTCACTCAGGATTCCTTTTTGTAAAGAAAAAATATTTATTGCCCTTATTTTTATTTGAGGTTTAAATAGTCTCCAATACACAAACATTATAGAAAATTTTATGAAGAGGGTTGTCATAATCCTAACACATATTAAATAAAGGTTCACTATTTGCTATCTTTTACAATTTTCATATCTTTTAAAAAGAAAACATTATCAATACAGCTTCCATTCTTTTGATATTTTTCCTTAAAGGTAAGAATACTCTGAAATCATGGGTCATTCTTCTCAAACAATTAAAAATATACATATTTATGTGCTATTACATAATTATATACTCACAATGATGTGTAACTATTATGACTACATGTGGGTAAATGAATTGGGTTGTATAGTATGTATTCATTGTAATTTTTCCATTCAACATTGTGCTTTTTGAGGTATATCAAGGGGTTATGTGTAGATGTGGCATGGTTTCCAATATGTTTATACCACATATGATTTATTCATTTTATTTCCTTATTTTAATTAATTAGCCAATTATTTAATTAATTTTTCAATTACAAACCACATATTCAGTGAACATACTTTTACTTGTCTCTTTGGTTCTTAACTTGCAAATACTTTTGAAAGCATATAAACACAGGAACTAATGCTGCTCTTTTGAAGAAACAAAGACCAGGGGTATCTCTTTTAGACTTTTTAAAAAAAATTTTGATTCACTGTACATAAAATGGAGTATAACAGTTGTTTCTCTGGTTGTATACAAAGTAGAGTCACACCATTTGCATATTCATACATGTACATAGTTTGATGTTTGTCTCATTCTATTATCTTTCATCCCCCCCCACTTCTGTCTACACAATCCATCCTTCTTCCATTCTTCTCTTACCTCTCTCTGCCTCCGTTATGTATCATCAACCACTTATCAGAGAAATCATTCAGCCTTTGGTTTTTTGGGATTGACTTATTTCACTTAACATGATATTTTCCAACTCCGTCTGTTTACCTGCAAATGTCAGAGTTCCATTCTTCTTTATGGCTGAATAATATTCCATTGTGTATTCTTATCCATTCATCTATTGAAGGGCATCTAGGTTGGTTTCACAATCTAGCTATTGTGAATTGAGCTGCTATAAACATTGATGTGGCAGCATACTGTAGTATGCTGATTTTAAGTCCTTTGGGGTTAGGTCAAGGGGTGGGATAGCTGGGTCAAATGATGGTTCCATTCCAAGTTTTCTAAGGAATTTCCATACTGCTTTCTAAAGTGGCTGCACCAATTTGCAACCCCACCAGCAATATATGTGTGTACCCTTTTCCCCACATCCTTGCCAACACCTATTGTTGCTTGTATTCTTGACAATAGCCATTCAATAGATGCAGAAAAAGCATTTGATAAAATACAGCATCCCTTCATGCTCAAAACACTAGAAAAAATAGGGATAGTATCATATCCCTATGAGATCATATCCCATAATGAGACAGGAACATATCTCAACATTGTAAAGGCTATCTATGCTAAGCCCATGGCTAACATCATTCTAAATGGAGAAAAACTAAAAGCATTCCCCTATAAAAACTGGAACAAGGCAGGAGTGCCCTCTTTCACCACTTCTATTCAACATTGTCCTTGAAACTCTAGCCAGAGCAATTAGACAGGCTAAAGAAATTAAAGGATACAATTAGGAGAAGAAGAACTCAAACTATCACTATTTGCCGATGACATGATTCTAAATTTAGAGGAGCTGAAAAATTCTACCAGAAAACTTCTAGAACTCATAAATTAATTCAGTAATGTAGCAGGATATAAAATCAACACTCATAAATCTAATGCATTTTTATTCATAAGCGATGAATCCTCTGAAAGAGAAATTAGGAAAACTACCCCATTCACTATAGCCTCAAAAAAAAAATACCTGGGAGTCAATTTAACAAAAGAAGTGAAAGACCTCTACAATGAGAACTACAGAACACTAAAGAAAGAAATTAAAACCTTAGAAGATGGAAAGATCTCCCATGTTCTTGGATAGGCAGATTTAATATTGTCAAAATGGTCATACTACCAAAAGTGCTATACAAATTCAATGCAATTAAAATCCCAATGACGTACCTCAGAGGAATAGAGAAAGCAATCATGAAATTCATTTGGAAGAATAAGAGACCCAGAATAGCTAAATCAATCCTTAGCAAGAAGAGTGAAGCAGGTCTTCAACTATACTACAGAGCAATAGTAACAAAAATGGCATGGTATTGGCATCAAAATAAACAGGTAGACCAATTATACAGAATAGAGGACACAGAGACAAACCCACATAAATAGAGTTATCTCATACTAGACAAAGGTGCCAAAACTGGAAATCCATATGCAGCAAAATGAAACTAAACCCCTATCTCTCACCCTGCACAAAACTCAACCAAAATGGATCAAGGACCTAGGAATTAGACCAGAGACCCTGCACCTAATAGAAGAAAAAGTAGGCCCAAATCTTCATCATATTGGCTTAGGACCAGACTTCCTTAACATGACCCCCAAAGCACAAGAAATAAAAGCAGGATCAATGATTGGGATACAGTCAAACTAGAAAGCTTTTTCTCAGTAAAGGAAACAATCAGCAATGTGAAGAGAGAGCCTTCAGAGTGGGAGAAAATCTTTGCCACACACACTTCAGATAGAGCACTAATCTCCAGAATCTACAAAGTACTCAAAAATCTTTACACCAAGAATATAAATAACCCAATAAATAAATGGGCTAAGGAAATGAGCAGACACCTCACAGAAGAGGATCTACAAGCAATCAACAACTATATGAAAAATGTTCAACATCTCTAGTAGTAAGAGAAATGCAAATCAAAACTACCCTAAGATTTCATCTCACCTCAATTAGAATGTCTATTATCAAGAATAGACTTTTTTTTTTTTTAACAGCAACCTTGTCCAGACCTAACCTCTAAATTGAGATAAAATTTTGCAAGGGGGTAAAGGCAGTGGTGCTGATCTTCCAATTTAAGACTCTGTGAACATTCAAATTAGACAGAATTGATTTCCCATCTGACTCTGTTCATTCATTAGTTTCATAACTTAATTTTTCTGTGTCTTAGTTCTTTCATCATAAAATGAGGATGGAAATATCTGCTCCCAGGATGAAGTAGGAATGTTAAGTGTATTGCTATGCCTAGCTAGTTCAGTCTGGTCAGAGCTACTGAGTAAATGAAAGCAGTTACCTAAGTAACTCTGAGTTAACTGGGGATATTATGACAAATATCTAAAGCAGCAGTTGCCATTGTTTGACAGGGAAAGGGTGTTTGTGATCTTTAATTCTTCTGAACTTAGAAAGTTGCTGGGTAGAGCCAAGATGAAATATAAGGTAAATGATTGTTTGTATTGGACTTGTGGTTTTGAAAGTGCTTTAATCAGTTTGCCTTCTCAAAGACAATTGGTTTCCATAGCAAATCGTGTTATTAGGAATGTCTGTTCTTATATGTTTTTACTGAAGGTAATTTATTGACAGTTTTGGAACCAAAATGTGAAATTCCTATATATTGAGATACAGCATACTTTTTGCTTTTGGCATTTTTATTATTGGTTTCTTAATGCTTTGGAATAAATTGTGGTTATAAAATTATTCTCTTTTGAACCTGAAATCCTTTGAGAGAATGTCCTTTAAAATGTTTTTATTATGGAAAATTTCAAACATATACAAAAAGTAGAGGAAATAGTACAATAATCCTGTTACTTGCTTCAATTTCTATACTGATTCTTAAATTCCTTCCTTATGAGGTAATTTGCAAGATAATCTCAGGTATGATATTGCTGTGTCTAAAAATATTTGAAAGGTAAGTTCTCTGTATTTTTTATTTGTTTGGGTGCTCGAGATTGAACACAGGGACTTGTGCATGTTGTGAACAAGATCTACCACTGAGCTATATCCTATTTCCCAAAGGGTCCCTTAATTAAAACAAATGGTAACACTATTTTGAAATTAAAATAAATTAATTTCTTAATGCCCATACATAGGAAGTTAGGATTACATTTTTTCAATTATGTCATAACTTTGTTTTTTTTTCCCTCTGTTTGTTTGAATCAGAATCCAAATTTAAGTGACATACTATAATGGTCCTTTATAATCTATAGGTTTCCTATTCCAAGCTCTTTCTTCTTTGAAAATTATTTGTCAGAGAAAATATATCTTGTTGAGTTTCTCCCATTATATTTTTCATTAATATAACCCAGTGGTGTTATTTCACATGTTCCTCTGTTCATTGTATTTCCCATGAACTGGTAGTTAGGGATCTTGATCAGTTTCAATTTGTTTGGCAAGAGTACTTCACAAGCATTTGGTTGCCTCTCATTTTGGGTGTTAGCTACCATTGATTATTGCTTAGAGCAAGAGTTGGCAAACCTTTTCTGTAAAAGGTTAAATAGTAACTATTTAAAGTTTTATGTGCTATCAGGTCTCTCATAACTACTCAGTTCTGCTATTATAGGGCAAAAGCAGCCATAGACATCATGGATATAAATGGGCATATGGTGTTCTAATATTATTTGTAAATACTGAAATTTGAATTTCATATAGCTTTCACATGCCATGAAGTATTCTTCTTCTTTTGATTTTTCTCCACATTTATCAATGTAGACATCAAAGCCAGCAAGGAGCAGGATGACCCTTGGCTGAAGTTCGCCAATTCCTGACCAGGATCCATTATTTCATCAGGGACTGTCACCATAGACTTTTACTTTTTCAATTTATTAGCTGAAATACTTTAACAGACAGAAACTCTCCTCATGAACTATTTGCTTATACCGAGTTACAATTCATAAACGCAAGATAAATCCTCGGGAGTTGATTTTTAAAAAGTAGAACTAGTGATAATAGGAGCTGTGTGGTAGCATTGGCATGTTAGTGTGCTGTCAGACCTTAGATTTTAATTCATTGTGTTCATTTCACTGGCAGAAAATATTTGGCCATTTAATTGTGGAGGTCAGTTAAAAATCTCATTAAGAAATGGAATATGTAAAATCACATTGTCAAATTATTTCTGTATTAAAGTGTTCACTTTCAGAATTTTAAAAAATGTTGGGCATTGTGTGAATTTTTTGCTGCTGCCATGAAATTAGTATAAACTTAGTGGCGAAAAGCAACATGAATTTATCATCTTACAGCTTTGTGGTTTACAAGTCTGATATGGTTTTCCCTGGCCTAAAAGTGAAGGAACCAGCAGGGCTGCTTTCCTTTCTGTTGTGTCTAGGTGAAAATCCATCGACCTGCCTTTTCCAGCTTCTAGAATCCACCTATATTCCTTGGTTCCAGATCTCTTCCTCTGTATCCCTTCTAGCCCCTGTCACACTGCTTTTTCTGACCCTTTCTTCTGCCTCTCTCAAACACACTAAGGACCATCCTGACTGCATTGAGCCCACTTAAATAAACCAGAATAATTTACTTTAAAGTCAGCTTATTAGGAACCTTAATTTCATATACATCCTTAATTCCCCTGTGCCATGCAGAGCAAACCTATCCACAGGTTTTGGAGATTGGAGAGTGGCCCTCTTTGGGAGGCCTTTATTCTTCCTGCACAGTAATATTGCAATTTTACTGTTTGTTTTGTTAACTCTATCAGACAAGATTATGAAGTTGGTGGTGAAAGATCTTTTGTTTCTTGTAATTCTGGGGGCTGGGAAGTCCATGGCCAAGGCACCTCTGTGTTCAGTGGCTGGTGGGACCCTCCTCCTAGGCAGTCATCTTTATGCTGTAAACTCACATGGTTTCATGTGAGGAGTGAGAGATTTTTCTGGATTCTGTTATAAAAGCACCAACCCTCCTCTCTGAGGTGCCTTTAGCTCCATGATGACTACTCATCTCTTTGGGATGAGGTTTTGCTGGCAGACAACGGAACAAAATAATGAGGACTCATTGTACCCTCTTGTTTTTGAGTGTTGGAAATTTTCAGGGCCAGTGGACATTTAGTAAATATGGGTATACAAATTTATTTATTTATTTATTTATTTATTTATTTATTTTTTATTTACTTATTGATTCATTGAACACAAATGGAGTACAGCTATTGTTTCACTGGTTGTACACAAAGTAGAGTCACACCATCTGTGC
>JAJEJO010001224.1:0-82888 GCA_020662805.1 Glaucomys volans
ATTTATGCCACTGGCTGTGTTTAAAGTGGCTCAAAAATGCATTGCTGGCTCAGGGCAAAACCATCAAGGCTACTACAATTATTTATAAACTTCTGGGTCTATGAGCCCCCTTAGTGATTTGAATTACAAAAATATAATGTCAACTCTTGCAGATAAACCACATTAAATTTATTTTTAACCATTGATGACCTATAGGATTAATTATTTGTGAAATACTTCATTTTCAAAGGAATACAAGTCCTTTTAGAAATGATATCTGCCTTTAACTGAGACTTTCATATGTATACTGGAGCCGTGTTGAAGTTGTTTTTTTTTTTCTGGTAAAAATGTCTTGAACTTTAGTTCACATAAGAGTTAGGAAAGTTAAAGTAGTTAAGGAGTGGAGTATTTTTATCACATTCTCAGAAAGGAGAATTTTCAGTAAGTGTTCTCTAGCTGACACAAGTGATCTTTTCTGCTTTGAATTCATGAAAAAGGAGTAGAAGGAAGAACAGTGGAGAATTAGGGGGGATTAACATGAGGGTAAGAAAAGTCCCACTACTTTAGTTCACCAGGTGACTATGAATTTAAAAATGTAACTGATGACCTAGAATATCTTTATAATAACCAAAATTCAGCAATTTTCTAGGAATCAATTATATAATATTCATGCTCATACCAATTTAGTGTGAATTAAGACTACTTTTAGACATTTTCTCTTAAAATTTTCATTGTATATATTTGAAAATGATTCTGAAATTGTGCTTTTATTCTTTTTCTCTTAAGGATTCAATCACTGTGGCTTATGTCCATTTTTGGCCTGTTCCCCATTTCTGCTGAATACACAGAATCTTTCGCACCTGTCATGTATTATATTTCACATTAATACTTCATGAGTTCATAGGTGTTTCTTCATTTTTTTTCTTTCTTGGATTTTATGTGTACTCTTTACAGTTTCACTATATTTATTACTTAGAGGAAAACATTTCATTTAAAGTATAACATGGTGGAAAAGTGTTTTAATGGCTCTGTTCTCTCAAACTTACAACATATTTTTGGCAGAAACATAGTCACTCATCTACAAGGTGCTAATCACCGTGCACTTAGTGAGTTGTTCATTTTAATTGCAGACAGAGTACTAAGAGAAATAAGTGAATAAAGACATTTATAATTATAAGATACAGATTTCAAAAATTATTACATTATCTCAGTCACCAACATATAGGCTGCCTAAATAAAATAGGTATTTATGTCCTGTATTATTTTTAGGGTTTCTCTGATCATCGTTTTTAAGTTTGTCATTTGAATGTAAATGATAAAAAGTATACATATTAATGGAGTAGCATGTGATGTTTTGATACATGTATGCATTATATAATGTTCAAATAAGATAGACATAGCTATCTCCTCAAACACTTATCATTTCTTGGTGATAAAAGCATTTGAAATCATTTCTTCAGATTCTTGAAGTATACAGTACATTATTGTTATCTGTAGTCTCGCTGTTCAAAAAAACCTAGGAATCCTTCCTCCTAACTGTAACTTAGTACTGTTAATCAGTCTTTCCCCACCTCTCCCTGCTCCCCACACTCCTTGGGCTCATACACCAATCTTCTAGGCTCAGCTCTGTAAGACCAACCCCTTTGGCTTTCACATGAATGAGATCATATGGTATTTGCTCTTTTGTGTCTGGCTTCATTTCACTTAGCATAATGACTTCCATTTCCATCCATGTTGTGGCAAATAACAAACAGTATTTTGTATTTTGTATTTTTATGGTGGAATAGGATTCCACTGTTTATATGCTCCACATTTTCTTTATCCGTGCATCAACAGACAGACACTTAGCTTTTCCATTTCTTGGCTACTGTGAATAGTGCTGTAATAAATGTGGGAGGTCAGATGTCTCTTCAACAAACTTATTTCATTTCCTTTGGATATGTCCTCAGTAGGGGGCATTACTGGGTCATCTGGTAGCTCTATAAAAATAGAAACGTTTTCATTATAGGTGTATTAATTTACATTCCCACCAAGATTATGTAAGGATTTCCTTATCTTCACAGCCTTGCCAGCACTTACTATCTTTTGCCTTTTTGAAAACACCATTCTTAACAGGAGTGAGGCGATATCTCATTATAGTATTGATTTGTGATTTTTTGATAATTAGTGATTTTGAGTACTTTTCATATATGCTTTGAACATTTGTGTGTCTTCTTTTGAAAAATATTAATTTAGGTCTTTTGCCAGTTTTTAAATTGGATTATTTATGTTTTATTGCTGTTGAGTTTCTTGAGTTTCTTATATATTTTGAGTTTTAATTCCTTATGAAATGTATAGATTGCAAATATTTTCTTTCCAGTTCTGTAGGTTACCTCTTTGCTCTGGTGATTGTTTCCTTTGTTGTTGTTTTCATTAACTTTTTTGTTGCTGTGACCAAAACACCTGACAAGAACAACTTAGAGGAGGAACAGTTTCAAAGGTCTCATCTCAGTACATAGGTGTTCAACTCCACTACTCTGGGCCCAAGTTGAGGCAGCACATCATGGGGAAAGGGCCCAGGAGATAAAAGCTATTCCACTTATGGTGGGGTCAAGAAGTAGAGAGAGAGAAAGGGTAGGGGGAGAAGAAGAAGGGAGAGGAAGAGAAGGAAAAGAAGAAAGGGAGGAGGAAGAGGCCACAAAGTATATGCACTCTTCCAGGATATACCCCCAGTAACACATCTTCTCTAGCCATGCCCCACCTGACTACAGTTATCACCCAGTCAGTCCATTCAAATTAGGATGGACTGTCTGTTATAGGTCTCTTTATTCAATCATTTTACTTCAGAATATTTCTACATTAACAGGAGGTTGGGGGATACCTCATATCCAAAGCATAGCAGTTGTGTACAAGTTTTCTAGTTTGATGTATTCCATTTATCTCTTCTTGCTTTTATTATCTATGCAGTCTTATCCAAGAAATTCTTGTCCATTCCAGTGTCCTGAATTTTCTTCTTCTAGTTTCATACTTTTGGGTCTTACATTTAAGTTTCTAATCCATTTTGAGTTGATTTTTCTGACTGGAGAGAGATGGGATTTAGTTTCTTCCTTCTGCATGTGGATATCCAAATTTTCTAGCACCATTTGTTGACAAGATTGTCCTTCCTCCACTGTGCATTTTTGCACCTTGTCAAAATTGGTTGCAGGTCGATGTGTGCTTTTACTTCTTCCATTGGTCTAAGTGTCCGTACTTATGCCAATACCTTGCTGTTTTGATTACTATAGCTTTGTCATTTATGTTGAAGTCAGGTGGTATAATGCCCCCTGCTTGTTCCTTTTGCTCAAGATTGCTTTGGCTATTCTGCCCACTCCACCTCTTCCATATGAATTTTAGAAATATTTTTGCTAGTTCTGTGAAGAATGTCACTGAGTTTTTTGATTGAGATCGCATTACATACGTAGAGCACTTTAGATAGTATGGGCATTTTCACAGCATTGATTTTTCTAATCTGTGAACATGGAATGAGGTTCTTTTCCTACTTTGGTTATGTCCTTTTTAGTTTCTTTCACAAATGTCTGATCATTTTAATTTTAGAGGTATTTCATCTTTTTGATTTAGTTTATTCCTAGAGATATTTTTTGTAGCTGTTGTAAATGGTAATGCATTTTTAATTTTTTCAAATATTTTGTAATTAGAGTGTAGCAATGCTATTAATTTTTTATGTTGATTTTGTATCACGCAACTTTATTGAATTTATATACTAAATCTAAGTGTTTTTGGTGGAGTCTTTGGGGATTTATTCATATGAGATCATGTCATCTACAGTGACAATTGGACATTCTTTTATCTGATTTGGATACCCTTTATTTATTTCTCTTGCCTGATCACTCTGGCTAAGTCTTTCAGTATTATATTGAATAAAACTGGTAAAAATGGTCATACTTGTTTTCTTGTTTCAGATCTTAGAAAGCATTCATCTTTTCCCCAGAATTATGTTAACTGTGTGCTTGCTGTATATGACATTTATTATATCAATATAGTATTCTTTCTGTACTTAATTTGTTCAGTTTTATCATGAAACAGTATTAAATTTTATCATTATGCCTTTCTGAGACTTTTGACATGATTTTATGTTTTTATGACCTTAATTCTATTGATGTAATATATCATGTTTATTGATTTACATGTGTTAAACCATCCTTGCATTCCTGGGATGAACTCCAATTTATCATGATGAATAATATTTTTAATGTACTACTGGATTTGGTTTGTAAAAATGGATATTCACATGCAGAAAAATGAAGCATGATCTCACCTACATCAAATTAGAAAACTTCTGCACAATTGTTATGGTTTCTGAGCTGTCTCCCCAAAGTTCCTGTTAATGCAGAAATATTCTGAGTACAATGATTGGATTAATAGAGCTGTAACCTATAGCCCATCCTAATTTGAATGGGCTGACTAGGTGGCAGTCAAGAGGGGTATGACTAGAGAAAGTGGGTCACTGGGGACATGCCCTGCAGGGTATACCTTGCCTATGGCTCCATGTTCCCTCTCTCCCTCTGCTTCTTGACCCTACCATGAGTGGAACAGAATTTTTTTCTGCTGGGCCCTTCCCCCATGATAAGCTGCCTCTACTTGGCCCAGAGCAATAGACTAAGACCTATGAAACATGAACCCTAAATAAACTTTTCCTCCTTGAAGTTGTTATTATTGGGTGTTTTGGTCACAGTCATGCAAAAGCTGACTAAAATAGAAAATAGTACCAAGAACTTGGGTTGTTACTATGAATAACCTGACCAAGTGATTCAGAAGCCTTTGGATCTTGCTTGCAATATTTGGTCAATGACTTTTGCCACTAAGTTCATTAAGGATATTGATTGGCGCCTCTTTGCTAGTTTGTTTGTTGTTTTTGTTGCTGTTTCCTTGTATGGTTTGTGTATGAGGGTAATAATGTTCACTTATGAAGTGAGTTTAGAAAAATTCCTACCTCTTCTGTTTTTTTAGAATTTAAAGATAATTGGTAATAATTCTTTACATGTTTGGTAGGAAACAAGCCGGAAACCAAAAGGGCCCGGGGTTTTTCATTAATGAAGACTTTACAGTGCTTATTTAATCTCATTATTTTTTATTGCCCTGTTCAAGTTTTCTCTTTCTTCATGATTAAATATTAGCAAGGTTTATGTGGTCCAGGAATTTGTCCATTTCTCCTATGTTACCAAATTACCAAATTTGTTGACCTGTAGTTGTTCATAATAATCTCTAATAATCCTTTGTACTTCTTTGATGTCAATTGCAATATCTATATTGTTATCTCTGATTTTATTTGTCTTCCCTCCCCCTGTTTTTTTTATTTATTCCATGTTAGAATTTGTTGATTTTTATCTTTTCACAGAACTATCTTGTCATTTGTGTAATCATTAATAGTTTTTTAGTTTCTACTTGGTTTATTTCTCTTCTGGTATATATGGTCTGTTATTTCTTTGGGAGGGGTTGGTTTATTCTTTTTGTAGTTTTTTTGATGTGCAATAATAGGTAATTCATTTGAGGTCTTTCTGCTCTTTTGATCTAAGTATTGGTTGGCATAAATTTCTTTCTTATTACTATTTTTACTGTATGCTACCCGTTTTGGTATGTTGTATTTCCATTTTAATTTGTCTTAAACACTTTCTAAAATTTCCTCCTTCATTTCTTCTTTGATTCATTGGTTGTTCAATGAACTATTGTTTAATTTCCATGAACTTATGTAGTTTTCCAAGTGTTTCTGTTATTGACATCTTATCTTATTTCATCATAATCAGAAAAGATAGTTAATATGATTTTAATTTCTTAAAACTTGCCAACACAAATATGGTCACTGTTTAAAAATATATACTCTATACTTTTAAAGGTACACTATTCACCAAACTTCACTGAGATTATGACATTAAGTCAAATTAAAGAGTGGGATATGTTTGCTTTATAGGACAGTTTCAATGACTAAAATTTTGGCATCATCTATAGAACTAAAACCTTGCATTTATTTTTTCTTTACATTTTCTT
This sequence comes from Glaucomys volans, assembly GCA_020662805.1. Taxonomy (NCBI): domain Eukaryota; kingdom Metazoa; phylum Chordata; class Mammalia; order Rodentia; family Sciuridae; genus Glaucomys; species Glaucomys volans. Next base: position 6,001 of record JAJEJO010001224.1, read on the forward strand.
ATCTATTTATGTAAGCATGCACAAAATTTAATAGTAAATCTAATCTGTGTGAGGCACTGCTGTAATTTTTAAGGTCATAGCTCATGACAGAACAGGCAGCTAACCGTGCCCACATAGAGTTCATACTCTGAGAACAGGAGTATAGAATGAAAATGGTAAAAAAGTGAAAATGCAATATATCATTTATGGAAGTGATATGTGAAGGGAAGGTGATAGAAGAAGAGAATTTCATAACTTGGCATAGATGGGTATTATCTCCAATGTGTTTAAAAATAAGACTGATGGGAGTGAAAGAGAAACTGTGCTTAGTCCAATGGCCTGTAAGTAATGTAGAAAAGTAATGTGACTATTTTCTAGAACTTTCCACATTCTGAAAATGGCTTCTTCTCTCTAAAAAAGATGCAAAAATCAGGAAGATGTTCTGTTTGAAGCACATGGAGTTTTCCAGTTCTTCTTCACTCCAGTCACAAAAAGTAGGAGGCAGATCAATGTATTTTCCAATTTTCAAATGACTTCCACTTCATCTCTATAATCCTTTTCTATTCACTATTATCTGTTCAATGTATGTATAGGAGTTCATATCTGCCCTGAATTCATCTATCAACAAGAGCCTAGAGGCACATGAGCCATTAGTTTCTTCGGTAAAATATATTCAATGCTATCAAAATGCCTAGATTAAAATCTGTATGGAAGAAAATTATCCTTGTCACTAGAGGAAGAAGTAGAGTTTGAAAAGGTAAATCAAATGGCAAAAGAATTCAGAAAACTATCAATAGCATTTATACAATGACCCACTGAAGTTTGGAAAGACAAGTAGAATGGTCTATGTCACTTCCAGGCACAGGATTGATTAAAATTCTCTGTGCAGAAGGACAGCATTCATTGGAATTGCATTTTTTTAAAGAAGTCTTAATTTTCTGATGTCTTAAAATTTTAATCCTTAGAGCAGAGGTGAAAAATTAATAAGTAAACCAGGACTTCAAATCCCAATCAAGGTAGGTAGGACATATCCTTAGCAAATGCCCTATGTTCATGTAGATTAGATTAGCATGGTATTTGAATAAATGGTATTTATTCAAGGTCCTCAGCTGAAGAACCTCAAGTATCTCTTTCCTTCATCACAGAACCTGATAGAATTTGAGATTTTTAAACTAGTCCTAAGTGAAGAAACACACAGCAGAGACCTCAGCCAACCTATAATGGATGTGTGGTATGTATGAGATTTATTTCTTATTACTTTAAGGTGCTAAGATTTGAGAAATTTTTGTAAGTGTACAATAACTCAGTCCATACTGACTGCTATACATCCTACTCATCTGCTTCCTTGAATGCTTTCCATAACTATTAAGATATGCTAACTTTATTATCCAGGGGAAATTTCCAATCATTGTTACATCTGGGAATGGATTTATTTAGGGAAAATCATTACACCACATAGGAGAAAACTACCAGAAAATAATTCAAATGCTTACTCCATCCTCTGTTTCTTGAAGCTAATCAGAGAAAAATGGTTTGAGACTGTATTTATTTTTCCCTGAATAGACAAAGCATCTCAAGCAGAATTTATCTTTATTAAATTTTACTCATTCCCTTGGCATTGCTATATTCCTGTCAATATTTGATAATTTATTTTCCTTATCATGTTTCCCACTTATTTTATCTATTTAGGTTTGCTTAGCACAGGAATGAATTTTCACTGTTTTATATTTCAGGTTAGTTTCTGAACTTTATAGACACTAAACATGACAGGGAAATTACTTCAGGTTTACATTTAAAGGTTATTTTGCGAAACAAGAAGAAAATTTTGTGTATCTTAAAATCACTTTTTGTGCTATAAATTTTTAATTTCAGAGAAGAGAAGTGTTTAATGATATTTTCTTCCCATATTTTTGCAACTAAGGTTTTTGCACAGAATTGATTAAAATTCTCTAAGTAGAAGGACAGCATTCATTGAAATTGCTTTTTTAAAAGAAGTATTAATTTTGTGATGTCTTAAAATTGTAATCCTTAGAGCAGAGGTGAAAAATTAATAAGTAAATCCGGACTTTAAATCCCAAACAAGGTAGGACATGTTGTTAGCAAATGCTCTATGTTCATGTAGATTAGATAAGCATGGTAGGAATAGAAACTGAATTACAAACTTACAGAATTAGAATTTATGTAAAGCAAACTTTTCACCCAAATCATGCATTCTTTTAATAGTTTTTGTTAGTGATGATCATCTAGGGCCTTCATGAATTCTCATGAGGTCAAATGACCAGAAACAACTCATTTCACATGTGGATAGCTCTAGGTCTTAGATAATATATTCTCTCATTCACAGATCTCCACTGTTGTCAGCTGATATGGACACATACTATTTTCAACCTTTATAGTGAAGTATAACAACTCTGTCTCCCAACATCTGAAAAGACCAACCAATGCTTTATGTATATGACCCCAATGGGTGTTTACTATGAACTGTAACACTCATGTGTATGAGTGTACTGAGTGATTCTAATACGAGAATAATCAAGACGTAACAATCACCACACAAACCAAGACAGGAAGTCCTGATAGACCCCAAAGGATGCTCACATATCTCTTTCAGCCATATTTCTTTCCCCTCTTCTTAAGGAAGTTAGTATTCTGACAGGGTATGTAAGAATTAATTCCCTTGCCTTTCTTTGTAATTTTACCAGTTTTTCATGCTATCCTAGATATTATGTGTTACTTTTACCTGTTTTTGAAGTTTATTTAAGCAGAATAATGTTATTTGTATTATTTGAAACTTCCTTTTTTCACTTAACATTAAGGTTTAACCATGTTGTTATATAGTAGCCCTTTGTTCATTTTGGCTGCCTTTTAGTATGATTTTGTGTGAATATACCATACTTCGTTTGCTTTTGTTTTTTTCCTTAAAACCAGTAAACATCCTTGTACCTTTGTCTTGAACATTTAAGGGTATTCTGATCTATAGGATATATATCCAGTACTGCAATTTTTCTATCATAGGACAAATGCACCATAAATTTTGATTGATAATGCCAATGTATTCTTTATAGTAATTATTCAAACCTACTATTCCACCAGCAAAGTCCTTTCTAAAAGTTCCTTTGGCACATCCTCCTCCAATTTAACTAATCATTTAAATATTCTCCCATATTATGGGTATGATTTTAATTTGCCTATCCTTGATTATTGAAGTTGAGCCTATTTTCATATTTTTTGGCTATTTTAATTTTCTCTTTTTATAATATACCTCATTCTTCTATATGATTCTTGTATAAAGACAGCATTTTCTAATAAAGACAATTCTCATTTTCCTACACAGTCAGTTCTTTAATGTTTGTTAAATTATATAGTTTCTTAGGTCATATCTTCTATATATACTTTATAATTGGCCCCTTCCTTAGCATAATACAGAACTGAGAATGAGACTCAGTAGTTTTTATGTGACCTGAATAATGTAAAATAAATCCATGTGGTTGAGTCCAGAGACAGTGGAAATGAAACTCAACCTGGAATTTAGGCACAGGTAAAGCTTTATTGGAGGTGGGAGGTGGGGCAGGTTTCTGTTCAAACATAAAGGACAGCATAGACCAAGAGTCAGACTTTTTCAAGCACAGGACAAAGGTGTGGAACTCTTCTGGCATCCACAGGGCAGGCAGAGCCCCAGGTTCCATCATCACATGCAGAGGTGGGATGTCAGTGTGCCTGCTCTTTGCTTCCTCGTGCTTCTTCATGAATGTCTCATTAATCTCTTAAGTCTCTACCTAGGATAGTGCATTTTTCTGTGTTCCCATGGTAAAGGTAACTGTGGGCTACTTGGATAACTGTTCTAGGCATGTCTTTGCCCCTCACCATTTGGGATTTATCCCTTATCATCAGGGGAAGTCCCTGCTACCACTTTCAGAACAGGGCAGACTATTGTCTCAATCGGTTTGATATTAGTGACCTTGTCTGTCTGATTCTCTTAACTGATGGCCTTGGAGGTGAGTCCACTTCATTTAACTCCTCAATTTCTAGTGTGTCTATTAACTCTAGAAGGCTGAGAGCAAGTTTGATTTTCTCATTTCATTCTGAGAGATCTGAGAGATTTTGCTCCCTTGAATCTTAATGGATGCTGTGTTTTATTTTGTTTTGTTTTTCAGGAGGGGTCCCTAATGCTTTAGTTCTAGTCCTCTGAATCTGAATCCTATACTTCTATTATTAAACTTCTAATGATGTAGATGATTAGGCACTTTAAGCCACTTCATTAGAATGTTATAATTTGTTGCACAGGACTAAAAGCCAGTGCTCTTTTTTTTTAATTCATTTTATATGTTCTATTTAGTTGTACAGGACAGTAGAATGCATTTATACATTTTGATAGATCATACATAATTGAGCTGTAATCTCCCATTTTTCTGATTTTACATTTTGCAGGATCACATCAGTCATGCAGTCATACATTCACATGAGGTAATAATGTCTCTTTCACTCTACTATCAGAAGAAAAAGTAGGCTGAAATCTTCACCATGTCAGCCTAGGACCTGACTTCCTTAACAAAACCCCTAAAGTACAAGAAGTTAAATCAAGAATCAATAAATGGGATGCACTCAAATGAAAAAGCTTCTTTTCAGCAAAAGAAACAATCAATAATGTGAAGAGAGAGCCTACGGATTGGGAGAAAATCTTTACCACACACACCTCAGATAAAGCATTAATCTCTAAAATATATGCAGAACTAAAAAACTTAACACCAGAAAAACAAATAACCCAATCAATAAATGGGCTAAAGAATTGAACAGACACTTCCTAAAAGAAGATATACAATTGATCAACAAATATATGAAAAAATTTGCATCTCTAGCAACGGAAATCAAAACTACTCTAAGATTTCATCTCACTCCAATCAGAATGGCAATTATCAAGAATACAAGCAACAATAAATGTTGGCAAGGATGTGGGGGAGAAAGGTACACTCACACATTGCTGGTGGGAATGCAAATTGGAGCAACCATTATGGAAAACAGTATGGAGATTCCTCAGAAAACTTGGAATGGAACCACTGTTTGACCACTTCTCAGTTTAGACACAAAGGACTTAAAATCAACATACTATAGTGACACAGCCACGTCAATGTTTATAGCAGCTCAATTTCACAATAGTTGAACTATGGAACCAACCTAGATGCCCTTCAACAGATGAATGGATAAAGTAAATGTGATGGAAATGTAATAATGAATATTACTCAGATTTAAAGAAGAATGAAATTATGGCATTTGCTGGTAAATGGATGGAGTTAGAGAATATCATGCTAAGTGAAATAAGCCAAATCTAAAAAACCAAAGGCCGAATGTTTTCTCCGATATGCAGAAGCTAATTCACAATAAGGGGACAGAATAGGGAAAAATAGAGTTACTTTATATAAGACAGTGTTCTTAAACAGTGATTTGAACAGGTGGATTAATTTCTCCAATTCACTAGAGTCTATTAATGATTGTTATAACCACCCTAAACATTGAGCAAAATTGCTTTCCCTTTTATTGAAGATATGAATATATTTGAGGCATGATGTGTTAGTTCACTTTTCATCATTGTAGCTAAAACCCCTGACAAGTACAACTTAAAGGAGGAAATGTTTATTTGGGATCACAGTTCCAGAGGTTTAGTCAAGTGTTGGCCAGTTCCCATGCTTGGGCCAGAGATTAGGCAGAACATGGCAGAAGGGCCTGGTGGAGGAAAACTGCTCAGCTCATGACAGATGAGAAGGGGAGAAAGAGAGAGAGAGAATGGGGTGCGGGGTGAGAGAGAGAGAGAGAGAGAGAGAAAATATAACCCTAAGGTATGCCCCTAGTGACCCATTGCCTACACCTACCACCCAGTAGTACATTGAAATTATTCACCAATCAAGTGGATAATCCACTAAGTAGGTTACAATTCTCATCATCTAATTATTTCACCTCCTGCATTAAAACAAGAGCTTTTGGGGGGACTCCTTATATTCAAACCATAGCTCATGGGTATTTTTTTTCTCTTTGGTCAAGAAGAAAAGTCAGGGAGAAGTAACAATTTTGTGGCATGTAAAATTTGAGCAAATATTAATATGAAGGTAATTGAGTCCCAGCATGTGATTTTTTCATAAGTTGACCAAAAAGGCAAGTATTTTATGAAGAAATGATTATACTGATTAGGGACATAATTTTATATTCTCTCCAAATATGAATTAATTGCTTGAGGAAACATGTTCCATGGCATGTAATTAAAAGTTAATTTTTATTTTTCATCATTACTTTAAGTTTATTCTGTAGGGTTAATGTCAGCATCATCAACTAAAAAAAAAATTTCAGTAGTTCATTAGAGTCCCATGATTTCTGTGTAATTTTCTAGACTTAAGAGTGATTTGTTTAATTAATATATCACTTAATACAGTAATAAAACTCTAAAACTTCTTAACTACTGCTTGTGGTAAGACCCAATCTAATCCTGCAACAGCTGAAAAGGGAGTGCAGGTGGCAGATTCTTTCTTTCTCCACCTTGTGATTTATCTCTTCCTCTCCATCTTTCCAGCAGTGGTTTTGCCCCTTCCAGGACCAATAAGTCAGAAGAGAAGAGAGATTAAACTGAGCAGGAGAGGTTCTTACTTGGCTTGTATTATTGTGAATGGTTGTAACTCTCTGAGTTTTGAAAACATTCTAAGTTGATACCAAACACTTTTGTGAGTTCTTAGAAGACTTGTCATATCAGGAAGTCCTCCCCTCTGACTCCTTTGATCCCTATGATATACTTCCCTCTGGTGAGCTGCCCAGTGGTAAACTTTCCAGTTTTTCTGTTGGGTTCCAGTTGACCTCCTTGGACAAAGTTCTTTTAAGAAGTTTTCAGTTGGAATTTCTTTTTATGCATAACCATTCTCTGGAATTTTACCTTCAGCTTACCATTAAGATTACAGGGGCCAAACTAGTATCTTCCTCTGAGATGGAAATACTCTTCAACTAACCTTTAAGCTTCTAGGGCATAAATGAAAACCACTGCACTGTGTCCATTAAACGTTGCCTGGCGCAAATGAACTAAATAGATGTTTCTCAAAACAAGAAATTTAAATAGTCAACAAATACATAAAATATGTCGAACATATTTAGTAGTTAGGAAAATTCAATTCAAAAGATTACTGAGATTTCATCTCAGTCCAGGTAGAATGGCAATCATCAAGTAGGCAGATAATAAATGGCTGGAAAGGATGTGAGGAGAAAAGGAACACTTATGTTTTTGGCAGGACTGTAAATTAGTATAACCACTGTGGAAATCAGTATGGAGGTTCCTCACAAGGCTAGGAATGAAAGCGCCATATGGCCCAGTTATAACACTCCTCAGTATTTTTCCAAAAGAATTGAAGTCAGAACATTATAGTGACATATACCTACCCATGTTTATACCAACACAATTCCTAATAACCAAGTTATGGAATCAGCCTAGATGTTTGTCTACAGAAGAATGGATATAGAAAATATGATATATGTATACAATGGAGTTTCATTCAGCCATAAAGAAGGGCAAATTTTTTCATTTGCAGGACAATGGACGAAACTGTAGAGCATCATATTGGACAAATAAGTCAGAGTAAGAAAGTCAAGTGTTGTATTTTCTCTCTCATATGTGGAAGCTAGAGAAAAAACAAAAGGACTATGAAAATAGAAGGAAGATGAGTAGAGTTGATGAAGGAAGTTCAGGGGGATGGGAGTCAGGGAAGAAAAGAAGATGTATTAGGAAATGAAATTGATCCAATTATGTTATATGCATGTACAAACATGTCACAATGAATCCCACTGTTACATACAATCATGATGCACCAATAAAAGTATATTCATAAATGAATATATAACTTTCCATGTGTCCTATGGAATCTTTCTCCCTAGTTTTGAGGTAGAACATATTAGAATTGGTTAAATATGGCTAAATAATTTTGTTTAAACAGAAATTAAAATACATTGCATACTTCATCCTTTTATCTACAAATATTTACTGATTATCTGTTAAGTAAGGCAATATTTTAGGGTTTGGAATCACACTTTGGACATAAAACAAAATTCATGTTATCATTGAGTAGTTTCTCATATGGAAAGCAAAAAAAGATAAATTAGTAATGCATATCACATGTTAGATGTTGATAAATGCTAAGATGAGTGCTAATTTTAAAAACCAAGATGGAGGTGTTGTAATTTTAGGTGGAGTAACCAAAAAAGATCTCATGAGAGTCTGAGGTTTGAACAAAAACTTGCAGCAGATGAAGGAATGAATCATGCAGTTATATTCATGTGAAGAGAATCCCAGGAAAAGTAGTCAGATAGGACAATTTCCCTAAAGTGGGAGCATGTCTGACTTTTGTGAGGGAAGCAAGGAAACCTCTGTGGTTGGAAGGGAAAGAATCAGGGAAAAGTAGTAGGAGATGAGTTTAGCAAGAAAAGTCTTTTAAGGTCTGAGGTCTTCACGGTTCGATTTTGAGAGGAAGAAAGGGAAACTATGGTTATGGGACTTTTTGCAGGATGTTTCTTGCTTCCATATGGAGATGGTACTAGAGGTGATAGCAGAAGCCAGATACCACGTAGGAAGTCTGTGCAGTCATATAGCCAAGAGATAATGGAGTCTTGAAAAGAGGTTGTAATAGCAGAAATGGTAAGAGATAGTGAGAATATAGATGTAAATTGAAGAAAATCTGACAGTTGTCACTGATGAACAAAGGTTTGAAAAGCAAAAAAAGTAAAGGGTGAATATAGGTTTTTGGTCTGAGAAATTGGAAGAAAAGATTTGTCCTTTACTGAAATAAGAAGACTGCAGGAGAAGCACATTTGGAAGGGAAGGCCAGGGGTTGAGTTGTGAACATGGCAGTTTTGAGATGTTATTAACATTTATTAATTTTATTAAAGCTATCAATAGTGCATTGCCACATTCATGATACTAAAATATGAACATCTAAAGAGAAAAATAATCCTGAAAGGACAATCCAGGAATAAAATTTAAAGGAAATTCCAAAAGCACATAGTAGTTTCAAGATTAGAAGCAATGACTACTCCTTACTAATTTCTTCTGTAATTCTTTCATAATTTAGTGTCAAATTACAAGCTGTATGCTGTTTAGTGTAATTCAAAGATGGATAATGTGATGATTAATGTCTGAAGGGAATTCATACTCTAGAAAATATAAGAATAATTATGTATACTGTAATTTAATAAGGGTTGTAATAGGATGAGTACTTCAAGTGCTATGTAAACCTGTCAGAGGGAAGTATCATCTCTTCTAGAGTGTCCATGGGAGATTCATAGAAGAACCACCTTTCAGCTTAGTCTGAGAGACCATTGTTGGTTTTCCGAATACAGACAAGCACTGTATTGTTTTACACAGAAAGCAGTTAAGTCAAGGTATATAAGACGTGCCATTCAGAGAACAGGAAGCCCCATGACAGATTAGAGCACAGCCCATGAGCTGAAAAGACAGGAAGAGAGGAGCCCTTAGAATGGTTTGGAGGCCATACTTCTCCTAAAGAAATACGCTGAATACTGAAATTTCAAAATGCTCCAGAATTGCTAGGAGCTGCTGATGATAGGAAGACCTGGGCTCTTGTGCTCTCAGCTTTTCAGTAGCTCTTACAAAATCTATGAACTAAGGAGCAAAGTAAAGCCGAATGAAAGTACAATAGACAATGTGGGGTGAAACTTGCTGTGAGCAACTCAACTTTAACCAGAGTCAGGAAAGCCAGTGCTTCTCTCCTCAGGAGAGAAAATTCTGTGGGGCTCACTGCTGTTGTTGGCCTTTCCAAGGTGGACAGGATTGCTGAGTGTCCAGTAATAATCAGGAAATAAAGTATACATGCTAGTAAATCCTCAAAACGGGTATTTGTTTGGTTTCAGATGAACTCCTTCCTTTCTAGCTTTGGCCATTAGCTTCACTGGCTCAACAAGTTTTCTTCGAGAAAACATAAAAATGCTGCAGGAGAACAAGAGAGCCAGACTGTGTATCAGCTAGTTCTGCTGTTTACTAGTTGTGCAAATTTCCATAAATCAATTATCCTGTATGGGCATTCTACAATGTTTAAATGAGTTTCCTAATTTAAGTAGTAACCACATCAAAGATTTGCCTTGAAGGTGAAATCAGGAAATCCACACACACAAAAATTAGTCTAGAACACACTAAATAGGAAATAAATGGTGGCCGCAATCTGCTTGCTCCTCAAAATAAACCTGACTTTCATGTTGAGGAACAGAGGAAGCTCTTCTGTCCTATCTCCTCTGGTTCTTTGATTGCCTTAAAGAAGATTTATTCAAGGGGCATTCACGACTCCTTCACAGTGCTAGTCGAGAAAACTCCTAGTTGCCCTATGTCCTCCTTGTGGAATTTGCTTGCTAAGGAATGGAGATGCTGTAGAACATTTCCTTTATGTGACATACCCCTACAAGCTGCAAGGACTGACAGATCCTCTAACTTAGTTCTGCATAAAAGGAAAGACAGAGAAAAAGACAAAGAAGATTAGAGCCTAGGAAGAGTAGAAAATTCCAGACAGAGGTATGATCAGGAAAATTTTTCATTTTGCTTTTGAATATAGTGTTTAGGGACTGCTAAACCATAGTCAAATAAAAAGATCCTGAGGTTCCAGATGAGGTGTCATCCAAGGTGAGGGGGAACTAAGCAAGCAAACAAAAACAACCAAAGCATCAATCTCATGCTTTAAATTCTTAATTCAACTTTAGTATTGTTTATTTTTGAATTTCAGTTTGAATGTGGGACTTCTGGAAGTGAGAGGTTGATTCAGGATTTATACGAGCTCTTTTAATTTAAAAAATATTTCAATCACTACACTAAATTAATTTAGTTGCCTTGTTTTAAATTTTTTAAAAATTTATTAAGTTTATTTGTAATATGGAATTTAATAAACCATACCTTCAAAATTATTCTGAAAAGAAATTGCTTTATTCTGGATTTTTTTTTATTTTTGTTAGCTTGTTGCTTTACTTTTCTAATTGTAGGAAGTCTGTATCTGCCAATAATCAGAAACAGATTTAATTCACCATATCCCTTTTAAATTGGTGGTGCATAAATATCATTGTAATTATCATTCCTAAAATGATATCAGATTTTATATTTTTATTTAGATTTTATAAAGGAATGTTCACTGAATTTATATATTCATAAGTACGCAAAGGTGGAGACTGCACATTAGTGTTTGGCCTCTGCTGGATTGTTTTAGCACATATAGAGACAAAAGGAAATAAAAAATATGGGGAAGAGAAAAAGTAAAAAAATCTAACTACTAAAGATTTCAAAGAGAATTGAAAAAACTAAAAAAACAGGAAAATGTCAAAAATATACAGTAATATTTTCCAGAACTGTGGAACTAAATAATTTTTCTTCAAACTGGAGAAAGGTCATAAATGAAGGAACAAAAATATGTGTCTACATGTACTAAGATACAATTTCAGAACATAAAGATCGAAGAAAAGCTTTCAAGGACAAGAATCAGGCCATCTAAAAAGGTGGCAAATCCAACTGGTAACAAATTTCTGATCCCCAAAGTTCTAGAAGACAACATAGTTAGTGCAGTCAGCATTTTGAGGGGATTAGTTTTCAACCTACAAATAGGTTGAAATGTATAGCAAACTACTAATAAAGTATAAGTTTAATAGAAAACATTTTCAGACAAAATCCCACAAGTTTATCTGCCTCACAACCTTTCTTGAAAAGCTAATTCAGGATACATCTCTGTAACAGGAGGATAGACAGTGAGAAAGCAAGCATACACTTCAAAAACCTGTTGATGCGACTCAGGAGACTAAGGAAACTTAATTAGGTCAAAGGAGCTTTAATTAGAGTTTCAGGGGGAAAGGAATAATGGCAAGCCTTAGTGAAGAGTATTAAAAGTATTTAAATGCGGGACATCTGGGGAAATTATAAAGCAGATGATATGAACTTCAGCAACCTAAAAATTGCAGTGTAACGGAAAGTCAAGCAAGATGACAAAGTTTCATCATCTTTTATTTATGTGATATAATTAATAATATTGAAAACTGAAATATTGTGTTATAAAGGAAACATAAACTCAAGTTCTGGATATTTATATATATACATATATATAATAGAGTATATATATATACATGCACATGTACAGATATATAAACACATACACAAACAGATGCATGCATTCTTCCTTTTTTAGAAAGATCAGTTAGTCAATAATAAGTATGTGGTGAATAATCAGTGGTCAGGTAATTAAGTTTCGGTCAAGATTTTTTTCTTGAGTACAAATAAAATTAAATGATCCAGTTATTCCACTCCTCGGTTTATACCCAAAGAACTTAACATAACATACTACAGTCATGTAGCCACATCAATGTTTAGAGCAGCTCAATTCACCATAGCTAAAATATGGAACCAACCTAGATGCTCTTCAACAGATGAGTGGATAAAGAAAATGTGGGGTGTGTGTGTGTGTATGCATATATATACGATGGAATATCACTCAGTTTTAAAGAAGAATGAAATTATGGAATTTGTTGCTAAATGGATGGAGTTAAAGACTACCATGCTATGTAAAATAAGCTCAACTCAAAAAACCAAAGGCTGAATGTTTTCTCTGATATGCAGATGCTAATTCACAATAAGGTATGGAGGCAGCAGGGTTAGGGAAGAATAGAGCTACTTTATATTAGGTAGAGGGGAGTGAAGGGAGGGGGAGGGGAAGGGGCATGGGGTAGGAATGATAGCAGAGTGAAACAGACATTATTATCTCATGTACATATATAACTGCATGACCGATGCGATCCTAAAATACGTATAATCAGAAAAATGGGAGATTACACTCCATTTATGTATGATCTATCAAAATGTATAAATGCATTCTACTGTTGTATATAACAAATTAGAACAAATAAAAAAACAATTAAAATTTTTAAAAAATTAAATGAGATGATTACATCATCTAAGGCCTACAATATCTAAAAAAAAAGACAGGAGTACAACTTAGTGTTTTATTGGAAGTGCAATATCAGGATATCAAAATTTAAAAAAAGTGAGGCCAGAAGAAACAGAAAATAAGTTTTGGGTGTTGGCCCCAAATCTTCAAGAATATACAGCTGATTACATGCATGCACAGAAGATCCTTGAGAAGTCACTGGAGCCTTGGAACTGTGTAAGGGTAGGAAAAGCATGGAAAGATCTGTTGAATTCATCCTGTCACAGTCCCTCATCAGTCAAATTTTGTCCCTTGGGGAATTTATCTCCCTGCAATTCCATATTGTATTAACACCTTTCTCTCATGATCCAGATTCTCCGTGGTTCTGTTGGTTCAGACCTGGACTCTGGCAAAGCTGTGGCTCCTGCTTTGGTAGGTGTGGTGTGTATTATGCTGGAGCCAGGCTTCACCTGTCGGGAAGGTTGAACTTCACCTGTCAGTAAAATAGGAGATGAGAATACAGTAGTATCTGTGGCAGCAGGAATTCTCCAGTGAGCAGGCATCCTAGGGCTAGGAGCTTGTGAAAGTACTATCAGCAGAGAAAACACTCCAAAATAAGAATATACACATTTTTGTGTATTGTGCCATAGTGAGGCTTCAGGATCTGAGCATGCTGCTGGGAGATTGAGTATTCTGAAGTTGCAGGAGCCATCTCAGACTTGCTGAGAGAAATTCCAGGTTATTGGAGTCATATATGATCTCCATTCCTGCACCATAACCACTCTTTTCAGATGCACCTAGATTGACAGAGAGAGGCTTGCTGACGACCATAGAAAAGATCATCTTACCCATCTGGCCCCTGAAAGCCTTTGTTGTGGTAAATATTCTCCAGTGCACATTAATAGGAGACAGAAAGTTTGTACAACTCACATAGATCCATCTATAGGTTTGTTTTACAGATTGCCTTGCCCTTGATTTTGGGATCATGTGCCAGCCTCTGACTGAAGAGACAAGTAATTTACTAATGTTCCAAAATCAGAATATGTCTTTGCTTTAGGTTGCTTCTTATATACAAAATATTCCTATGCTTGGGGAGCATTTCTCTTTATTGCATGTCTTCAGGGCCATTCCAAATTGGGCTATTATGCAATAGCAGTTCAGGTGTGGCAAGTTTCAACATGACAACCGATCCACATTGTCAACTTATTCAGTCCTCTTCTTTGACTATTGGATGTTGTCGACCTCATCCAATGAGGCTTTTGTAGATGCCAATTGAGGGAGATGCCACCACAGAGGTAGGTACCATGGAGCCTGGATTACTTGCCCATGGAATTTGCTTCTGTCTTTTACATTTCCTTGAGTCTGATATTCAAAAAGCACTTCCATTAAACCATGAATTGCCTCTACACTTGACCTGATGTTGTGGGGAATTTCTCACCTCATGTTTGTCCTTAACAAAGTTTAGTTCCATGAGACATTGCCACCCTGAGACCCACTCTCCTTGGATGGGAAAGATAAAACTTTAATGTGCCAGGTTAGGACAGAAATGACTGTCTAGTCATGATGAATGGCCATTCCAATCCATGTTTGCAGCACCATTCTGGAGACTGAGGCCACTAGTGGTATCAGGAGTTGAGACAATGGTAGCTTCAGCTAAACTTCATCACCGAGCAGGAGGTTGAGGTTTGGTGGAGATGAGTGGATATGAAAAGATGAAAAAAAATTGAATTTGGTCTAAGTAGTAAGAAATTATGCATATTGTATTTCCATTTTTTAAAACAATAATCTACCCACAAATACACCAGCTCATCCATCCCACCCATCCTTCCATCAGTTCATTTATTAATCATAATTTTATTTGTGATTATCCATAGACAGATGTCTACAATGGCATTATTGCTATGTATTTGCTTCTTGAGATAACTTTGGGAAGGGCAAATGGGTTTGGGGAACTAGGAGGGAAACTTCATTCTCATTTTATATGTTCTGGTACTGGTTGAATTGCTCTAAACTTTTTAAATGATAAAATTCATTTAAAAATTTGATCAAAATAAATGATTGGGCAGAGAGATTTGGTCCCTCTTCTTTCTTTTATAGAATTCAGAATTTTTAATAAATGTTTTGCAATCTTTAAATATTAAAGCAAAATATGCTACCTTAAGGAAAACTTATGTTATTTTCTCTTTCTGTATCTTCTCCATCCAAATATTGTCTTTGAGGCAAAGTTTTGATGGATTGGATTCACAATGCATGCTACAGTATCAATTACCTATAATCAATATACAGAATTTAAAAAAGAACAATTAGTAATAGTGCTACACATATTCATTATTATTCTTTCTATGCTCAAGTTTAAAAGGACAATTAGGTAAGTGAGCATGCTTGGCTTCTTAAGAAATGATTTAATAATGATCTTTAACAAACTTGGATTTAATTACCAGTCTATTTTCATTATCAAAGTTATATGTTTTGATTTTAGACAACCAGAGTTTTTCACATGAAATACTCTTGTTCTTACTAAAGATACTTGTGTCTCTATGATGATATTTTGCAAAAACAGTCCAATAGTAATCCACTGGCCATTGCACGTGAGAGTCACTTTGAAGGTTTCTGTAACCATTTTCTACATTTTAGGATGCACACACTTGCTTTTTTGCCTGATATTTTTCCTAGTCATCATTAATGAAAATAGCAATTAGATGGTACTTTAAGTCTAGCCATCATTATTAGTCTAGTAACTGTCATTATGGTTATTATCACAATTATCTTGTCATCAAGTAGGTATGTTGTCAATCACATTTTCATAAGTTTTCCTGGGTTTCTGCAGAGTCAAATCCCTCACTGCAAAATTTCACTAAATTTCACTTCTTTTTCTTGGACTTAAGAAAGTTACAGGCATTGAAGTTTTCTTAGACATTAAATTCATGCTTTATTTAACACAAAAGCTTATAATGGAAAAGAGAAAACAACACTAGTCTGGTTGTAAAAATAAAAACGTAGAAAGAAATATTAACAGAATAGATGAAGTCTTTGTTAGGCATTATATAATTTCATGAAGAGTAAATACTAGATGAATTATTTTTGAAAGAATGTAAAAATAGGGATGAAAAATCAGGTAACATTTCTCTTTAAGGAGCTGTACTCCCAATTTTATCAATAAATTCTAAGAGAGGAGTGAAGATAAAGAATGTCTTTTGTTTCCTTTGTTTTGAGTGGGGGCATAGTGAGGTCACAATTGTCACAAAATTATCATATTGCATGACATATTTGCCTAGGAAATAAAGTGATTCATATATCAAGCATTTATATGTCTTTGAGTTATTTTTTAAATTGTGTGTGTGTGTGTGTGTGTGTGTGTGTGTGTGTCTAACAAGGCAATAAATTGAGAATTTTCACTGAGAAGCAGAAATGTAATAGCCATCCAATACTAATGTGTGGTTCCTGTAGCTTATGGCAATAGAGCAGAAAGTTGTACTCCTTCCCTCTGATGGTGAATCAAAGCTGCATGAAATACAGGGGGACCAGACTGCTGGTAACAGTATTGATCTGGTAGCATTTAAAATCTTGCTCAAACAATTACCAAGGAGATTGAAGAGCCACCAACAAAGAGTGTCTGGCACAAGCTTTGGAAATCGTAGAGCTAAAAGACCAAAGGGAAAGCAGAAATCGCTTGCCGTATCAATAAAGGTGCAATTGGAGGGGACGACAAGGGAGTTTCCCAGATCTAAGAATGCTGCCTACAAAAGGAACAGTCTGCTTGAAAAAGCCGCTGTCCCCAGGAATTAAAGGACATTTTTTAATTGCACCAGTCACATAGATCTTTTTTCTATGGCACTTATGATCCTCCTTCTACTCTCTTCCATCACACCTGGGTAGAAATTTTTGTCTGTTGGCTTCAGAGGGAGAAGAGAAACAATCTGGGAGGAGTGAAGGACACCACATTACCTTCTCTCATGGTAGCCAACTTAGCAGACCCCAGCTGGAGGGGGAGAAAACTGAACTCAACAAGATCAGAATGTTTATGATTTTTTTGGCACTGGAAATTCTGTTTACTGAGTTTAGATTGCAGTTAGTAACTCTAATTGAGTATAGAATTTCTCATTACTTGTGAGTAGCCAAAACAGGATGAGACTGTGAGGGCTGGCCAAAACCTTTACTCTCCATGTTAGCAGTGTAAAGGAACATTAGGGGACAGCTGTAATTCGCTTTTATGATTGCTTCACTTGAATCTGATTTCTGAACATGCTGCTAT
This sequence comes from Glaucomys volans, assembly GCA_020662805.1. NCBI lineage: Eukaryota > Metazoa > Chordata > Mammalia > Rodentia > Sciuridae > Glaucomys > Glaucomys volans. Next base: position 23,155 of record JAJEJO010001224.1, read on the forward strand.
AAACACACAAAAAGAATTGGAATTAGCTTGCCGTTCAGGTACACTTACTGTATCTTCCTGGGAGAATTGGTTGGTTTTACCAGCTGGCTCGTAACCCACGTTTTATATCTTTATGGTCCTTCTGAGGAGAATTGAAATTAGAACGAGGACTAAGACTCTTCATTTCCGTCTGCACCCCTGCCTGCATTTTACATCGGCCTCCTTGGCTCTGAGTGTTCTTGTATTCCAAAAAGAAGTCATTGTCAGCCCCTCAAAGAAGTCAGGGCTAAGGACGCAGGTGCCCATTTTTTTTCTGGTGCAGCTACAATAATTAAAGCTCCTTTTTTGCTTTTCCATTACTTTTTCCTTCTTTCCATTACTTTTTCCATTTTTGATTGGAGTGATGGCTACACCAGACTTGCTGGATCCCCAGGGTCAAAACTTCCAGCTATTACAGCATATCAGTATAAAAAGGCCTGTATTTAGATAACCAAGTTTTACTATTCAAAAATCTGTGGGCAACTTCCAATACAGTTTCTGAACTGACAATTCCAGAGGGAGAATTTATAATTCATTTGGATGAATCTATGAGTGGACAAGGGAAGACCATGTTTTTCAGGGTAATCTGTAGGCCCTCAGTGGTCAACATGGATTGGTCACAGAGTCTCTCCCCTGAGGTTATAAGCAGGCCTGGGTGTGCATTGTCAAGCTTGCCTGGTGATGCTCATGTTCACTTAGCAGTTCAAAACTATGGCATTACAGAAAAGCTCTGCTGTTTTCATCAATCTCTAGACCACACAAATAAAAAATAACACTTCTAGAAATTTGTTAAGCAAGAAAGGACAACAGTGGAGCCCTTCTGTGCTTTGTCTAAACTTCAGAAAAGCAACTTTTGATATGAATGGTATAAATAATCTTTTCTACCTTTGTTGCTCTTTTTTATTGTGAATTGATTTTCAGCATAAACTCTCACCACATCAAGGATAAAGGCACATGTGGTTAGAGGCACAATTTCCTTGGTTTCCTTAGCAATGTCATAGAGAGAACTGGTTAAATGAGCTTTGCAGGTAGGTCATCAGAGACACAGGTGAACAGAGACCATGCTGAGCAGCAGCTCTTGACAAAGAGTTGACCGCTATCCTACAACCTGAGGTCGTCTTAAGTTCTAGGTCACTGCATTAGCCTTATCACTGCATAGAATCCGAGGGACTTTTAAATTTCAAATATGATTACTATTCAGTCAAGTGTTTCTTGATCTTTGTAGTTCCATAGGATATGTTATATTTGTGTTCTCAAAATGCAAAGAGAATGAAGATTGTTATTCCTCAGTTGTCCACAGTTTTCTCAATTCTGCTGAGCCAAAACATTTTTCAAACAAACGAACAAACAGAAAATGGCCAATGGATACCATATTGAAAGAGTGATTGGGCTCCCAGAAAGGCAATTAATGTATTATTTTTCTTTACTGTTTTATTTAAACTCATTTATTTGTTGTACTATTTATTGAATCTCCTACTTTTCCATCCTAGGAAGAGACAAAATTAAGAGTCAGTGTTATAGTGCTGGGGTTGTGGTTCAGTGGCAGGGCACTTGCATAGCATGTGCAAGGCGCTGGGTTGGATTCTCAGCACCACATATAAATAAATGAATAAAATAAAGGCTTATCAACATCTAAAAAAATTTCAAAAAACAGTCAAGTGTTACAAGTGGTCGCAGTGATGGAGGTGGAGTCAGAAGCTGCTAGTGCTGTATACTACTGCATTTTCTCTTCACCCAGAGTGTGCTGAGGAGAGCAGAGGAGTAGCAACCATAGTTTGAGATCAGGAAGAAACCCTAACACTTCATTGTCAAGAGACAAAAAAATCAATGACAACTTTATACACTGTATTTCTTTTTAAGCATTTTATTTCTATTCTGATTATACTTAAGTATAATAATAATTCTGTGAACTGGATATTGAATTGTGCCTGTACTGGAGTTAATAAATATTCACGAGAATTGACATCTTGAATTCCCTGATATCAATGGGGCACTTCATATTTTCAAGCATATCTGAATACTAATACTATTCCTACTACTACTAATGATAAGCTGTTAATTTATCAGAGCTTATTATAAACTTAACTATTGCATATATATTCCAACGACCTTGGGAAATATCAGCAAATTTAAAGGAATAATTGGGTGATGCTTGATGCTGGATAAAGAAAGGACAACCTGATGCAAGAGTAAAACAAACATTTTGAGTATAGGCTCCAGCCATGGAAAAGAATGACCTTAAAAAATATAGAGCAATATGAAAAATAGTATGTAATTACATGCATTACATAATACTACAAATAGATACTATAGAATACATTTGTATTAATATTATAATATAGTTTATGTTAATATTATATAGTTATGTAATCTATTAATATTTACTAACATATTAAGATAATATCTTGAATATATTATATATTTTATAGAACATAATATAGTATAATACATATACTGTGCATACAATTTATATACAAAGCTAGTAAATATTTTGTAGTGGTGTATATTGTACATTATTTGACATATGATATTTAATGTTACATATTGTACTACTTATTCTTCATTACATAACATGTGATGGTAGACAAAGTTGCACATATAGAAATTCTCAATTGTTTTTGTGCATGTGTTTACATGTGCCCTGTACCCATAAGTGATATTTCTGCTGTATGGTGGAACTGCAGATGATTTTCATTTTAAGTTTTCCACTGTGTCAGTTTTTTGAGACAATACTTTATTGCTCTTATCATTATCAAATAGCATTCTAGCAACAATGTCAAGTAAATGGGATTGGGTAAGAAAACAGGGAAATGGAAAGAATTAGTGAGTTAATCAAATGAACTTGACTCCAGAGATGATAGAGTTACTTTGCTCCATTAAACATTGATTTACCCAACACACAGAAATACATATATAGCATGTATGTGACATACACATCACACCTATGTAATAAAGAAGTATGATAATAAAATTATCACTACACATTTAACCTTAAGGACTAGAACACTCTAAGTTCCGCAGCATCTATCTGTGCATTCTTTCCCTAGCTTTTCCCTTGGTCTATACTAAATAATTAAATGCTAATTTGATTTGTATAAGATGATGATGACATATGAAAGCATTCCCTTTAAAAAGTGGAACAAGACAGGGATGCCCACTGTCACCACTTCTATTCAACATCATGCTTGAAATGCTAGCCAGAGCAATTAGACAGACCACAGAAATTAAAGGAATATGAATAGGAAAAGAATAATTCAAGCTGTCACTATTTGCCAATGACATGATCCTCTATTTAGAGGATCCAAAAAACTCCACCAGGAAAGTTTTAGAACTAATTAATGAATTCAGAAAAATAGCAGGATATAAAATAAGCACACATAAATCAAATGCATTTATATACATAAGCGATAAATCATCTGAAAGTGAAATGAGGAAAACAACTCCGTTCACAATAGCCTCAAAAAAAAAAAAATACTTGGTATCAATCTAACAAAATAGGTGAAAGACCTCTACAATGAAAACTACAGAACATTAAAGAAAGAAATTGAGGAAGACCTTAGAAGATGGAAAGATCTTCTGTGTTCTTGGATAGGAAGAATTAATATAATCAAAATGGCCATATTTCCAAAGGTTCTATGCAAATTTAATGCAATTCCAATAAAAATTCCAATTTCCTCATAGAAATATAGAAGGCAATCATGAAATTCATCTGGAAGAACAAATGACCAAATAGCCAAAGCAATCCTGGGCAGGAAGAATGATGCAGGAGGTATCACAATACCAGACCTTAAACTCTACTATAGAGCAATAGTAACAAAAATGGCCTGATATTGTCACCAAAATAAACAGGTAGACCAATGGTACAGAATAGAAGACACAGAGACAAACCCACAAAAATACAGTTACCTCAAACTACACAAAGGAGCCAAAAACATGCAATGGAGAAAAGATAGCCTGTCCAACAAATGATGCTGGCAAAATTGGAAATCCATATGCAGCGAAATGAAATTAAACCTCTATCTCTGACCCTGTACAAATCTCGACTCAAAATGGATCAAGGATCTAGGAATTAAACCTGAGACCCTTCACCAAATAGAAGAAAAAATAGGCCCAAATCTTCTTCATGTTGGCTTAGGACCGGACTTCCTTATCATGACCCCCAGAGTGCAAGAAAGAGAAGCAAGAATCAATAAATGGGACAGATTCAAACTAAAAAGCTTTTTCTCAGCAAAAGAATCAATAATGTGTAAAGAGAGCCTACAGAGAGGGAAAAAATCTTTTCCACACACACTTCAGACAGAGCACTGATCTCCAAAATTTATAAAGAACTGAAAAAACTTTACACCCAAAATACAAAGAACCTAATCAATAAATGGGTTAAGGAACTGGGCAGACACTTCACAGAAGAAGATACGTAGGTGATCAACAAATATATGAAAAAGTGCTCATCATCTCCAGTAATTAGAGAAATGCAAATTAAAACCACCCTAAGATTTCATCTAACTCCAACTAGAAGGGCTATTATCAAGAACACACGCAATAATAAGTGTTGGCATCAATGTGGGGAAAAAGGCACATTCATACATTGCTGGTGGAGTTGCAAATTGGTGCAGCCACTTTGGAAAGCAGTATGGAGATTCCTCAAAAACTTGGAATGGACTCACCATTTGACCCAGCTATCCCACTCCTCAGTTTATATCCAAAGAACTTAAAATCAGCAAACTACAGGGAAGCAGCCACATAAATGTTCATAGCTGCTCAAGTCACAATAGCTAGATTGTGAAACCAACCTAGATGCCCTTCAACTGATAAATGGATAAATAAACTGTGATATATATGCACAATGAAATGTAACTCAGCCATAAAGAAGATTAAAATTTTGGCATTTGCTGGTAAATGGAAGGAGTTGGAGAATATCATGCTAAGTGAAATAAGACAAGCCCAAAAAACCAAAGGCTGAATGTTTTCTCTGATAAGTGGATGATGATACATAATGGGTGGTGGGGGAGGAGAAGAGAAGAATGGAACTTTGGATGGTGTAGAGGAAAATGGGATGGGAGGGGTGGGAAAGATAGTAGACTGAGACAGACAGTGTTACCCTATGCATATGTAAGGTTATATGAATCGTGTGAATCTACATTGTGAAAAAAAAAGATATATTCCATGCTGTATAATTATATCAAAATGGGTTCTACTGTAATGTATAATTAAAAAGAACCAATAAAAAAATTATGGAAAAAAATAATTCCAGAGTTGGACTGGCAGTTTCAATTATACTAAAGAACATACTCTTTCTTTTTAATCTTTCTATTCTGCATATTTCTATGTCAAGGTTACCACCTGGTGCAAGAAGACAATTGTGATTCTAGAAAATGCATCTGCATTCCAGGAAGAAAGAATGGGGAAAGAGGAAAAGCTAAGGAGGAGAATACTCTCCTTAAAATAAATTTCCTAGATCCCCTATCTGATGGGTTCTATTTACATTTCATTGGATGCAAAGAAGACTGGGAAATATACTTTAATTCAATTATTTTGTTGCATTGGATTAAATCAGGTACTGTTTGTAAGAGGTGGATAACTGATATTGGGTGTGTGTTACATAGCTTTTCATTACTGACATAAACAACTTAAAGAAGAAATGATCTATTTTGGCTCATGGTTTCAGAAAGGTGGAATATGGAAATTCCTGCTTTTATATTATCCTCCTTTGGAAAGTCTACTCCTGTCTGGGTTAAAGATTCTCAAGAAAGAAGCTTCTCCCGCCTCCCCTAGCCTTTGACTTTTAAAAGCACTCTCCACCAGCCTGCTTTGTGTGGGATGCAGAGTGCCAGACACCAAGACTCAGTTGGCCATTTAAGACTGCATAGTGCCAAGACCCGAATCCACACATCACAATGTATCAGAAAACTTTTTATTTTTTTTCCCATCTACAAGTTGATTCAAATTAATTATGGAGTCTTCTTAAGGTTGACCACTTAGTCTTTGCAAAACTTCACTGAAAGAATATTTATGAGAAAACAAAAATTTACATTCTTCTTTAGCAGTCACCAAAGGGTAGTTTAGAGTGGAAATTGTTTGCAGCCATGAGTTCTCCATGAAACCCTTTTGACTCTAAGAGGTAATACAATTTCTTTGGTGTCTCTGCATCTGCTTTAGGTTCTTGTCCCCTCTTTTAACTTCTGCCTTCATGCAAAACATGTTCTTTTTGCTTCTAAAGAAAATAGCTGATAATTTTATTTAGAATAAGGTTGTTTGAGCTAATTATTTTTCCTAAAGCTATTTGCATTTTAAAGATAATCTGGAGAGAAGAGGCAATGGTTAAATGAAACTACATATTAAACTTGAAGTACAGAGAAAGGTAAGTGAGGGATGGGCAAGTCTTCGTGTTTTGGCATGCTGCTCTGCAAAGCTCCTGCTGATGGCAACCATTATATCACCAGGGTGTCACATCCTGGAAAATGAACTCAGCTGAGCCAGAGCCTGGAAATGCCTCGTGAAGAGGGTGAGAGTTGCAACATAAAATCTTTAAAATTCTTAGAGAATCTTTTTCAGAGCAAGTTTATTTTCAATAGGAGTTATTAGAAATCAAAAGAAAAAAAGCAGCACAAGGGTAACTTTAGGGACTGCTTATAATTCAGTAATTCATCCCCACATTTCTCTGAAACAGTCTCTATCCTTGAAAGACACAGTACAACATTCAAAAGTAGAACTTTAAAAGCTCACATATTTTCTGTGTCTGTTTCAGTAGCATACAGATGAACACAAAGTTTAAAATCAGATTCTGTGTGTTCCTTTAATCTCACATTAACCATTCCATTTGACCTGTTTCCTGGAAGGAGTGTAGAGTTTTAAAAAATGTCAATCATAAGGTATACCTTTATCACAGAATGCTATTACATTTATTATGGTACTGAGTGAGATCATTGGAAACCCATTTATGTTATCTTCCTCTGTGATTTTGATTAGAATTTTCAAATATGACAAAAGTGATATCAAGTGTGATCCTTCCTTCCTTCCTTCCTTCCTTCCTTCCTTCCTTCCTTCCTTCCCTCCTTTATTCTTTCTTTCTTTCTCTCTCTTTTTCTTTGTCTTTCTTTCTTTCTTTCTCATCATCTCTCTGAATCTTTACATTTCTATCTTAATGTTATTTTCCATAGATCCCCAATGAGTTCAATGAACATACAATTAGGCTTCTGTATATTTGAGTTAAGGGAGGGGAGATTTTTCGATAAAATTAACTGTATTGATTAATGAAATTTAATTTAAAATTATATTCTTCTCCCCTTAAGTTTTATTGCTATAAATTGCTATAAATATTGCTATAAATATACAAATATTTATTGCTATAAATATACAAATCTTTAAATTTTCTTAAGCTTAAACTAAGTTAAAAAATACATATGCATGTATACACACACACCTACACCCATATGCATATAGATGTATACACATATACACACAAATATATATGGCCCACCTGAAGGAAACTGTTGTTTTGTGGCAGAGAAAGAGAGAGAGAGAAACATGGTCCAGATCACACATTGGTTCTCTGGGCTGCTTCTGGGGAGTTGCACACTCCAGTTCCGCTCACATTTCAAGTTCCAAATTAAACCATATGATCAAGTCTTAGATCAGTGGGTCTGGGATGTGCTCATTCATTGCTGGAGGGCAAGAAAATATTTTACAAACAAATATACAACCTACCACTATTTTGTGGTTATTTTGGCATGCAAGTTTTCTTTTCCTTGGTTTGACATTGCAGTTGGCCTCTGTGACATGCTGGGATCTGAACACTAAATATAGCTCTGGAGGAAATTAGATAGTAGTGGTCTAGCAAGAAGATAATTGGTATTCTATTCCAAGGTGATCTGTGAGGTCATTTCAGTGTTCCAATAAAGCAGGCCCATATTCAGAGTGTGAGAGAATATTTTGGCTGGCCTCATAAGGGGGTTGAGATATTTAGAATTGATGAACTTATGAAATTATTCAAATATCAAATTCTATCTTCATGGGTAACATTTTTAAATCATAAATTTTATAGAAGGAATCTAGAGAATATGTAGATTTAATCTATTTTGCAATTTATCTTCTCACAGGATAAGACTTTGCCTAATCTTTGCCTATATTAGCCCTCCAGCTAATCCAGGAAAAACATCCATTTAGAGGGATCTCAGACTTTCTTTCTTGGTTCTCTGTGCCTTGAGCAAAGAATTTAAGGCCATGGTTCTGTTTTAAAAGATTTTTTATGGTATTCTGTATCATTGAAAATTGTGGTTCATAACCTTTCAATTTGGTTTAGTTATCACAATGTGCTATGGAAGCAGGCATCTAATTTGCTAGAGTTGGATATTTTCAGTTTAATGTTACAGTAATACTTTTAACACTGGAAAATATGAACTAATCATACATAGCTCTATACTGGAAAATGAAATTTGCATTTATGCCAACCATGTCAGAGGATCGATCAGTTTCCCATCCTTGAGAGTCTATGGCCTACAACAAATTTTAGTACCAAATACTTTATCAATAAGGTAAAGATAACAAAATTTGATTTCAGGTTTAAAAAAAAAGCACGCCAGCAATTTTAAGTAGAAGAACGTTTAATATGGGGAAATAAGTATAAAATTATTGAACATCCTAGACAAGCAGCCATAGGTAGAGCCTTTAAAATTATTTCTAGAATTACCTTCCGACCAGGAACATGAAGTGAAATTTCACCTTAGCTGCAATCTGGAAATTTTTATTCCAACTGTTGGTTCCAGGATCACAATATCTTAGCTGCATGCAAGGATCAGGAAACCACCCCTAGAACTGGTGACTCAGCTGTGCTGCTAGAACATTCTAATGGCCTTCTACGCCACAGAGTGGAGTTAAAAACAAATGTAGTATGAGGGCATGCAGATGGATGAAGTCTGAAACACATCTGCAATGCTGTAAGAAACTCTAAGAAACCTTATACTTCGAATTTTAATAAAGAAAAGGCTTAATAAATATTGGAAAAAAGCCAATTCTCAGTATGCCTAGTGGTACCTATTGCTTTTTCCTTTTTTGTTTCTTTTGAGAAGTTTGTTTTTGACTTATTGTTCTTCCTTTCTAGATAATTAAAATTGCTCTCTTGTTGTTCTTGGGGTGTGTGTGTGTGTGTGTGTGTGTGATGTGTTGTAACATCATTGTGTCCTATCCAGGTGTGGGTTAACTTTTATTCACTCTACTTAAACCCCTTTATGACTCTTGAATATAAGAATTTATATACTTCAATAGTTCTTGAAATTTTTCATTGAATTAAACTCATATTTCATTTTATATATGTATGCATGTGATCTCTCTCCTTAGCCACTCAGTTATTTCCTTTTGAAAATCCTATTAAATATATATGCATATATATAACATTTCATCACCTTTATATCTCTTAAGTTGCAATCTCTGAATAATTTATTATAAGGTGTTATTAGTAGTTTTTAAATTACTAATCTCAGTAGTGTTTAATTTGCTATGCAAATCATCCATTGATTTATTTTATTTCAATGCTTATGTTACTTATAACTTGAAGTTCTGTTTTGGTCATTTGCAAAACTTTCAGGCATTTTCCCATAGTATCATAGTAATGCCTCTCTTTAAAAAGAATGTAGTTGTTTTAAATAGACCAATGATATTTGTCTGGTTTTATTTTCTGGAATTCTGTAGAGAGCATAGTGGGTCAAATGGTTGGGTGACAAAAAAGATATACTTGTTCCCTAATCCCCAAAGTTATGTTCTTTGGAAAAAGTGTCCTTGCAGATATAATTAAAGAATCTGAATTATCTTGGTTGACCAATGACAGGAGACCTTACAAAAAATACACATAGAAGAGAGACAGAGAGAAGAGGAGATGAGGAAGACAGAGATTGCGTTGATGTAGCAGCTTTTGAAACTGTAAAAAGCAAGACGGACTCTCCTTAAGAGCCTTTAGAGAGAGCCCAGTCCTGCCTACAACCTCAGACTTCTGGCCTTCATAACTGAGAGAGTAAATTTTGGTTGTTTCAAGCCACCGTCTTAGTGGTAATTTGTTACAGTAGCCCTTAGAAATAAAAAATGACAAGAATCTCACTTTTGTTGATTTGTTTTTGCCTCCTCTTGCTCATGGTTGATTCCTCATGTACTTTGTGCTTTTGAATTGTGAGCTGTTGTTTGGCAAGAATTTCACATGGCCTGGCTTGAGATATGTTCCTTTGAAAGGACACAACTATTCTGAAAGCCTAGTAGTATCACTATCCTGAGCCAATTTTTTTAATGTTAATATTTCATATTTTGGATGAGTGATGGATCCAAATAGTAAAAATGTGAACCCCAGACAGGATAAGTAGGGGAGTTAATTGTGTATTTGCACAAGAACATTTCTTTCCTGTCCTGGCTATCACTCCAGGATTAGTTAATTTTACCTATCTTTCACTAAGGTAGAGCTTCTCTCCATTTTTTGAGGACCAAAGGCCACATCTTCAGCTCTGACTTGGCCATAAATCTTCTTTCCATTATTAAGGAGATGGGTGCCTTCCTACCTCCACCCTAAGACTATTCTGCTTCAGTTACAGAGCTTAATATATTAGTTTGTGTTCCCTCTTTGCCTTTAATTTGTGGTGACTCTGTACACTTATATGAAAACAATTATGATTTTAAGGAATTAAATTATACTTTATACACTATATCTAAGTAATTTGCACTAGGAAGTGTAAGGACTGGAAATTCAGTTAGGTTTAAGTTTATAATAGAGACCCAATAAATGTTGTGCATGCCAAATAATTATTAATTCATTAGAAAAGTTTGTAAGACACCCATAACAAAGTTGCAGTTTCCTTGTGATTTTGTGCTATATTGCAAGATTCACCACTGAGGAAGAATGGCTGGAGAGTTTATGAAATTTCTCTTTTTTAACTTGTGCAATGTTTGTGACTCCAAAATTGTCTCAAATGTAACATTTAAAACATAAAAATAAATAAAAAGAACATTTGTTGAGTCATTTGAGTTTATTTCTTTTCATGTAAAATAAAAGGTAAGGCCAGCATCTTAGAGCTTCATACTTATCTAGGACTTGGGGATTGTTTTCTCTCCATATTTTTATATATTATAACCCTTGGCCTCAACTTCCAAATTATACTTCAGTTAACATATTCATGTTCCCAGAGCAGACTAAAGGTAGAGAGGAAAACAGCACACCTTTTTCTTTTCAAGGGTATATCCTAAATGTTGCAAGTATTATTTTCTCTCCCATTATATGTCAGATATTAGTTGTATGACTGCACTTCTTGGTAATTACCTAAGAATTATAGATTTTAATTGAGCAGCCAATTTTCTATGGTTAAATTGATGTTCCTGTTCTAAGGGACAAGGGAGACTTTTGGTGCTCCCTAGAAGATTTGATCACAAGAATTTCTAGTTATGCAGTCTATCTATTATCTAAATTTTTAAAAATCTAATGCATTTTATTTAACATCTGAGCACCAGTTGACTGTGAGGTCTTTCAGATTGCATTGTTCTATAAGCTTGAATATTTCCACCAACACAGGGCTAACCAAACATGGAATCCTGACCGCGTATCCTCATTTGCATTGTCAGAGGAGTTCTCCTTCATTTTATTCCGCTCACAAGTAAATCTTACAGGCTGATTATATTTTTTGTGAAAATGAAAAGTGTAATTTAATGAGAAATTACAAGAATTAATATGCTGTTAATACAATATTTTGTTTTCTGAGTTGGAAATATTGAAAGCAATAATTTTTTATTTGTTAAATTCTCATTTTGTGTCTCTTTCTTTATGATTTTACCAATAACTCTAAAGGGGAAATCTCAGAAATGGGAAGTGATATAAAGAGTATCCTTATCTGTTCTTTCAACTTCTGAAATTTTGTTAAAGGGAGGCAGAACAAGGAGAAGAAAAAGTAATTTGACTACGAGTTAAAAATGTATGCTTAAAAGATGTTTAAATGTGTGTTAAAAGATGTTATGTTTTGAGATTTAAAAGGGATTATACTTTATTTCCCACTTATTTGATGAATACTTTTTAAAAACTTGTGAAAATTTCAAATTAAATAAGACAGAATCCTTTCTGTATGGAAGAGGAGTAGTGTTTTAGTCAAATTGGCATCACTAATCAGAACAACTTCAAGGAGGAAAAGTTTATTTTGGCTCATGGTTTCAGAGCTTCAGTTCATGGTCAGCTGACTCCAAAGCTTTGGACCCAAAGTAAGGCAGAACATCATGGCAGAAGGGCATGACAGAGAACAGCAGCTCAGGACATGACAACCGGGAAGCAGAGAGAAGCTCCGCCCAAAGGGACAAAATATAAACCCCAAAGACATGCCCCAGTGACTTACTTCCTCTATTCCAACCCTGTCTACAACTACCACCCAGTTAATCCATACTAATGGATTAAACCATTGCTCAAGTTAGGTCACAGCTCTCATAATCTAATCATCTCACTGCTAAACATTCTTGTACTGTGCCACACATGAGCTTCTGAGGTACACCTCACTTCTCAACCATACAGGGAGATAAAGAAGAACACAAATTAATATGCTATCATGCCGGAAACAACTGGAGTCTTAGTAGATGTGAAACTGAAATACTGCAGTAGCTTATTTTTCAAACGATGAGGTATTATGGTTGGAGCTTGGGGGATGGGCAAAACCTGATGTGATTTACCAGTAGAAATAAAATGTATGCAATTTGTTATGTAAAATACTAAATCAGCCAGTATAGAAACAATTACCAGAGTTTTGAAAAAACAATACTCCAGTAAAAGAGCTTTGCGTATACGTTCCAAGAAATCATAATGATCAAAATCCTGAAAGCTTCAAATTACCATCTTGTGTACATAGCATTGTTCTTCAGAAATAAAGATTTGTTTTTAAAAGAAATCTTTTTTATTCCCTGGGACCTTAGCAACCCATGCTATCATTCTCTATGGCAACTGAAGGGAAGCAATAGTCAAAGCAAAATTTGCATCCTGGGAGCCTTGGAGGAGTAGAAGGTGTATTTCTTTTCTCTATTGTAGTAAATCTCTCCCAACAGCTAATTCAGGTATTGTTCCTTTCCAAATGAACTTTTTACACGTTTTAAAAAAATGGAGTATAATGTTTAAACATTTAGCAGATTCTCAAAAGTAACTCAGTCACTGGAGCTGTTGCTTAATCTATCTCTGCCTCCAACATGACTTCTATTTAGAGAAACATCAGCTCTCCATCCAAAACATGGGTACATGTTTTCCCATTGGTGAATTGGAAGGAACAACATCCACCAATCTCTCTCTTCATTGGCTGATTTTTTTAAATATCAGAAATGAATGTGTTTGCAATTGGAAATATTTTGTTTAAAAGAATGCTGTATTAAATATATTCTATACATTTAAAGTAGGAAAGTAAGTTTGCATAAAAACATAATACTGCTGGAACAGAAAAAAAAATCTCACAAATAAATTCCCAGGAAAAAACATTTTTATTTTGATAAATACTTTACCCAATGTGATTAAAATGTATTGTATTTGATCAATTTAACTTTTATTGGATTGACATTATGCATGATTTGATGCAATGTTCTTAAGTGAGTCTAAATTATTTCTCCTAGACTCCTGGAAATTGTACATATATTTCTACCACTTGTAAAAATAAAAATGTAAGTCATTATATTTTCATCTGGATATATTCTAAGTGTGGTGTTTCAAATTCTATGAAAATACAGTTGTATAATAAGCACTTTTATATAACATTTTTGGTCTAGTTTCTTGATAAAAACAATTGACAATTTTCATGATGTTTTAAAAGATTTCACATGAAATCTTTGGTTTATGGTTAAAAAAAATTAAAAATCTAAAGATGTTGGTGAAACTAAAAGCTCTATACCTTGGAAGCACAAAAAGGATGAATAGGCAAGTAGAAACTATGTGTGTAGCATTCTCAAATGGCACATAAAATAATATATATGATTTATATAAATATAAATATATACATATATAGGGGATACTAACAAAACAATGGTGGCAAAATGTTAAAAATGGTGAATAATAATAAAAACATGTGGGAGATATTTTTACTATTCTGCATAGTTACTCTAAGATTAAAATTAATTTAAAACCAAATTAACAAATAAATACTAAAAAGTAATGAGATATCTCTGTCAGCCTTGCCTTCACAGGTGATCAAACCAAGGAAGAGGTCAGGGAAGTGATGTATTTCAGATTCTGCAAACATCAACGACACAACAGGAAATGGAGCATAGGTGTTCTGATTTATAGTGAAGGGCTCTTGTTGTACTTTAAGCTTTATCTAAATCTCGACCATGACAGTATGGTAGGGCAGGAACTATTGTTCCTTTACAGGAGGCAAATGCAGGCTGAGATGGTTCAAATTGCTCATTTTAGATCATATAATTAGTGGTTGAGTGGAAATTTTCACCTAGTATTTTGATTCCAAATTCAGTATACTTTCCATTATGCAATGGATCAGTGTATGCATATACAAGATAACATGCTTCTGCTTCAAATCAGAATAAAATAAACAGTTAAACTTTTCAAGAGGTATGTTTTTTATTTTTTCAGAGTGTATCAATATATACAGATAGAACACAATACTATACCATAACATTCCTTGAGGCAAATCGGCAATAAAATTAAGGCCAGATTTTTGGGTTTTGTTTTCTATTTCACACATATTAGGAACTTATATTATTCACAGTATGAAAAAAATTCACTGTTTATTGATGTTGAAGAAAATTAAACAAAAATTAAACGTGAAGCCACCCAATTACAAATTCTAATTTTTAGCTCATTTGAATTAATTCCACTCCAATAACTTGTTTTGACTTTAGTGACTCAGAGAGAAAACTGAAAGAACTGGATCAAAAACATTGTAATATAGATAGGATTTTCTCATTGTTTTGAGCTTAAAGAGAATAATCTCTTGTTTTCATTTTATATTGGAAGAGTAGTCATCATTTTGGAAACAAATACCATTAGATCCAATGTATATTTTCTCTGTTTAACTTAAGTTTCCCCATCATTTTATTTTCCGGTCCTTCTACAGTTTAACCACACTGAGTTAAATCAACACTATTAAAGATCTCTGAGGTCGGGCGCCACACCATATACCTATAACCCCAGCAGCTTGGGAAGCTGAGGCAGGAGGATCTCGAGTTCAAAGCCAGCCTCAGCCACAGTGAGGTGCTAAACAACTCAGTGAGACCCTGTCTCTAAATAAAATACAAAAAAGGGCTGGGGATATGGTTCAGTAGTTGAGTGCACCTGAATTCAATCCCCAGTACAGAAAAAAAAAATCTATTTGAATGTCCTATACTTAGCATATCATAGACACTCAATAAGTGCTTGTGAAATAGCAAACATATATATACACATAGATGCCTACATCATTCAGTACATCAGATTCAGGGCAAAGTAGTGATTGAAGTAATCAACATTTTGTTTCAAAGGGAAAGAATTTATATTAGCACTGGAAACTAGACAGAAATAGGGGAAATTCTAAATTTTGCTAAATATAATTTCAACCAATTAAGATATCTAAAGCTAACTGACATATCTGACTCCTATGAAAAGTCAGACTTTCAGAAAGTAGACAAAAATCACTCAAAATTCCACTCTTACTCCCTAAATTTAGGTGGAGAATATACGGAGGCATTTACAAATATTTTTATCTTACCAAAAACACACTTGCAGGAAAACAAATAAGAAGATATGAAAATGATAGATAAAAATAGATTAGGCAAATGGTAACTCAAAATAAGGGGACAGAAAGTGTTTGTGTGTTTGCCCAATATAATGAAAGCTAAAATTAACATTATTCCTACAATAACAGTAAGAAAAAAAGCCAGAGAAACTACCAAATCTTATCTTTCTTGAAATTGTCAGAGAACTGAGGTTGTAAAGTGACCAAACAGGATGAAATCTAAGAAAAGACCGTCCCTCCAGTTCTGCAGAAGAGGAAGAAGCAGCACTTAGAGCCATATGAATGGATAAGGAGAATTTAGATTAAATACCTTAATAAATTGCAAAAGGTTATCTATGCACTAGTTTGAGAGTATAGAATTTCTGGAAGTAGAAGGAAAAAAAAAGGGAATTCATACGCCAAACAAATAGAAGAATGAAAACAATGAGAAAAAATCTAAAAAATCTAAAAGCAAAAACAGAAAAATAATACACAAAATCAACAAAATCAAAAGGTGGTTCCTTGAAAAAAAATCAGTAGTATTGATAGTCTAGTGAACAAGAAAAAATAGACATAAATCACAAATATTAGGAATGAAAGAGGTGACAAAATTATACCCATTGGAAACACACAAGAAAATAGGGAAATACTGTAAACAGCTCTTTGCTCACAGACTTGACAAGTAGATGAAATGATGACATTCTTTGAAAGACACAAACTATCAAAGTTCACTCAAGAAGAAATAGATGGCCTGAATAGTTTATTCCAGCTGAAGAAATTGAATTCATAGTATAAAATGTCTAACAAATAACACAGCAGTCCATTTGGCTTCTCTGGCAAATTCTACCACACAGTTAGGAAAGACACTATCAGTTCCAGACAATCTCCTGCAAACATAGGCAAATGTGTAACAGAGGGGAAGTGGATTGTGTGGATACCATTTGCAAGATATCTGTTGTCTCTTTCTTCCTGAAAAATTTGGGAGAAGTTATTTTGAGAACCTTACACAATGTTTACTATAGAATTTTGGAAAGAAGAAACTAATAGATATGTAAGAAAATTAAACATTTAGATTGATCTAAATATCTTACTTCCCAATTTTTACACACACACACACACACACACACACACACACACACATACTCTTTAACTTTTTTTGGTTGAACAGATGAATTTTTGAACAGTTCAAATTTTATCATTTCGAAATTACAAAAAAATATTTAAGTAATTTGCAGGCCACATATCAATCAAACCACGTGCTTATTTGCATTTTTGTAGGTGGGAATTCCTGTTTTTATCAGCAATCCAAAATGAAGCAATCAAAATTCTATCTTTATATTCCCACATTTACAAAGTTTTTAAAGAATATACTGTGATTAACCCAAATGAAGTTTCTGAAAAACACTTCAATCCACATCTCTAACAGGCAGTACAGAAAACTTCCCTTCTAAACATATGATATATTTTCTTCTTAATTACTTATATAAAATGTAAAAGTTTTTATTAATACAAAGTGAATGAACACTCTTGCTATTTGACTATGGTTGCTTTGCTTCCAGAAAATGACTGAACTGTTTTGTTTGTTTGTTTTTAATGAAGAATCGGGATTGCCTACTTAACCATGTTCATAGAGCCATTTGTTCATTCACTTGGTCAACCAACAATCTGCCTTCATAGAGTTCAGATTACTAATGGCAGAATGTTTTTAAAAATATCTTGATACTATGATATGCTGACCTACTTAATGATTTTGACCATTATGACAGTCAACTTCACTGTTTCAATGGCCATTATTGATGTAATTTGCCAAAATATATTTCCAAAAGAATTCAAGTAAAGTTACAGATCCTGAGTATTAATATTTTATATTAATTACTTGATTTATCACTTCTTAAGTAAATTAGAAACCAAGTTCATATTAGTAGTGGAGTCTGTACTGAGTCAGATCAAAGCATTCCCCTGTTTGACTTTGAAACACACAAAGATGATCCTCTGTTTTATCCAGTATTTAGGATAATACCAAGGTACTGATGATAAAAAGATAGTTCTCTAGCATAAAATAGCATTATTTTTTCTTTTGGAGAGTTAAATTTTATTTTTAAAGCTCTCCTTTATATTATAAGCACTGCTTTTGCTTAATGTTTAATGGTTACCATCCCTTCTGTCATCTTTTCTGTTATGGAAATAGATTGTTCTCTAGAGTAACATATAGTGGTCAAAGTATGAAGAATGGATTTTTAAGAGAAAAGTCAATGGATTGTCAAGGAGAAGACTGAATATTATAATACAATGCTGAATACAAAACAGATTTGATGGTAAAGTTGAGTACACATTTCCTAAACTCCAAAGCTCACTTAAAATTTTTACTTAAAATCTTATGGATTTTGATTGGGCAAAGGAGTAACTGAGTATCTAGATGTAGGTGAATTATTTAGACCACTGAGACTTTCTTGCTAACAAAGCTACTTCAAAATAATAAAAAATTTCAAATGCCCACATGAATGGCAAAGGCATGAAATGTAGTTCTTCCTATTTTCTTTTCCTGATCTATGAGATAACCTATAATCTATATACCTAATATTTTTCCTGATAATTAAACCATTTAGACTCGTGGGAAAGTAAGAGTTGCCAAATTCACCAATCATTTCAGTACCTTTTCCTGTCATCTCCTCAGCACTCCTAGAAATAAACCAACACATGCATTTGAAATGTACATAGAATAACTGAGAGCATGTAATACTCAGATTAATCATCCTAATCTTCTACCATTACCACAGTAAGACTAAAATTATTTAGTCTTTACATCTATGAGCATTTGTCTCAACTATACCTTTTTAATGCCAACCCCTGACTTTAATTTCTTATTTCTGTTTAGAAAATCTGGCAGATAAGTATGGAAATTGGTGTATTTTGATGCTGCTTCAGAACTGCAGGTTTTCACTCCCTTTGGTCCACATAGGCCTTCTCAGATCTTCCCTGTGCTATGGACTGGTTCTGCAGAATTCACAAGCACATGGTCTTATTCCCCATATTTTGCCACATATTAACAGATGTGCTAGATCTTCTAATTTTTCATGTTTCTTGCAGACACTAGACATACTAATTCTGTCTCACAAATACAGCTGAAACTCATTTAGTAGTCATGTCATGTCCCTCTAAACATATTACATTGCTTCTTGGAACTGTTACCAGAAAAAAAGGAAAGAAAGTAAATGATATCTACCACCTTATCCCCTGCAGAATATCGTTAAGAGTTCATAAGTAGAACTTCCAGAGAAAGATGCAGTGCTTAGAATTGCACAGAAAAAATTTAAAAACTTGTATATAAATGCAATCTATCATTTTTATAAGATGCAGCAGCCTAATGAAATAAATGCAATGCGTTCTACCAGCACATTTTTTACTTGGACTGCATCCAACTCACCAAACGCAATTAGGACCTGAAATTATTATTATTATTTTTTGTTACTGTAAACCACAACAGCTTGAAACTCTGCACAATGCAGACCCATTTGAACTGTGTCCAGCTAGATACTGAAAGTCCTAGGCGGTCTTCATAATCATATAATTCCACAGGGATGATTTCAAGCACAGGGTTCCAATGTGTTATTTAGGGCTCCTAAAACAAAGCACTTAGTACTTCTGCTTTGGTTTTGCCTGTGGTTATTTCTACAACAAATTCAAGGTTAATTTTTTTTGAAGTGTTTATCACACATCTTACCAATGAACAGATCCAAGTTTCATAAATGTTCTCTTTCTCTTCTGAAAAGGTTATTCCCTCTGTAATCTTATTTATCTTGTTCCTTTCGATGTCAAACTTGTGAAAGAGTAGTCTTCCCCTGCTACTTTCATTTTCTTGCCTCCTCTTACCTGTTTAAAGATGAAATACCTTTGTTTTTGCCCTAATTTAGTGGTTCAATTTTTCAGCAATGTCACCAAGAATATTAGGGATAAATCCAGAATTTTTTTACATTTTATTTGTTTTGGTACCAGGGATTGAACTCAAGGGTACTCAAGTACTGAGCCACATCCACAGCCTTTTTTTGTATTTTTTTTTTTTTTTTGAGACAGGTTCTCACTGAGTTGCTTAGGGCCTCACTAAGTTGCTGAGGCTGGCTTTGAACTTGAGATCCTCCTGCCTCAGCCTCCCATGGAGCTTCTGGGATTACATTTTCTTTTTTGTGTTTTGTTTTGTTTTACTGACTTCATTCTCCTCTTCATATCTTGAATGAGTTTTGTAAGAGTGATTCTTGTATGCTTCTAGTTACACATTATTTTCCATTATACTCTTTTTCATTTAGGTTTTATTGTCTCTTTCTATCCCTATTTTCTGTTAAATATTAGTATTTTGAATAACACTTTCACAGAAGGTTTTAAATTCTACCCTGATTAAATCAGAACTAAAACTATTTGCAGGCCATGTCTTCACATCCATGATCATTTGCCTTAAATATTTCTTCTTCTTATTCTATTGAACTTCTGCGTTCAAACTCTGAACTCATTATATCTTCTTATTTCCAAAATCAAGCTAAATACATAGTGTATAGCAGGCATTCAAAAGTTTGTTGGCTGGTCTTAGTATAGTTGTGTTTATAACTCATTGATCACCTGCATATATGAACACACACACACACACACACACACACACACACAGACACACGTTTGTTAAGTAGATCAACATTTGTTTGATTACCAAGCCTTTATGTTCCCATTTTTATACATTCCTTGCTCATTCAGTATCTCAAACTTCCTACCAGTATCACAATATACCGGAGAACTACATCTTAAACCTCTTTTTTGGATAGCACTTAAGTATTTTCTTTTTTTCTCTAATGAAGTGGGGATCTGGTTTGGGGTGAAATAACTGACCACAGAATCTTCTGAATGAATAGTTATTCTGAATTGTCAGTGCAAGAAGTACCACTGCATCTGCTCCTGGCTCTCTGCTGTCCTCCAGTGGCTGCATGTCGAATTCCCCTACTGTGAGCATTTGTGTGTATGTGTGTGTGTGGAGGGGGTGGGTAGTACTGGGGATTGAACCTGGGGAGCTCTACCACTGAAGTACATCCTCAGTCCTTTACATTTTCTTTCTATTTGAGACAGGGTCTTGCTAAGTTGCCCAGGCTCATTTCCAATTGGTAATCTTTCTGCCTCAGACTTCTGAGATGCTGAGATTACAGGGGTGCACCACCATGCCAGACTTACCTGAAGTATTTTAAGAGAACACAGGCTAGAGGAAAATCTAGAATGTTCTGTTTCCACAGACTGGATTAGCATTGACTGAGCTAAGTGATAAGAAGAACTCATGTGTCTTATGATTGAAAGACAAATCTAGACCATGATGAGTTTGAAGCCAATTCGTGGTCCTTTCATTGCCATTGTAGGCAAGATGCTCAAAAACCAAAGCATTTACATCACTCCTTGGTCTTTTAGCAGATAGTCCCTCTGTGTGATTCAAGATGTCAATCAACCTTATTCAAATTATAGCTTGTGAATAAAATCTCTTTTCAATGTCCTACCACATTTGTATACCCTCTAAGGGAAAAACCTGCAGGGCCCAGGATAGTGGGCGTAACCAGAAAAACTCTGGAGAAAATACTTTTTCAGGGCTGAGCAGAATCACCTCAAAATCTTTTGAACTGTGATACTTGTAAAATTCTTTCTTGTTAGGGAATAAATATCAGTTAAGAATGATCAATTCTTAAATTGTGCCATAAAATGTTAAGAACTCCACCCATTCTGTTAGAACTTGAGAAATATAAACATGAATATACATGTATGTGTAAGTAGTTTTTAGACTTAATAAATGGTTTGATGGTTGAAGGATCTCTTTATCTAGATCCCTAGCAAACAGGACTGTCACATGGAGTGGGGAAAGTTAAATCATGGAAATGACTGCCATAAATTATCAGTAAGGAGCTAAACAACTTGATGTCTCTGGGAGCAAGTGGGAGTCTGGCCCAAATTCAATCTCTCTTTTCTTTTTCATGTGCCCAAATAATCTCACAGATTCCTTTCTGGGGGTAATATAGCTATAAGAATCAGTGTTAGAAACTAGTAATCTATGTGAGATTTGGGATTCATCCAGACATTCTGGAAAATGGCTTAATTTCTCACAGTTGACGATTCTGAACCTGAGAATTTAACATAGACACCCTTTAATAGATGGTTGGCAATTGAAAATAAGAATCTTAAAAATGTTTTGCAAAATCAGCAAAGCTTTAAGCAATATTTTGAGTGTGGATAAAGGTTGTGTGTGTGTGCGTGTGCACGTGTGTGTGTGTGTGTGTGTCTGCCTGTTTAAAACTACTCTGTATTGAAGAACAGCAAACTGCTTTGGGGAGAAGTTAATTTGGAAACATAAATCTCTGATCATCACAAAAAGCAAATTTTAATTTTATATCATATGAACTATGCAGTAAAAGTACTCTGGAAAGCTCTCTGCTCCAAGAGGGAAATACCAATCCAGGATGTCTTCATCACCTGTACTTTAGGGCAGCTTAGGTTCTTTGCAGATAGAACAGAAGGTGCTTGAGCTGGAGGATTGAGGGTGCTGAGTCTAAGAGTTCTGGACACTTGGGAAGGCACTAAGATATCAGAAGGTCTGTATCCCAAGTATGTGATGAATATGTGACTCCACAATCCACATGCAAACATTGGCAGGAATATAAAATCTTAGACCATCGACAATGGGACAGTGTGACTTTGAGAAAACAATCTCTGGCAGAAAATATTTTCCATTAAATCAAGGCAATGGATGCTAGTGAACTAAGTTTTGATATATTTTTGTCTGTAACCATCAGTTATTTTTATCAGCTTATCTGTTAACTATTTGTACTATAGCTTATAATCTAGTGGGACCATTTATTTAAAAAGGAAAGGGTATCAAGCCAGTGATTGCTACAGTAGAAAAAAATCAACCAAATGACTGTTTTACAAATATTCAATTATTAATTTTGTCAGCCTATATGCAAACCTATTTACCAAACATGCTTTATTCTACAATTTCTTTTTGACAGGTTTTACATTCTTTGTTATTCTGTTTTCAAACAACAAACTGTAAAATGTCATTTCTGTCTTTCTCACTTCAGTCTCCCATCAACATATCTTTCTCTTCTCACCCACAAGCGCAATTGTGTTTAGAATGTAAAATAAATCAGGTTTTATTTGTAAGCTGATAAGACTTTCATAAAATACAAATCAGTAACTGAAGGAAAGAATAAAGGAAGAAACTTACATTGCTGCTGAATTTCCAAGGGCCTCTGGAGCCTGGGAGTGTGGGAGTGATGTTTTTGAAGTGATTAAATGCTAGGATGTCCCCATGCATATAATAAATGATATTACGGTATAAATGAATGTTCTATAGCAGGGATAATCTTTTTGTTAGCTGCTGACCTTTTGAAGAAGTGGGAACAGGATTGTGAGTCATTCAGCTTGAATGACATAATTTCTCGTTCTTTAAATTATAAAAGTGATTAGAACCAAAGTAATTTATATTTTGTTTTCTGCTATATTAATAAAATAACTTGTCTGTTTTTCCAGTGCAATATAATCTAATCATGTGCAATATACTCCCTCAAGGATTAGAAATAGCTGGTATATGCAGTACATAATTTGCCCTTATTTATAAAATCAAGAACATTGATTGATTCCTTTTTACTTCTGTGTTATTTCAGGTACTGAATTTAACTGCAGTGAACATTGTTTTAAAAAAAAACTTTGAATACTAGTATTTCCAAACTAGTATTAATTTAAAAAACACAAATTCTGCACTTTATCTTTGGATATAAGAGAGCAAAGATAGTGGAATCCAGTAGAAATATATTCTCATTTAGTGTGCAAATCAGATAAGGAAATTAAAGACTTTATTATTGTTATCATGTAATGCTGAATCTGAAAAATTAAGTGAGGTTGCAACAACGTAAAAGGTGGAAGGGAAGCCAGACTCTCCTTTAATCATTGTCTCTCAGGGAACAGTGAGAGCTACAGTAAATGTGTGCACTGTGAGTACCTTGGTGTAGAAAAGGTTTCAGCAGACAGGAGTCAAGGCACTTTTCATTTCAGAGTGTGTTCACAGTCTAAAAGGGCCTACTGGACCAACATTCTAGTTATAACTTTGCCTCAACACCCTTTTATCTACTTCCTTTTGTCTTATTAATAATTGCCCTTTATTAATTTTGCTGATAGGATTAATCATTATCATCTGCTAGTATTTATGTAGTGCGAATCTCTGTGACTAAATCAAATGTCAGAAAACTAGGATGCAAATTGTCAGTATCATGCAAGAGAATGGAGACCCAAAAATATGAGAGTGTGTGTGTGTGTGCGCGCGCGCGCGTGCACGCATATGTGCACACACTCAATAATGAGCTTCCACAATTTAGAGAAAAAGCAGAAATGTGGAAAACACAGATCTTCTACCTTACAGACCAGTTTCCTTTTGCGCCATATTACCTAAGGATCACAGATATTCTGGATTATCCTGAATCCCCACCTCTGGAGTTGTGAGGTATTAGTGAACATATATATGAGATAGCAAAAACATGCATTTCTGGGCAATGTCGGCACATAATGGCACCAACTTAGTATTTGGGGTTGAACATTATATGTTTATTTCCTGGACATTTGGGAAAAAATAACCTTTTAACCCTCCATTATCTCTTCTGTACAATAGGAAACAAAACAGTCCCCTAACTTGTAAGATTGAGTTGTTAAGATTAAAACACAACTTGGTTAATTGGGAATCTTATATCACATGCAGACTCCCACAATGTGCTCAGACTGGTTTCAGGTGTTTTAATTCCAACAGTAGATCACTTGCAATATTTCTAGCCCTCCCCCACCCTACATGCTTTCCTCTTCCCTAAACGTTAACAAGTCCTGATACCAGCTCAGCCTCAAAATTGGAAGAATCCATTTCACTTTGTTGCAGTTGCTGATGTGTAAGTTGAAAATCCGCCTACATACCATGGAATAGTGCTTAGTTCTGAACTGTAATTGCACATAATTTTTTGGAGGAAATTGTGCCAAACATCAAAAGCTCCTACTTTATTCATTTTTAAATCCCTATGCTCTCATCTCAGAAGGCACCAACATTATTCTCCTTAGCTCTTATTTCTGCTGTTGACATTTCTTGTTTAAATTTTAAGCCTACCAGGTCACCTTGAGAACTGCTCACCAGCAGAGATTTTTTTCCCAAAGAAATTTATCCCATGGTGACAGCAAAATGCCACAATCCTTAAAGCCAAATTCTTTAAGCAAAACAAAGCAATCTCTGTGATTTCTTTTTTTATTGTGAACCTGATGGACTTGGTCTCCAGGCACCAAACTGATTCTCCTCTGCCTTTCATACTCTTTTTACTACATTGCACATGTCACTAAATCAACTGCCATGAAAGACGGACAAAAATCATGCTTTTCCCAAATGAATTTTTAAGTACTCACATAAACTTTAGGCAAAAGAATAGTTTCTTGATTCATCATCTAGATTGTGAATCACAAATGCTCCCAAACTATTAGAAAATATGGTCATGTAAGGAAGGGAAAGCCATCCCTACTGATCCTGTTCCTACTCCTTTCTTGGGGTTTTTCTTTTCTTTCCCTTTTCCTCCCCACCAAGTGGAGAGCAGATGGGGGGAATGTTTCAGTGACTGTGCACAAACATGGAAGTACAAGAGTACCCTAAACCTCTGCCTTCCCTCTCTCATGCTTTCTGTATTCTTTCTGTCCAGCTTCAGTCCAAACCTCTGCCAAGCCAAATGATATTCAGAGGGACTGGTTGGAACAGGTACATTTCAAACTAGGTGCTGTGTGTGTATTGGGGAAAAGACAGAGACTCTCTACTATGGCCTGACTCTCTGTATATACACAATATACATAAATTCAAATTATATAATCACTTACTGCTAAGTACTGAAGATAAGAATAGAAGAATATAATAAAAAGCCAACTAAAACAAAAAAGAATTGACATGGATTAGTAGATGTAGCATATATCTGTTTTGAAAGAGAAATGAAATTTACTAATGTAACTTGCTACTACTTTTTTGCATGACATGAATTTTTATAAATTGTAATACATGTATTAACTTAGATTTTATTTTAAATTTTCAGGTTCGTGGCAAAAAAAATCATCCCCATTCTTCATGATCCCTGGTGAAACAAAAACAAGAAAACAAAACCTAGAACTTGGAGTCAGACTCTATCTAGGTAAAACTCTTTTTATTATACAACTCTGTAACCCTTAGGCAACCTATGAATTTTTTTTAGTTTCCTCATGTATGTACTGCAGTTCCTAGATTTTCTAAGGGAACAAGGGTAGGACTTAAGACCAAACAGAGATCCTGAGCTAAAGAATACAATAACCAAAGGAAAAATTTCAATTGATGGGGTCAGTAGCAGATGGAATCAAGCAAAACAAAGGATCAGGGAACTTCAGTAGAGGTCACTGGAAACCATCCAATCAGATGAACAAAATGAAAAATAGTGAGGGAAGCTCAGAGAACTTGTGGAACATCATCAAGTGAACCAATATATGCATTATAGGGTTATCTAAAAGAGAAGAGAGAGAGAAATGAGTTAAAAGTGAATTTAAAGAATATGAAGGAGGTCCCGGAATTTGAAACAACATAGATCAAACTGCAAGAATGCTATGTGAAATAAGTTAGAGAAAAACATCATCCATAATATGTGGAATATCAAAAATATCAAATACCCTGAAGCATAGAGTAGACTGGTGGTGACCAAGAGTAAAGAGGTAGGAAAAGTGAGGAGATATTGATCAAAGGATGCAAAATTACAACTATGTAGGTCATGTCTAGAGATCTGATGCCCAGCATGAAAGGTATAACTTCTAGTATTGTACACTTTATGAAATGCACAATAGCTAACCTGCTATGTAAAGTTGATTTGTATGAAGATTTTCACAAAACTTATATGTTAAATAATAACTAACAATAACAGTGAATTTTGTAGATAGAATGATGAAATGCTTTCTTGGAAAAGCATTATCTCATATTTGTTATCTTCACTATCTTGACAATTTCGTATAAATTCTACACCATCATTCGTGCTTCCTGACTTCTAAACTCCAACATAAATGAAGCATGTTTTTCTCAGAACTCATGGGAGAGAGACTTTTGCATTCTCTTTCTCTTTCTCTCTCTCAGTTTTGCTTGCTCCCTTGTTTTGTTTTTTTTTTCTCTTTTTCACATATGTGTTGGTGTGTGTGTGCACGCTTGTACGTGTGGGTGTGTGTTGAGATTGGATGAAATACTTTGCCGCTGTAGGCCAATACCAACACCATTACAAATGGAAGCAATTTACACTGGTAATTAGGCAATTCTCAAATTACTTTCAAGTGATTTATCTTGTTGGATGCATCTGAAAATGTTAACTATCTCATATCCCATCTAGAGACAAACAAGTATATCATTTTGCAATGTTCCAGGAGGAAAGAAACCACGTTTTGTGTGTGCGGTTTTAGTAATAGCCAACATTGGGCATGGGCTGGGGATTGGGAAAGAAATTAAAGGAGAGAAAACCTCAAGGTGCTTTTTGCCATTCAGAAATTTAAGTCATATCTAGTATAATGCTATTAAATTTTAGGTAGTTTCAGCTATCTGATCTAAATGCAGTCTCTTATACCTTGTTAATATTTTCTTATCTGTTTACAGGCTTACTGAAATGCTGGAACTATTGTTGATGGCTGATAAAGTTTTAAACTAAGGAACCCATGAAGCCAAGTTCTAATAAAACACTGTAAGGAAACCCTTGTGCCTATGAAATTTGCATTCCAACCTGCTGATCGCATTCCTTCACTTAAAGAAGGAACATTTCCACTCAAAGTTTCCCACAAGAACAGTACTATAAATTCAGTAGGCACAAACTTCAAAATATCATTTCTTGAAACTGGTAAAATATATCATTTGATGTTTGCATACAATAGAGTTCATTCTTCATTACCCTTTCTAATGGAGAGGAGAAGTGACAAGAAAAATACAGAATTGAGGATATTTAAAGCATGTTAAGTTCCATGCTAAAATTTTTTGAATGAGGGTACCAAATTCATTAGATTTGAATCAAATTCTAAGAACTCAATGTAAAAGATCTGGTTCATTAGAATATACCTGTAGCCTGATTTTGTTTATGTGTCTGTTTCCTCAAGTTTAGGGACCCAATTATTTCCACAGTACAATATTTAAAAAAAAAGACTGAAAAAAGTAAACCAGCCTTCCCATCTCCCTTCTAGTCATATGTACTTGTTCACATTTTTCTAACAGATGATTTTTATAACCCAAAATGCATCTCTATCAACAAGTTAATGGAGCAAATAAAGCATTTATGTATGTCATGGCATTGATCTTCTATTTAGGGCTTTTCATTTTATGTTGCATTTGAATGTGTATTTTTTCAGGTTATCCTGAAGGCAATATGAAAACATGATGGAAAATTTTTGCTATTCTTTGTTTTTCCCCCATCACAAATATCGACAGGAAGGACAGAAGCCATAGTCACACACATGCATCTAGTAGAATCCAAAGGGTCTACCTTCTAGCTTACTTCTCTTTTATGCTTCTTTCAACTCTATTGTCAGACCTTTGTCCAAATGGTAATATTCACAATTTTATTTATGCCGTCCAAAATATTTTTCAATTGAGCTCAAATATATTGTTTTAACTTTATTTCTGAACATTATTTGAATCATCGGCCTCAGCCCAAATGGTCTACCATTCCATAGACACTCTGCTTCTCCCTGTGTTGACCTGCACCTGGAAGTCTTCCTATCCCCCAAGCAAACCATGTAAACTCTGTTCCCTCCTGTCCCCAAACCCATTGCTGAATCCCCTTTCCTCCCATGCTCAGCTGTTACCAAGTGCCTACCTGCTGCCACAGAACCTGAATATAACCTCTCAGCAACAGATTTTTCTCTTCTCTGAATTTTCATTTTCTACTATTTGCACTGCTCATTCTTCATTTAGAAGACGCTGTCTTTTAGATTTCTTGTGCAATGGCTTATGATAGTATTTGAATACACATATCCTAACATGGATAACTTCTTTTCCCTCCAAACCTTTCTTTGCTGAGAAGAGTGTATATTCTCCCATTCTTTTTAATATGGTGATTTCCCCATGGTGACTGATTTTCATATTTTTGCTCATTCGCCTTGTTCCTCAAACTTAGGGATAATCTTTTCACAGGATTATAAGAAGAAAAAAATGAAGGAGCTTTCCCATCTTCCTTTTATTCTTATGCACTTGAAGAATTCACTAAAGAATGAATGCAAATGCCAACAAAGTAGACAAATGAAAGTCTAAAGCAAGATTAGATGTAGATTCTAGCAAATCAACTAATATTCCTGATTTAATAGCACATTTTATAGTAGTTCAATTACACATGTACAGGTACTGAGGTTTACAAATAGTTTAGGAAGTTTATTTAATATAATTCATTGAAAGTGGTTTAAATAAACTTTGAAATATATAAGCATAGCAACTGACAACTTTTTCCATAAAAATTACCTGTCAAACATTAAGCCTGTGTTAATCATGCTCTTGCACTGAGCCCAAGATCGACCACACCCTAATCCCCAGAACCAATGAATTTGGTACTGCCCATGGTGAAAGAGACTATGCAGATGTGACTAAGTTAAGGATCTACAAATGGGGAAATTATCCTGGATGACCCAGTTTGGTCCAGTGAAGTCCTTGTAAGTCTCCCTAAGAAAGAGGTAAGAAGATCAGAGTTTGTAAAAGGATATGTATTATGATTTGGATGTGAAGTGTCCCCCAAAAGCTCACATGTGAGACAATGCAAGAAGGTTCAGCAGAGAAGATTGGGTTGTAAAAGTCTTAATCCAATCAGTGAATTAACTCCCTGATATGGTTTAACTGAGTGGTAATTGAAGTGGTAGGGTGTGGGCAATAGGGGCCTGGCTTTGGGGTATATATTTGTACCTGGCAAGTGGAGACCTCTTTCTCTGATTTCTGATCATCATGTGAGCCGCTTCCCTCTACCACAGTTTTCCGCATGATGTTCTGCCTCACTGGAGCCCTGAGGAATGGAGCCAGCCTTCTATGGACTAAGACCTCTGAAACCATGAGCCCTCAAATAAACTTTTCCTCCCCTACAATCTTGCTGGTCTGGTCTTTTAGTCATGGAAGCAAAAAAGCTGACTAAAACAGTATGTGACAAAAAAACCAGAAGTTGGAGATGGATGAAGAGTTCACTTGTCAAATAATGCAGGTGTCCTCTAGAAAAGAGAAAAGACAAGGAAGTAGATTGCTATCTATAGTGTCTGGAGGAAACATATTCTAACATGTTGATCCTGAATTCTAGAATTGTTAAGAGAATAACCATGTTATTTTAATCCATCCTGTTGGTGGTAATTTGCTGGGGTAGAAATAACAAGCTGAGGCAAACATAATGAAGATATTTTCTTTAAAGTCAAGACAAAATTCAAATTATTTACATAGAGATGGTTCCTCTCCATATGATTAGGTTGTTATTGTGTGGGTCACTGACATTGAGATTCCAAACCTCTGAGCATGAGTTAATCTCTGCTCACACATAAAATGTGCAAACATAGATAGAACTTAAAAGACTTGGGGGTTTCTAGATTAAATTCAGCATCACTGAATAACTAAACTGCAATTTGAGTTCTCTTTAGCTACATTCATTTCATAAGCTCTGTGAAACATGAAGTAACTCTTCTTGTTACTGATTAAACATACAGTGACTAGGTGCTCATGGGCTTAGGAGCAATTATGTTTGGTATTTCCCACTGGCTTCTTTCCCCATAGCCATTATTGTTACACAAGTTCTGTTAGAGCTGATAAGAAAATGCCTAATTAATGAGTGGCTTCCATTTTCCTTGCATGATTTTACGATTGTCAAATTTGCTCAGGGGATTGACACAGTGATAAAACCCCAAACAAAACAAACTAAACACACTTAACAGTAGAT
Source organism: Glaucomys volans (assembly GCA_020662805.1). NCBI lineage: Eukaryota > Metazoa > Chordata > Mammalia > Rodentia > Sciuridae > Glaucomys > Glaucomys volans. The sequence continues at coordinate 53,822 of JAJEJO010001224.1, forward strand.
GTCCTGCCGAAAAATAGTCTCACAGTTTAAGTAAACTCCTCTCCCTTCCCAAAGAAAATATGATCTCATATATTGTTTTCTCCCCTGCTGAAGAATTAGTCCTTTTGGGTTAAATAAATTGTGCACATATAGATAACAGGATATTACTCAGCCATATGGAAATGGAATTAGAGATGTGAATATATTGACCTCACATGGATAAATGTTCCTCATAGAAAGTTAGGTACGGAAAAGCTCATTGCAAAACTGTTGATAGAGTATCAGATACTAATTTTTTTAGTTTTAAGACTGCTTTATGGGCTGGGGTTGTGACTCAGTGGTAGAGCACTTGCCTACCACTCAATTCTCAGCACTTTGTAAAAAAAATGATAATAAAATTAAGGTATTGTGTCCATCTACAATGAAAAATATTGTTTTAACAAATGACTGCTTTACATGGAGAACAGCAGCAATATTTTGTTTACGTGAATTATATCTTCTGATAGCCACTACAAAATAAAACAAAATATTTAATGTCTTTATTAAATCATTTAAAATACCAAGAATCCATTGCTTGTTTACATTAATAACATATTTTATAAAAGTAATTGTATTTTAAAAGTGGATTCAGTAATAATTTGATTGCATTTTGCAGATCTCTTCAACATCTTTTTTAATGCAGGGCATCTGGATTCACACACCTGTGTCTTAGATACTTTATACCTGCGGAGGATGAGAGTGAAAAAGGAAGCAGTATCTGGGTATTGTGGTGACAATAGTCTTGACATCACCAACTCCCTCTGAGGATCTTGGAGACACCCAGAGGTCCCCAGGCCCCCCTCTAAGAACTGTGTGCTATATGTGTCTGTTTCTCTTCTCACCCCTCACCTATTTCCTTAGAAAACTTCTTGAAAAAATTTCGATTCCACCAAAATATAATTAAAATATCACAATGTAATTATAGCAATATTCATAGTTAACATTTTGAGTACTTACTGTGATCTAGGTACTGGGTAAAACACTTAAAAAATCATTAAATGTTCAGATATCACAGAAATTCTGTGAAGAATGTCATTGCAGGTGAGGAAACCTATTTTTCAGAGAAGAATAAATACCTTGTCATTTAGTGTATGGTAGATTTTACTCTGGCAGGATATGACTATATCTTGTCACATATGGAAATTCATTTTTTATGTCATATTTATAAAATCTAAGTGAAAATTAGGTAATAGAATATTTAAGTGTATGTGTGTGCATGTGCTTGTCTGGGGAATGGGTGGGATGTATTAGTTCATACCTGTAGGTGTTTGTCACTTTGCAGACATAAGCCTTTTGATGGCAGAAAAATGCCCAAATAACTAAAGATATTCCAAATTGTGATCGAATCCATAATGGTGTTTTTTCTAATGAATTCTCTTTCTTTTCATTAGTATGAAAACATATTCCTCTTTTACAACATAAGTGATAAAACTTTATATTCTAACAAAGTGGAAACATGAGGCAAGTATTTATTTACTTTTCTAGAAGAGTTTTTAAATTCCCATAACCAAATACACCAATAAACGCCTTTTTAAATTATTCATTATACATTGTTGTTTGTATCTGTTTTTCCTGTGAAAGTTTTGATTTGGGAAATATTTTTTATTTTTTAAAACTTTTTTCCAGAAAATTGATCCATTAAATAATTTTGAATACATTGTTTATAGACTTTGTATTTATTTATTTTTTATTTTTTGGCATGGGGGATTGAACTTGGGGGCACTCATCAACTGAGTTACATCTCCAGCCCTTTTGTATATTTTACTTAGAGACAGGGTCCCACTGAGTTGCTTAAAGCCTTACTAAGTTGCTGAGACTGACTTTGAACTCACTATCCTCCTGCCTCAGCCTCTTGAGCCTCTGGGATTACAGGCGTGTGCCACCGTGCCTGGCTTTGTTTATAGACTTTCGATATATTTAAATAGACTGTCAAGTTAGAATGGCAGTGATTAGGTTTTATAATTAATGCCAGAGAAGGGTTGACTCTAATTCAGGTCTCAATATGTGATCTAAGTCAACTGTTCATGTGGCCTCTAATTAATAATACATGTACCGCATGTAGATATGTATTTTCCTTTTTCTGAAATATACATATACATGAATTACCAGACTAATGAAGGAATCAGTGACCCAGAAAGATAAAAATTATTCTCTTGATAAAAATTCAGTACATTATGAAAAGAAATGTATCTAAATACTTTAGTGTAACTACTAACTTTACCATAATCAAGGCTAAAATATTCTGCAGTTAAAAAATACTTACATGTACTTATAGCAGTTAACTTCTCCATTTGTATAGAAAATTGTTCATTAAATCTGGTCATAACATAAAAAACAGCAAACATTTTGAAAAGGAAAATAATCTAAACATCAAGTTTTAAAACACAACAATAGCAAAACTTTGCACTGACAGCTAAATATACAAGGATATTTGAGATAAATTATAATTCCCCTCATGTAATGAAAATTCTGAAATGTCCCTTTCAGAAAATCAGTATTTTACAATTCTTTGCTTTTAACTGGGACCAATCATGAATGAAATTATTTTTAAAGGTTTTTTATGAATCCTTTTGTTGCTGGAAGGAATTATTACTTTCATGTTTATCAATACTCTGATAAAATATTAAAAGAAAATGATCTTTCTGGGTGTTTCTAAAATCATCTCATCATTTAAAAAATATTCCTTTTACTAAATCTGAAAGATGAAGTTGGAGATAAATGCTTAACATGTTTATGATCCAGTTTGACCTTTGTGATAATAAGTATAGCATTTGCCTGTTTTATTAAGGATTGCTTAAGAAAGGGGAATGGAAAAGTGCAGACTTAGAATGTTAGCCTCATTTTAACTGGTATCTAGCTCATTTGCTCTGGCCAATGACTTTCACTATCATTAGTCAAATAGAAGCAAAGATACCCAATCACAATTTCTCCCCAGATTCCTTATATCTTTCCTGCATGCCTCCAACTAAAGGCAATGCCAGTACTCAGTCACACTCCAAATTATACGTTGTGCACCGGATGAGGAATAGGAGAATAATGCTTGATAAATTACACATCTACTAGCTGCTACAAAAAAACATAGAGCTAGACAAAATTCAGATGTTTTTATCCAAGTAAATTTTATGTCTCCAGTTACTATCTTTATGTTCTATTCACTAATATTGTTACAGACCTGTGTTCCAGTAAGAGAAAACAATTTGGAAATTGTCACTGAAAGATATTTCAGTAACTATTTCAAGGAGACGGAGGTTACAGACTTTATACTCTCATTTCCTTGCTTTCCATGACACTTTCCTTATAAAATTATAATGGAATTATTGTGGCATAACCCAGATCTCTGTTTTTATTGAACTGCATTTCATTGCTAAGTGTTACGCAGATGGAATTCCATGAATCTCTACACTTAAAAAGTGTGAAAGTATTGACATTTATGCCTGGACTTGAGCACCTGCTGTCCATTTGAAGACAACGTGGTAGAATTGCCCGTTTGATGGCAACACTGTAGAAATGACACACCATCAGTCATTTTTTCCTAACAATTTTGTTTTTAAAAATGAATGCAATATACATTTGTAGATAATAGTCTCTTCATTCTGAAAGACAGATGTATCATTGTTGGCTATCAAAAGAAACTGAACTTGTACTAGTTTCAGAAGAGAAAAGTAAAGATCTTGATTAAGGTTAGTCTGAAGCGTCCAGAACACAGTTGGCAACAAGGACTCTCAGGCTCTGAATGTCATCACCAGGAATCTCTGTTTTGCAGACTTGTTTCTGTGTTTGTGTGCTGGCCATTTTCTCTCCTTTTGTCAAGGTCAGGAAGGGGGAGGGACAAAAATCTCATGCTGAGAACTAAAGGCTTATAAAACTCAATGTTCTCCATCACAGAAGATGAGAGACTCTCTCATGCAGATTCCATATATAAAGCACTGTGGTGGGCCTAATGGAGTCTTGTGTCCATTGCTGGATAATTATTGCAGCCAGGGGGAAGATGGTTTGGCCAGCAGCCCACCAAATCCACATGGTTGTAGGAGGCTGGGCTGGTCAGAAATAAACAACAGATTCTACAACAACCACCTTGTATTGAAATTGTGCCTTTCTTGTGAGCAAGCTCCAGCTTGTTCAGGCTTTCTTGGTGCGCTGCTCTTTCCCACCCACTCTCCCCTGTATTTGTAGAAAGCCAATTGTTTTAACTTGAAAAGCTTTTTCAGATGAGCTCTCCACAATGTCTGCACTTTCATCACGTACTTCCTGCTCCTGTTTCAAGTGGTTTTCCTACACAGGCTTAGTAACAATTAGAAAAAAAAACAAAAATAAAAACCCAGTTCTTAAATGTTTTGAAATTCTTATTATTCTATAACAATTACAGAATGTTTGAAAAGTTAGAAGTGCTGGATTCCTCAAAATATTTCTAAGTGGTGAGTGAGGAAAGGGTCCTCAGGAATCTGAAAATCATAATTTCAAGTAAAAATCTTTCTCAGGAGATTTGTTTAGCTTTCTCTACATGGCATAATTACAGGTTCAGTAATTTCGAATTTGTTTCCTGTGTTTGTTCAGTCCCATTCAATCTATCATTAATTAGTATGTACCTTTATTATATAATAACAACAACAACAACAACAATAATATGAATGTTACAGCTTGAAAAAGCCCTCTTATAAGACTTGGCTCATGAAATTATGGAAGGTGGAAAGTCCCAAGGTTTACATGGTTATTTGGCAAGCTGGAGGCTCAGGAAGGTCAATGGGCTTCAGCTTGAATCTAAAACAGAAAACGACCAAGGTACACATTTGAAGGCAGTGAGGCCTCAAAGATCAGACATTTTGTTCTATTCAGTTCCTTAACTGATGGTTGGGACCCACACACATTACAGAAGGCAATTTTTTTATTCAGTCTACAGATTCAAATGTGTATCTCATCCAAAAAATACCCTCATAAAAATATCCAGAATATCATTTGAGCAAATATCTGGGCACCATGTGGCCTAATCAAGTTAACACATAAAATTAATCATCACAGTATACATGCCCACTGTCTCTAATTTCCTTTCTATGAAGTGGGAATGATTTCTCACCTCCAATATGCTGAGTTTCCCAAATGGTTTGCCAGATAAGTGGAAAAACAATATGAAACATACTAAGATTTTCCAACGAAATCAGCAGCCTAAAACATTCCAAAGCACATCTGTTGTAGATTCCTTGTATTCAATAAATCCAGAAGTCTCATGCCTACCTAAATGGAAAATAGCTCCCTTGGCCTGGTAACTCATATCACTTAGTACAAAGACTTTAGCTAGGTTATGATTACTGTAAGTTTTGAGATTTCTTTCCCAGTGAGAAGTTTTATATTTCCTATGCAGCTGAGTACTCTGTTTTTCACACCCCAATAACTTCTTTCATCTTTATTGATAAATGTTTAAAATTCAGGGTCATAGGAGAAATCGAGAGGCCCATGCAGATTCTCTGAGAGGGGGTGCTCTTTTAAATGCATGCTTGGTTTCTCTATGACAACTTGCTACCTTTTTCATTTACCATGTTGATATGTGTCCAGTGGTGCGTGCCTCTGTGTGTGTGTGTGTGTGTGTGTGTGTGTGCTGTAACCCAGCATCACATTTAACATATACAAAAGAAAAAAATTCTAACTTTGGAGTCAGGAGATCTGTAGCAAAGCTTTGGCTCTGCTGGTGAAGCTGCTTAGAAATGACCATGATGCCTTTTTTATTTTGTACCGAGTACTGAACACAGGGGCAATTAATCACTGAGCCACATCCTCAGGTCCCTTTTTATTCTTTTTTTTTATTTTGAGACATGATATCACTAAATTGCTTAGGACCTTGCTACATTACTGAGATAGGCCTTGAACTTGTGATCCTCCCCTCTCAGCCTTCTGAGTCACTGGGATTACAGGTGTGCACCACCACATCCAGCTCTGAAGCCTTTTTTAAAGGCAGATATTTGCCTCTATCAATCTGTCTTTCAAGTGAAATTTAATATGAAAAAATAAGATTTGTTTCATTTGATGACAAAGATAAATCAGAATATTTTCTTTTCTTACAGCCAATGAATCCATCGTGTTTTTACATTGTTCATAAATAATTTATTAAATGCAATGCTTTGCTGCATCATAGCACAGTTTAAAGAACTGCTTTTCCCTGATATTCACCAATGTATGACTTTAATTGGATATTATAGGTTTATTCTAATTCTACAGATACACTGTAGGATTCTCCAGAGTTCCATTTTCATTTCTAAATAAACCATGCTTTTGATATGGTTTATACACAATTTTCCCAAGAGATTTGGACTTGTTTTTGTACCAACAATAGACTTTTTACATAGCATTTTATGTGTGTGACTGCTTCACAAACAATGAGCTATCAGAGATGAAGGATTCAAAAAAAGTGGTTTATAGAAGACAAATATCTGAGTGGATGAAGACACAGGTATGAGCCTGATCCAGGGCTCCATGGAGGTGTTCATTCTGAACATCTGGGAACAAATGTCTACTTCTCTCCTAGAAGAATCACAATGAATGCTATAGTATTATATTCCATACTGCTAATCTAATAATCTAGTAAATGATTTGCCCTAATTTTTTGTTGCTTTGCCCTAAACACAATGTATCCCTCAATTTTTTTTTCTCAGAATAAATTACTGAATAAAAGTTCAGTCTGCCTTGAGTTATGTGAGCTACTAATCCTTTTGCCACTTTATAGTTTTAGTCATATAATGAAACAAATTTATAAGAAAAATGTAACAGGAAGAGAATTTTTAAATTCATGCCACAGAATAAAGATTCAAAATGAATTGGATAAGCTGGGTTTTTAGTTGAAATTAATTTGGGACTTGATTGTACAGAATCTCATCTGAAAATCTGAATGTTGCTTACTCATTTCCTGTTGCTATGAATTATGAAACAAAGGTGACTCTACGATTTGGGCAAAAAATGGGGTGACATGTCAGGTTGAGGCTTCTTTAATATATAACTCCTTTAAAAACATGGTCCTTTATTGCTTTTATGAGTTACAACTTCTTATCATAGTCTGAGCCTAGAGCAAAGCCTAGCAAATGTTGTCTGATGGCGATTGACCTGGCCTTAGTTGACTGCCTAGTATCTGGCTTTCAGATTGAAATCCACCACAATGGCAAGGTAGAGTCATAGGGCAGGTGGGAAGGCAAGGATAATCTACTTTGCACTAGAATGAAACCCAGCTGCATCCAAGTCTGTAATGAATCCTGACACCTATTTCACATGCATATATACATAAATATCAATCATGATTTTGTTTCAATATCTTACTTGTGAAAATAATGTATAAAACATTTTCACTATAAAAATTCCAGTAATTATACTAAATAAGCAAAGCTCACTTGTATCTTCACAATATAATTTCTGCCATTAGAGGTATAATTTACATAGTTATTTTTGTGATTATGTTTATTTTATGAATTTTATGTTAGAAAAGTTTTTAAGTAATAGAAAAATAAGAAAAATTGAAATGTTTTTAGTAAACTTACACAGATTTTACACATACTATTTATACAATCACTACACAGTTTGACTAATATATTTCAGAGTTTTCAGAGATTTATTGTTATTGTGGTAGAATATAAGTCATATGACATTTACCATTTTAACCTTTTAAAGTGTACCTCTCAATGGTATAAAGGACATTCGCATTGTTGTTTACTGTCCTTTCCACCCATCTTCAGAATTTTTCATCTTCCCAAGTGGAGACATGGTACTCATTGAATAATAACTTTTCATCCCCATGGCTCCCCAAAGTATATTTTAAAAGACATTAAAAAAAATGCTAGATTGAATTGCAAGTCTCCTACAACTCTCCTGATACTAATTGCTTGCCTCTTTCCTAAGATAACTTCATCCAGATGTTGATATGTGTCTTTCCCTAAAAAATTTACTAGTTCTGGAAAGAATTTACATGCATCTTTTAAGACTTAAATGCGTATTTTTACTCAACACAATTTTTGAGATGTATTGAAATTATTTAACTCCTGTTTATTTTAACTGTTGTAACATATTTAATTGTGTGATTACATAGAGAGCCTTTCTTATTCTGGATGGGTGCTTAGATTATTACAAACAATTCAATTTACTTGATAATCCAGAATTGATCTCAGAGTTGATATACCAACTTTCATTCATACTGGAGGCAAATGAGAATTAATGTTTACTTACTTCTGTTAACTTTTGACATGCACTTTGTCAAGCAGATGGGCATAATTTTAATTAATTAGGTTTTATATTGCTTTTTTTAAGAGTAAAATTGAGCACTTTTCTTAATCATTTGAGTTTCCTAGGCATGAATTAAAAAACTCGTTAAACAGCAAGAATACTATAATAGGAGGGTATGATTAAATCAATTAATGATATATACCTTTGAAAATACAGATGAGCTGGATGCGGTGGCGCACACCTGTAATCCCAGAAGCTCCAGAGGCTGAGGCAGGAGGATCAGGAGTTCAAAGCCAGCTTCAGCAACTCAGCAAGACCCTGTCTCTAAATAAAAAGTTTAAAGGAGGATGTGGGTCAGTGCTTAAGTGCCCCTGGGTTCAAATCCTGGTACCAAAAAACAAAACAAAACAAAACAAAAAAAATAGAAGAGTTGAAGTCAGTGAGAAATGATAGTTATCTTAAAATAACTGAAGTGCTATCATATTAAAGAGGAAGAAGACCTGCTCTGTGTATCCTTAGAGCATTTTAGACAGAATGAGTCAATAAGCAGAATTAGAATCAAGGTAGCTTCCAATATAATTTAATAAAAATCACCCATGCCATAAAATCCAAATGAATGTGAGTCCAAAAATATCTCCAGAAATGCTAAATCAAAAACTAGATGACCCTTCTTCTAGACAATTATAGATGGAGGATTTGAATGGACGATTGAACTTTTTTTTTTCACTTTAGAATTACAGAAAAGAAAGTGTTGCAATGATCAACAATTGAATTGATTAGAAGCAAATGTATAACTTACACCAAAAACAAAAATCCAATATGTTTCCTCATCTGAAAATGGTCATCAATTTCCTCACCATGACATTAAAATGTGGCATGAGCAGCACAGACTAACAAAGTCCACTGGAACCTTCTACAATGATGAAAACATTCTTTATCTGTGGTATCCAGTGTGGTGTCCTCTGGCTCCTATACCTGTGAAATGCAGACAGTGTGACTGAGAAACTGTAACTGAACAAGAGCATTTAATTTTTATTAATTTAAATCTAAACATAATTAGTGGCTACCATATTTAACCTAGCATGTCTAAATATTTTCTACAGGTCTTTTCAGAGAAAAACTCCAATTTTTATAGGTACCATGTCTGAAACTTACCTATGATCACAGGGTTTTTACTTGACTCAGTAATGCTCTAAATTTAGAATTTCAAGACAGAGAAAGCAAGTAAAACGTTCTAGTTCCTATCATCTTCTATATTTCAATGATAGTCTTATAGATGATAGCACATGAATTTGAATGAATACACTATATATAAGATACTGCCCTTTATGTTTTTAAGTATATATGTTCCCTATCCCATTTTATTATAACAAAAAGCATTGTGAGGTGGGCTCACCAAGAATTTGGCCTTTACAACAAATGAGAAAATAGATTCAAACAGATTCACTTGCTCTCTTGAGATTGCTAATGGTAGAGGCAATGTTATTTCCATTTCTTCATTCGTTCTTCCAGAAAATATTCATGGAGAGTTTGCAGTATGATAGATTCTGTCTAACTCTCAGTATACAGCACAGAGTGACTGTACATAGTTTACTAACTATGTACCTAGATGTTTTCAAATGTGTCTAAATAATACTTGGATATTTAGTTACTATTGTGAGCCTTGGTGTTCTCAGAATGCTTCTTCAAATTAACTTAAGTACTTCATGAATGGAACATGGGACAGCATTAGCCTCTTCTAAAGAAAATGGAACTAGTAACAGTTTTTAATATGATAATTAAAACTATTTTATGCATTTCTGTCATTCTGCTGGTGCAAAAGAATAAAGAAAAAATTGACAGACAAATCCTCTAGTGCTTCAGATTCTTAACTACGAGGGCCTTGAATGTTTTTTAGTCTCATCAAAGTGCTTGAAAAATAATGGGAGCTTAACTAAAATTTAAGTGAATAATTTTTTACTTCAAAGAGATAACAATCCAGTGTGGAAGACACACTTAAGCCATAATAACCTTCAATGAGAAAGGCACACCTATTCTAGGAGAATCCGTATACTGCACTGTCCACCTAAACTCTAGATACTCGTAGGGATTAGACGTGACAAATCCCAGGAGCACACATACATACAGTTTATTAGTCTACTGTTCTTTACTTACTATGCCATTTCCAACTCTAAAATCTTCTTCCTTCGTTCCTTAATATAGTAAGGGCTAGATGCCATTCCAACTTCTCACCTAACAGCTCTTCACAGTGCATGTCTAAATCATCTCAGTAGATATTTGTAACCTGTTTTTTCATGCCCTACCTTTGTCAAGTAGCTAAGAGAAGGTTGCTTCTGCAACCAATAAACCTTTCAGTGGTGGTAGATTAATTTGCAGTGGTATTTATATCGGATTCATTTGGTCATCAAGAATCTCTCAGACTCTTTTCGACATGTTTTCAGTGGGAAGCACTAGGAGTCCTTCTCAGAGCCCCTTGAACCTCAGATCAGGCAACTGGCTATCTTGCATTGTCTGAGGCCAGCTCTCTGGAGAAATCAGGAATGGCATGCTTTTGTTGAGCTCCATCTCATGCATAATAATATCAATTACTTTTTGTCCTTTAATTTTCCACTCTAAAATGAGAATCTTATCTGAATTTAACTTCCCAGAGCATGATTCAGATTAATTAGATAATGGACAGGGAACTTCCTTCAAAGGCTTATGATTAGTGAAGGTCTGTGTGGAAAGCCCTCACTCTTCTACCACCAAATGCTCAATTCACAAACAGATGATTGCAATCTTTCTCTGTTAAGACTTTAAAGTCCTTGATCAGTTTCATCAAGGACTTAATCAAACAATAGATGCTGATATCTTCATGTTAAATTGGCTTAGTCTTTAATTGAGAATTTATCTTCTTACAGGCACAGTATAATTTCTGACTTCATGAGTATCTCCATAGTTTATATCCCCACAAAGCAGATTTCTTATCAGTATCTAAATTCTCCAGATGTGTGAATATTATCATTAACTCACTCAACACACTTTTCTGTTTAAAAATGAACTAAGTTTTAATGGTTATTTTCTTTTGTAGTTTATTTGCAAGGCCCTATCTCTTTAAGAATATTCTCTGAAATTATTTATCTTTCAATATTTACCTAAATTACATATAATTCTTTTATGAACTTGAAGAAATATGAAATATACTTACTTATTAATCAACATGAGATCCTATTTCTAATAGTAACTACCCCATGATTCAATTGCTGCATAATTCTCTCACCTGTTCATTCTATACAATGTCACAGTTTATTACTTATGAGTTTAAATAATATTACATATGATAAACATAAGTTCATTTCCCCTCCTGTTCTTCTCCCTTTTTTCTTCTTTCATTATCTCATTTTTATTCTTCCTATTCTTTCACTCTCTCCCTCTCCCTTGCACAAATTCTCATTAGGGCATTTCTTGCATCAGAAATACAATTTATTATTTCTGGCCTTCTGATTGCTGCCTATCCTTAGGTCTTAACTGATTTCTATACTATTCCCTAATTCAGCAGCACGAATATAACTACTTTGACCATTATCTCTTAGACACCCTCTCTTTTTTAAGTCACCACAAACCAGACCTTTAAAATCCTAAGAAACCACAGGACTAAAGATCCAGTCATATTTGGCGATGCAGAAAACAAGCCCTCTGCTGTGCAGAATGAGCAGAGCTGGGGTAGTCGTGCTATCAGCCACCTCATCTACCCAATTGCCTGCAGGGCCATCCAGAGAAACTGCTCAGTATCAGGAGATCATGTCTTCTTGCAATTTGGCAAATTAAAAGCATGTGAAGAGATAGTAGAGGACCCTTAACAGACTCTCATAGAAAATTGTGGAACAGAAAAGATTACATTATTTACTCAAGAGTGTAAAAGTTGTAAGACTAAGATTTGAATTTGATACTATTTAATTTCATAGTTTCCATATGGCTGTCACTCTTTGTACCAAAATTTTCAAGAGATGATGTCTGGTTACTTTTAACATTTCATTATTTTATGTATACAAATCTTATTTGGGAAAAACCTCCCATTGAATACATTTTGGTGGGAAACAAGTTCCCAGGGGGTCACATAGTCCCAATACATACCCTTTAGTAACTATAAGTAAATGGTTAAACCAACTTTTGAGTTGCCAGTCAAACCCTGTCTGGAACACTGAAACTAGGATGAGATTAAGAAGTAATTTAAAAAGTTATCACAGTGATGGTTGCATTTCATGTCCAGCAACAGTGGTGGAATTAAAAGTTCAGGAAAACTAGCAGGCATTCAGGTATAGTGGAATCATCACCAGATTAATTTTGTGGTGATTCTGACTGCCATGGTGCCTTTTTTATTCCTGAGCCTGATTCTCCAGTATGTATGAAAATTTTATGAGCTACTTTATATTCTTCTAATGCATAATATTTATGCTTAAGTCAAAATTGGATTTTGTTGCATGCAACCAAGACCAAGCCTGAATCACCAGGTGATTCTTATCAGATAGGCACAACAGATCTTGTAGACACAGATTTGGATGCATACTATGTATCTTTTGACCATGTAGAGTCTAAGATACTTCTTATTTTTATGTTTAATTTATATTTAAAGTAAGGATTTCCAAAGATAAATGTAAATAACATTTGGTATTAGTTAAGTAGGTAATATTCTAGACAGTGAAGGACACATGATTTTTCTGTGTTCAGAATGATCAGAAGCAGCATTATGAGGCAAATTGATACCTCAAGGATATACAGAAGTGGCTAGTTGGTGAAGACAAGATAATCCCTTCAATACGTATCAGCAAAAGCCCTAAATATGGTGGGAACTATATTAGTTACAGCAAATAGTTCATGTCTCTCCAAATTGAAGCCATCTTTAAAGAAACATCCTGATGTGCATTTGAGATATGTATTTTTTCTAAGCTAAAGATAGTTTGAATATGTTTAACAATGGGAAAATTAATTACCTGATCAAGGAGTAAAAAATAATTGCTGCTCCTGAAAATAGTTGTCTTGACAGGATTTACACAAGGAAAATTTAAGTGTCTATTGAAAATATCATTTCAGTATATCCTTCTAGGAATTTTCTCCAAAGACTCTGGTAGATCATTACTTAACGGGGATCTAATGGTCTGTGTTTAGATTTGAAAAATGTGGGGGTGGGGAGAGCTTCCCAGGTTGGTTTATGTCTCTAAGATACAAAACACAAAATAACTCTAATATAATAGAATATATTTTTCTATGTCTTTAATTAAATCACAGTGGGGCATGGTGGCGCACACCTGTAATTCCAGTGACTCTGGAGGCCGAGGTAGGAGGATCACAAGCTCAAGGCCAACCTCACCAACTTGGCAAGATTCTGTCTCAAAATTTAAAAAGTGTGCAGGATGTCGATCAGAGATAAAGTGCCTCTGGGTTCAATTCCCAGTACCAATTTTTTTTCTTAGTAATGGACATAACCTTGAAGATATACAGATGGATTTATAACTTGTACAAAAGTCTTTCTCAAAAAGTACAAAATTTAAAAATTAGATGCACCTGCTTTGCCATCCAAGTTTTGGAACACAACTCAGGGTCACTGCTTTAGCATAAGGTCAGGTGAGCTGGCCATGACAACTAAATACTGACAGAATAATCCTACTTTCTTTGTTGAAATTTGAAGCCAAATTTTTTGTTAGATGAACAAGTCAATTAGAGATGGAGCTTCTGAAACTGTTCACAATTAATTTAAACTCAGTGATTTAAACTTTATGGTGAATGATAAGACTCTTAAATGCATTCTATTTGTTCTTTTCTTTGACTTCATGTACACTGATTGGAGTCCCTACCCCAGATTTTTATAATTGGGTCATTCACATCAAATTTAACATCGTCTTTTTAAAAAATAAACTCAACTTTTCAAGGATTAAAAAGTATATAATTTATTCACATGGAAATAACAACTCTATTTCTTTTCACACTCATGTTGTATTGTTTTGTATGGTATTTAACTGAATAATGCAATTATAGGATCAGATATGATGGAATAGATTGATTTAATAATAAATGCAATCGATTATTAGAAAACATTCCACTAGAGTTATAGTAATGCTAGGATGGAGTGTTTTTAACTTAAAGTTACAAGGATACAGTGTGTGATGGGTAACTGTTAGTGTATTTTGTAGATGAAACTGTCACTCCACTGAGTAAAACAGAGGCAGTGAATAGAGATTCATCTGCATCAAAATAGTTACTCAGAATAATACTGCATCAATGGGTGGGAGAACTTTAGATTTGAGCAGCATATATATTGAAGTGAAATATTAAATTTGATTTTGCATTTTCAGTTTTTTGAAGATTATTTACAAGAAATAGTGAAAACTACCTTTTGTCCTTCATTAATGCTTCTTTGGACTCAATATGTGCCTCAAATTTCTTACCTGTGAGCTGGAATAAATACTAATATTCATTGTACAGGGTTAGGGTTACTAAGATGATGAGATGAGTTAATGTCAATCAGTGCCTGGCACTAGTGAGTGCCAAAGCTGCACCATGGTATTGTGTCCTGGAAACTGCTATAATATTGTTACCTTTTATTCCAATTTTTACATATACAAAAACTAGAATTAATGAGCTGAAGTAACTTGCTCTGTCACATAGCTCTTCAGTGGGAGATTAGATTCCAACTTATATGAATCATGCTTTATTGCCTGCCATTGTGGCTGGTGATGACATGCACCAGCCTCATGACCAGACTCTTGCTAAATGTCTGTCTGTGCCCCACAGAAAGGATAGGATTGCTCACTCTGCCACTCAAGAGAGAATAACAAGTCTACAGGGCAGCAGAGGAAATTTTTAACAGCATAAAGGTAGAGGGCAGGTTCATTTCCTGTAAAGTATACAAATGGTTCTGAGAGGTATTTAATGCTATAGGTAGGCTTTCTATAGTGTATTTATATATTGTTGAAAACTATTTTGCAAGTTAAAGAGCTCAGGTGTAATTTTAGAATTTAAAGGTGAAAATATTTTCTTAATATTTTTCAAGATAGTCCATCTTTGTTTAGACAGTGCTACTTACAATACACCATTTTCCTTTTGGAATATTACAATTTCTTTTTGCATTTTATGAAACTGATATTAAAAGAATTCCCTCTCTCTAATCTCCAGGAATTTAATGTTCAATACTTTTAATGATTTCTTACCATATATTCTTTCCAAAGTTTGTTTAGTCTTTTCTGTTTTTCTCTTTACCAATTTATTTAGAGCTTCATCTTTCTTCTTTCCAGTGTCCTCTTTTGTGACACAAATCACTGTCTCTTTACTTACATAATCTCCCATTCAACAAAGCATTGTCTGATCACATACATACTGTCTGGTGGTGGAGTGTTCTTGACCCTACAGATGGCCCTTTGGTTTCTCAAAGCTTCATTTACTCTTTGTTCACAGTGCTACTGTAATTTTTAAGGACTTTCCCCCAACTTTTAAGGTCCCCTTTCTTAAGTTCCTATGTAGTCACTTGTAAGTGGAGACAAATCAGTGGGTGAGTTTTTAATTATTTCTCTTCTGAGCTTCACCTCCTGAAGAGATCTTAATGAACAGTGAGCTGTCTCAATCAGGCAACAGTAAACAGAGAGAGGCAGAACAAATTTCATGGTTAATCCAATTACTGGAGGATTCTGAAGACCAGGCCCCACAGTACCTTTAAAATGTCACTATGGAGATTCATGAAAGGAAATGATTTCAAAGGAACATTGCAGTATGTGGTGTAGGGAATGAGTGCTTCGAATGGTGATACTTGTAAGTTAACAATGCAACCTAGAGTGGTGACTTGAGACCTTTTAGTCCTAGTTCATCGGGATGTGGTAAAATAAGATTCTGGCAAGTCAGACTTAACTACAAGAGGGACCCCTCCACACAGGGAAATTGTATTTCTCTGGGTGCATAGTGCTTCCTGGGAAGGTAATAACTTGGAGATAAGGTCTCCTCTCCCATCAGTGGCCTCCCTAAAGAGACCCTCTAGTCTCCAGAGCCCAGTAACTACTCCAGCATGTGACCCTTTCTAGTTTGGAGGTCAGACAGTCCTGGGAAAGGGCATTGTCCCTTGTGGTTTCCCTACATGATGCTCATATTTTAATAAACCCTACTGTGAACTCCCCCACAGATTATCCAATTTAAATGTGCTCTATCTGCCAAGATTTGACTAATACAGCTAGGTTTGGAGTAAGACTCACCTGGAATTCTGGCTTCAAAATTCTCTAGCTATATAACCTTGAGCAAGCTACTTAGCCTTTTTGTCAACTGTTTCATCTGAAAGCAAAAATAGTAAGACCTTCCTTACTCTGATGAAATGAGAATAAATGAGATTATGTAGGTAAAATGCTTGACATACTACTTGATGTATAAATGCTTAGTCTATTTAATTTGTCTCTCTTTCCTACCTGTATGTAAGATCAATGTGCAGCAAAGAAGCAATGGACTAAAGATTCTTGTTAAGGAAAGGAATATGTCAAAGACCTTTTCCTTCAGTACAATTATGGATATCAATAAATAATAATAATCATTTTATTATCTATAATCAATCTGTAAGATTGTATGAGCAACAACAAAGAGAATATAAATGTGTATGTTTTGAGTGTATGACAGCTGTTTAAATTACAAAAAGAAAGCAAACTTTTGTAAGGGTTCAAACAAAAAGAAACATAGAGCAAAAAGCAACAACTTCTCTTTGGTCCAAATCATTCCACTCTCTTCTCCAAGGGTGCATGTTCACACACACACACACACACACACACACACACACACAAATACACACACACACTCATAGTCACAAAAGTAAAACATATACAGTATTCTGCTATTGCTTTGTTGTAAAGGAATACATGAATAAGATCCTACCATAAAAATCGGTGTATCTTGCTTTGTTCACCAGATAATTATTGTTGTCATTTCATAAACATGAAGAAATTATATTTTTAAAATTGGTATTATATTCCAAAAGATGGATGTATGAAAACATACATTTATTCCTCTCTATATACACATTTTCTCAGTTGTTCACTGATAAGAATGGTTTTGTATGATATGGTTTTGTGTGAAAGTACGATTTTTTATATTAATTGCTAGAAATTTTTGGGCTAAAGAAGAGGTGTACTTTAATTTTTGATTGACATTTCCAAATTGTGTCCTTAAAATCCTGTCAAATTTTGCTTCTAATATTAGCATATGAATGTGATCATGTTCTGTACTTTTTAAATCATAAATATAATCAGTATTTTAATTTGTGTCTATCTGATTACACGATGGTATTTTTGTTTTAAATTCCATTTGATTATTTTGATGTATTTGTGAACTATGTTTATTCTTTTATGAAATGCATGTTCATGCCCTTTTCCTCTCATAATTGTATTGATTTATAGGAGAACTCTTTTTCATTATTTATTTTGTAAAACGTTTCCAGTCTATTGCTTGCTTAGCATTTGACTTTAGTTATGGAATATTTTGGTGCTAATTTTCTTAATTCTTATATATCCAGGCTTGCCCAATATTTTTAGACTTCTAGGTTGCATGATTTGTTTAGGAAATCACTTCTTGAACAGCTTTGTTGATTTTTTAACATTTTTTCCTATAGTAATACACTTCAAAGTCCTAAAATAATTTCCTAAAAACAACTCTTTACTATTTTTCTGATGTCTGATAGAAGAGTGGTGCAGTAAGAAAGCAATAGACTGAGAGTCTCTGTGCTGTTTCACAGTGGGTCTTCGTAAATATTTATTAGCTGATTAGAATCTGATGTGCTCTGGTGCAAAAAACTGTCAAGAGTTTGTTTTAACCTTAAATTTGGATGATCTTGATAAATCGTTCTTTTCTGCCATTTTAAAATTGTTCATAACTTGATTTTAAAATGTGATTTTCCAATTAAGCTTTTTGCTCAAAAGCAGTGTTTCAGAGGATAACAAAGGAGGTAATCTGAAGCACATAGGAGTCATATGGAAACATCAGAGCTGTCCCCGCCATGCTCAGTGTTTAACCTCTAGGCAGTCTCCAAGGTATTTCTGTTCCAATCTCTAAACTCCTCAGAACCTGTTTTGAAATGACCTGTCCTATGTCAGTGTCCTATGATCTTCAAAGTCAGTGCTTAACATGGTTTGGGAAGAAGGTATTTGATTTCCATTTATATCAAACATCAAAATGAGATTTTAATCTTTTTGCATGTTTTAGAATGTACATAAAATAGTACAGAATATAGAAATATAGTATATATGAATAAAACACATATATTGTAATATGTACTTTTGGGGGTCAATTTCAGGTCAGAGTTGTAGACTATATGTATTTGATAAATTACTTTATACCCACTTCTGTATTAAGTACTATAAAATTAAAGAAAGAAAGAAAATAAATTATCTATGAACTCCGCAATGAAGGATAATTTTTGCCTCACTAAAAAGTCATCAGAGACTCCAGGGTATGTATATAAGTCAACAGAGTTGTTCGAACTATGTTTAAAGTTTCTTGTTTAGATGTGGACCATTGCAGAACAAAACAGTATAGGAGATTTAAACAGGAGTTTGTAGGTGGTCTGCATCTTATAAGCTCAAGAAGGTTTCAGGAGGAAGGAAGAACTAGAAAGGGTAGAGAAACTGTCAGGAACAGGAAATTCTGGGAACAGAAATTGAACATTGAACATTCTTTGTCTTCAGGGTGAAGATAGAAATACCAAAGAGCAGAGAATAAAGGCAGTCCCTCGACTTGGATTCTTCCACAACTCTTCATAAAAGGAAAATCACTTTGGCATCCCAAGTCCAATCGCATGGAAAGAGACTTACTTTTTCCTTGAATTCACATGTTGTTTAGCTCCTACGAAAGATATTTAAGGACACAGGCTGTATGTATGTAATCAGTATCACTTTCCTCTCTTAGAGGTGGAGATTTATAGGGTCTAATTTAAGGAACTAGGTTGGGGAAGAGAGATAAAATACATAATGCTAAGAATCAGAATAAGTATTTCTCATTAGGGTTGAGAAGACAAAATTTTACTGAGGCTTTGAACTAAGTATAAAATTTCATCTGACTTAGCTTTGATAATATTGAGTAAAGTTGGTAAAAGCAGAACTAGGGTTACATTATAAGAAGCAAATAATTTTTCTCCTTCATTGTCTTATAGTTATTCAGGATTTAATTCACTAAATGATGAAGGAGTACCTGATGGAGTTTGTTGAGGAAAAGAAGATTCTATAGAGGCCTCTGCATTAATCTGCCTTAAACTTCACCTCAAGTACTATCATCTCTGCAAACACTTTTTTTTAAAAAAAATTCCAATACATCAAAAAAGTTTTCTCCTTCTCTGTCTGTAGCATTTAATTGTTTTCTGCATTGCCTGGAACAGCAGTGAACTTCCTGTTTTAAAACAGGTGAGAAGTTTCATCATGAAATCATCTCATGCTTCATGGGAGCAGGAACTGGGTCCTAACATCACTCACAGCTTGTGAGCTCTTCATACAGAGCCTAAATGAACCTGAGAGAAAAGATGTGGATGTCTGAACCCTTGTGTATTTGGGTGAAAACAGCCTTGACTTTCCCAGTCTGAGAAAACTGAGGCTTCCTAAAAATGCCAACTAAAAGTTAAATAACTTGAATAATGATTTCTGAAAACTGCACCTCAAAATTATTAGCACTAAAAATACTTATAGTTTGGAACAAGCAGCAGCCAGAGATAATGTCATAATAAAATATGGACTTGCCCTACACAAAACATACAGGATCTATACGTTCTCATCAGAAATGATAAGCAACTATCAAGGTGAATAAAATTTGGGCATTTTTCATCATGAAATGTAAGTTTTAGGGACACTTGCCAGGAATCACAATTACCTCTAAGAAGGGTAATTATTAAATATGGGAGTGCTGATGATTGAAGACAAGAGATGTAGAAAAATTAGGGTACAACACATCCTTTCCAGAGGTAAAAGAAAAGGAACCTCTTGGTTCAGAAAGAGTCATGCCTTTTAAGGGGCAGTAAAACACAATTATTTCTGAATCTAGCATGTAAGCATTTTAAGGAAACAAACATAAAGCTTTAAAATCAGTTGCTCCATAAGCACCTGGACACCTCTTTCAATTCTATCATCAGCCTGTTAGAATTGGATTTAGCACATATGTTTGGCTCAAACAGACACCTTAAAATAGTGCTTTGAAAAAAAAGACAAGAATCTACCATTAAGTATCATTTAAGTCTGAACAAATTGTGAATATATATGTGTTGGAGGGTAAAGAACATGTCAGATCATACATGTTAATGGAAGAGATGAAGGAGCATTTCATGAAATGTTTCCCCCATGGATGTGTCCTGCTGAGAAAGCTCCTATTAGCTCAGAGCTTACCAAACCTGGCTGCATATGAATCACTGTAAAGATGGCATTTTAGGAGATCATTCCTCTTCTGCACACAGGAAATTATAATTGCTAGGATGGAATACTGAGATGTCTATTTTAAAAGTTTCCCAAGTGGTTCAGATGAAGCTGGACAGCAGGCAGCACTCACGAACCACTGCAACTCACATATTCCAAGAGGCAAGTGCTCATGGAGACCCTCTAGCCATGCACTGTCAAACCAGACCTTTATTCACCTAAATCTTAAATATTCTAACAAGCTCCCTTCTCTTTATAAAGTTTATAGGGCCCCCCACCACCCCCACCTAGGAAAGAGAAATGTCTGATAGGATTCTCCAAGTTCTCTGAGTTTATATATATATATTACTATATGTATTACTAAAACTGAGAGTAACCAATTTTTTAATTCCTAGTTTTTCTGATTGGCAGATGAAAAATTGGGGCACAGATATCTAAAAATATGTCTGGGGTCATTAATCAATGGGAGATAAAATTCAAATTTTTGCCTCACTAGTCTGTGCTCTTTCTACATTAATGTAAATGACAATCAATCTGTACATAATGTTACATTAGATTTTGAGTGAAGCATGGAGGGAAATATATAAGGCTTAATAATATGATAGAAACAAAGTGGTAACAAATAATAATATAATATAGAAATTGCACACTACATTAAGTATTCTACTTAGCAGATTTCTTCTCCCATCTATGAGATGGCTTCATGGAATGACACCACATTTTTCTTCTGGATAATTCTTTCAATGTCAGTTCATGTGGTTACTCTCCTTATCTTAATGCAAGTTCTTTCTAGAAGCAGATGCTACATCATATTCTTTCCCTCCTCCAGTAGATCACATGGAATCTGTGCACCCACCCACCTGTGTTCTTTTAATGAATGACTAAATTAATGAAAATGGACTGGTTTCATTATGGTTCCAGCATTGACTGCCCACAAATTTAAAAGCTGTATTATAATGTAGTTCAAAGAGATCCCTGCATTTAATTAAGCACCTCCTACTTTATTTTTTTGCATCTGTTTTTAACATATAAAAGGAACTTACAACCATTAGCATTTCTTTTTTCTTAGGCAGTTACCAGTAGGTATGTTAACTTTGGATAAATAGTTTATAGTAATAGTTAATAATAATAACAGTTAATAATAATGAAATAGTTAATAATAAAAGTTCATGTAATTCTATCAGTCCTCTTTCTGTGGGGAGTGCCATTTCCTACTCTCTAGGTCTGGGAACAGTGGCTGGAAGGTGAGTTGGTCTGTACTATTGTCTCTTGAAAGGACTAATAGTTATGTCAACAATTTGTAAATATATCCAGACCTTTACACTATAGCCACAAAGTTTTGTAAAAAATATTTTATAGGAAACACAACTGCTAAAATTTCCCCAATAACATTAAACCCAAAAAAGATATTCAAAAGACACACTGAAGTTCCCTAGCTAACAGGAATATAGACTTAATGGTAAAGGGCAGGAACAAGAGCATTTAAAGAATGAGGCTTCCAGGCAGAAGTGCTCTCTGTCACAAAGAGCTTGTCCTCATCTCCATTGTGCCTCCCTAATCAGCTAGTCAGAGGAGTTTCTGGTTCTGTTGTTCCCAAGTTTCCATGGAAGCAACTGAAATCTATTGGTAGGCTGCTTCATTTACCTCTATTGGGGATGAACTGATAAAGTCACGTGGCATGCAAACCCCATAATTCATAGTATCATCTGAGCTACCTCATATTCTTTAGGAAAGCAGGGTAGAATATAAATTAGCTTCTTTTAGTTTGAATTTTGCCTTTGATTTGAAGTGAGAAAATAGTCATTACTGTCTCTACATCTCTGTGTGCTTCTCCACTATTTCATTTAAATTTGAATTCACATTGAAGATTAACTTGCCATATGATTAAAATGTCAGATATTACTTACTTTAGTATTAAAAGTGATAGATGTTTGAGGTCAGCTTGATTCTTAAGGACACTCTGGTGTGAGTGATATACTCTACTTGAGCACTATTTTTATGTTCATTATTACCAGTTCTAACTCAGTTGCACAACTAAATTTCTCCATAATTTTTGAGTGAGCTATACCATTAAAGAAGCTCACTATATCAAGATAATGTCACTTGAGGGTTCATAGACAAAACCAATTTCACTTGAGCTCAAATCCCAGAAAATGGTTGGTTTTTTTTTTTTTTTTTTTGAACCAGGGATTGAACTCAGGGACACTCAGCCACTGAGCCACATCCTCAGCCCTATTTTGTATTTTTATTTAGAGACAGGGTCTCACTGAGTTGCTTAGGGCCTCACTAAGTTGCTGAGGCTGGCTTTGAACTCGCGATCCTCCTGACTCAGCCTCCCAAGTCGCTTGGATTACAGGCTTCCACCACCATGCCCGGCCCGGAAATGGTTTTTATGAAGTTCACTAAACACAGCAGTAATATACATGTGCTGGATGTGCAAGAAAACTGCATTGAAAATACAAATACCCAGGCAGAAGAAAGAAATGTTCATTAAGTACCTTCCTACTGAGTTACATACGCTGCTCACTAAAGTGTCACAATTCCTAATCATAAGGGTGTATATGACATGATATCAACATTATCTATGAATCCTTTTTCCTAATATCAAAATATCACAAGGATCAAATTAGTGCCTTAACCTCATGTTTTCTCTGAAAAGAAATAAGGCTTTCAATTTGCCCCCAGCGGAGAACTCACTCCATTCCAGTGGCAACCTCCCCTTACCTGTTAGTAGTAAAACAAAGTCTGACCCCATGGGAAATATGGACTAGGGGCTGGGGACATTGCATTGAGGTGGGCAGCAGGCCTGATGCATGGCCAAAGGTTGGCAAGATGCGGAAGGCAACAGCAAGGGCTTTCTACCTCAGTAAACTGGGAGGGTTACTGAGATTGTTTTCACCATTTATAATTTTCCTAACAAATACATGAACTTAATGTAACTTCATTCATTCTTTCTTTCTTTTTATTTTTACAGACTTCATTTTGATTCATCATACACAAATGGGGTATACTTTTTCATTTCTATGGTTGTGCATGATGTACATTCATACCATTCATGTAATCACACAGGGTAATGATGTCTGTCTCGTAATTGCATTCTTTACAATATAGTTAAAAATATATTCTTAAAAGGTTTTCATTCATGGGGCACCAAAGGCAGTGTAGAGTCCAGGGAAAACAAGTTTCAAGTTGATGGACACCCCTCCCCTTGTTTTACTCTCGAGAGCATATCTCTGTGACTGCTGGAGAAGCACACAGGGAGGTCCTTTGGGAAAATGAGGCTTGGTTTGCACATCACTGCTATTGGCTGTACTGGGGTGAAACCTTATTTTAACAGACCTGTTTTCACTTAATGAAGAGTCAGGAAGGCCAGGGAAGTATCTATTTTATCTGCCTGGTGTTTCTGTTGTCCTTTCATTATGCTATTTGACATTTGTCTAGTCATTTTCTTGAATTGGTTTTGATGGCTAATTACAGAGACTGTTCAGTTGTTTGAAATTTTATCTTAAAATAGATCTGCTCATTTCTATTGCTCCACTGTTTATTCATCTCTGTACTGACCTATCAATCATGATGTGCCTGGGAATTATAACACACTGACTTTTCCAGTGGTAATATTTATGGGCAATGCAGTCTGAAAATAAGTCTGATGCTTGCTGTAGTGGAACAGGTTTTATAGCCGGTTCTAGCAACTGGGGAAAGAGAACATGGAGTTGAATTGAGTGTTAATTGAAAAATCTTCCCTACTGTTATGAGTAATGTACAGGTTCCTTGCAGAACGCTTCAGAGTTACCACACTTTCCTGCTCTTTTTGTATCTGAACTCTCTGAGTTCCTTCCCTCTCCCATCCATTGGTCTTTGCTTTAACCTTATATTGCTACTTCCAAAGGACATTGTTCTTATCAATCTTTGCCTCTTAGCATGTGCAGGTTAGAAACTGGAATCTTCAAACATTAAACTGCCATGGACTTTAAGTTCTGTTAAAATGTTAATACATTATTGAATAATTACAGAACATAGTTTGGTTATTTTTAACATATATTGAATATATAAGTGTGTATTTGCTGTGGATATATTTATCTGAATGCTTAATCTTCACAATATGTAATATGGTTGTTGAATATTTTTTAAAAAATGCTATTTATAGAAAATGTGAAATTACACGTTGTAAAATTCATTTTTAACAGATTTAAGTTCATATTTTTACAGTTTCTTAGATGCTATCAACTGTTACTAACTCTTAATAATATTAAGAACAGATTGTTGATATTAGGTTCCTGATTTAACTGGCAATAATAATGATAGCACCTGCAATTTTATTAAAATTAAAACCCTGAGAAGATATTAATGCCTGCATTAATATGCATTATATGAATTGAATCCTGAGGCAAGGTATTCCCATGTGGAACTTTTTGGAAGGAATCATTTGAAGTCAACCAAAAAGGCATGTAAACCTCTCATGAGCAGGAATTGTTCATTTGTGGTAGTTTGTAAATATTATTGGAAAATACCACTTTGTGCAGTTTTAAACTGGAGTTAATGACATAATAATGGAAGTATTTGGGATCATGGAAATCTAAAGAACTGGTTGTAAATTACTGAATAAAGAATTTGCTAGGTTCTTTTTTATGCCTAACTTTTTTTTAGGACCTCACATGTAATGTAACATAGTAAAACATGTCATCATAGTGCTTGCTACCACTGAAATCCTGGGATTCTGGTTATCAGATGTTTGAAGATATTGACATGCCAGATGCTTAGTCAAATGAACAGCTTCCTGAATTCAGAGAAAACATGCCTTAAGTAATTCTTGCTTCAGAATGAAGACTATGATTCCCTTCTAAAGAATTTAAGTATAGTATGATACCAGAGATCATATAAATAAATAAATAATGGTGGAAAATTGAGGATCAAGGAAAAACATTTTTACCAGATTACTATGTAATATGTATATACTGTATATATTCTTAAACATATATATACATATATACACACACACACACACACATATATATATATACTTTTAAACATAAGGTACCTAATACAACACTTGAAACTGTCCAGCATATAATCAACTGCAGGTATTATTACTTTTAGTTTTAGTTTTGTTCACTTCTGGGTGGAGATTTTTTAAGCCATGGACAAGTGTGCCATCAGGGTCCAAATTTTCCACAACTACCAAGGAATGCATAATATTAACTAGTACTTTGAAAAAGATGGACAGAGTAGAAAAATACTCAGGGCTATGATTAGGACAGGGTGGCAAGAGTGTTAGCATAAAGATAGAAAGAATCCAAATGCATAGAAATTGCATGAATTCAAGAGGTTGAATCCAGGAAAATTCTCTGAGGCAGGGTCACAAGAGAATGACCAATACAGTCAAAAGGGACTCACAACTTGGGTTCCAGGGAGTTGCCGAACATCCAGCCTGGTACAACAATCAGGCCACCTGAGTACTATCCACTCTTTGCTGTCTTTCCATAGTTAAGGGGTGAATTGGGTGGAAAGACAGAGGGCTAATGGTCTAGATTTGCATTAGGGGGATGAAGAGGACTATTATGTCCCAAAAGAAATGCCAACAAATGAAAATAACGTGTAAGAAAGGAGCAAGAAACAAAATAAAAGTAAAATAGAAGCAAACTTGATACGATAATTTCATGAACATTAGGGGATAGTCAGCAATTCCCAGGGTCAAATGCAGCCAAGATCTAGTAGAATGAGAATCTCTAAAAGGATGTAAGTAAGTTACCATGTAGGTAGAACACACATGAAGTTAATCATCATATTTAGGGGTTTAATGATACATGGATGAAAAAGAAGCAGTGGATTTCTCTCTGTTTTTCCTTGGAAGTATATTTGCAGACCTTACGATAAACGGTCCAAATTGTTTTGAATCTCTTCCTTATGTAATTGGTAAACAGGGATGAATAAATCAGAAAAGTTGCAGAAAGCTTAATGACAACAAATTTGATGATGCGATACAAAGTTCCTCCTCCACCCAAGTCAAAATGGAACAAATTATTTATGGTTTGCTTGCAACTAATACTATATCAGCAAATTTTCAAAACCCCTTGTGCAAGAAGTGAGAGGTCTATAATACCTGACTGAAAGAAAACCTTAAGTATATTTAAGGATTCAATTTTTTGAAAGATAGTGTGGCATATGATAATGTGCATATGTAATAACACCAGGAAAGGCTAGGCATAATCTTTAAACGCATGATCATTTCTGCAATGGAATATTGTCATCAAGTGGGATAAAGTCCAATAATAGCCTCATGTCAATTTCAATCAAGTTTTTTTTTTTTTTTCCCCAAAAGAGTTTGGGTGCTACACTAACAGAAAATTTAAGTTTCAGAACTTTTCTGTCTGTTGGGTAACAAAGAAGTGCAGTATTACCTGCACATTATACATGAGAAAACTGAACCCCAGAAAGGGATGCAATTTGTTCAAGGTCACAGAGCGGATAGGAGGGGCATCAAACTCCAGCTTCTCATCAGATTACTGTACTTGTGACAGCAGATATGGTTCCATCCATGTGTGTGCTCACAGGGTAATTGCCAAAATTATTATAATGTTTCTCAAGTTTGTAACCTCACCTGCATTACCATTACCTGTTTTGCCTCTTAAAAATGAAGATTTCATTAACATTACATATTTTGTCTCTTAAAAATGCAGATCAGAAATTTAATTGAATCATGATATTTTATATTTCAGATAGAAAAGATAGATAAACACATTATAGATAGAAAATCAGGACTTCCAGGTTCTAGTCCTTCACATAAAAAGATTGGAATTCTTAACTTCCATCTTCACAGTAAGAAAAATGTATACTGACAGTACACAATAAAAACATTTTTAGCCAACAAATATAAAGAAACCGATACTCAAAATCTCTTTTAAAACACTTTTAGGTGATATTCCTGTAGGAAGAGAAATAAGCCCAGGAAGGATGCTGAAGTAAAAATAAAAGTAAGGTCAAAGAAATATTTTAGTGAAGTTAGTTGTTTTATTAAATAGAAAGTATCAAGGAGAGAGAGGGTACTTTATCCATAAAAACTCAGAACAAAATTCAATATACATTATTGGGAATTTTATGTTCCCTGTTAGATAGGCATAGAAATTTTGTAAGTTTTCCTAGTCATCATCCAGTGGCCTTCCAATTCACTGTCAGGGTCACCAAGAGCATTTCCATTCACTGAACCATAATTTCCTTAACTTTTCCTCTTATGTTTTTCTCTTCAAATGTAGCTTTTAACAAAACTCATTAAGGTTTTCCCACAAGTTCTTCTTCGAGGAATATGAAGTAGAATACTTTCACCTATTCTTCCCACTAAGTACACATAAAATTCCTGGACATTTTATGTAAAACCAATATAAGAAGACTAAAAATGGGAAAGACAAAAGTAGATGTGTCAGGACCTTGTGGCCTGAGAAATGGTGAGTTCCCCAGTTTCCTTCTTCCCTCCTGTATATCTGATTTGGTGCAGTAAATATAGCAATGTCAAAGGACACAATAAAAACAAAAGCCCTGCTCTTTCTAGCCAAAGGACTGGAGGAAAGGCAGCATAACAAAACAAAACACTTAAATAATATCTGTTCCATTCCATCCAGACACCAGCAAACAAACAAAACAAAACAAAACAAAACAAAACCAGCAGCCAAACAAACAAACAAACAAACAAAAATCTGTGCCTCCATCCTATCTCACCAATGGACACAGAATGGAAAGTTAGATTTCTATGCTTTTCAGGCAGCAATGCTGTTCCCAGTCATCTCACCAGGGCAGAGCTATGTGCAGCAAATAAGAGAGTCAGACAGACCTTTCATCCCTGCAGATCAGCAATAAACCCATGATACCAGTGGAGACCATGTGTAGGAGGCTGAACTTACATCCCACCAGGTGGCAACAACATACCTCTGCCCATCCTTGTTGGGGTGACCTTACATAGGTTCAGAGGAGAGTCAGCAGTTTTACCACCTGCAATTAGTAGAAAACACCCTCTCCATGTTTTCAAAGCCACATTAGGAGTGGGCTCCACATTAGGACTTTAGGAGCCCACATGAGGAGTTGGTCTTCCAGTTAAGATGGTATCAGTGGAAACCAGTGTTATTCATAGAAATAACAAAGATCCAACCACAGCCCAGGTGTCAGTGGAGCCCCAGTGGAGAACCTGCACTTCCATCTCCCATACAAGAAGGGAGTCACAATCCCATTCACCTGGTCCAGTTGTGTCAGAGAAAGCTTCTAAAATGCTATGTTTAAATAACATTCAATAAAAACATAATAATTATGTTGGTCTAGGACCAGATTTCCTTAACATGACTCCCAAAGCGCAAGAAAGAAAAGCAGGAATCAATGATTGGGATAGAGTCAAACTAAAAAGCTTCTTCTCAGCAAAGGAAACAATCAGCAATGTGAAGAGAGAGCCTTCAGAGTGGGAGAAAATCTTTGCCACACACACTTC